>JAXRJS010000064.1:1120000-1335000 GCA_037127375.1 Dione juno | reverse complement strand
TACTACTTGATATACTCGTATGTACTCGTGGGTACCTATATGGAACGCGTTTTGGCCACGAACAGACAGCGTGGAATAACACGTGCTTGCGTTATTCATGTTCCTAAATTGTTAATGTATTTATATACAGATCGTCCGCCATAAATACATATAAATATAGATGCGATTAAATATTAGAGGGTATGCTCGATACGTAGGACCTACGTAAATCAGTTTAACATTTCATTAAACATTTTCAGATAAATTTAAATATTTATTTACCTTGACATTCAATTTACACATTTTAGATACTTTTACAGAAAATCTACTTTTATATGGGAAAAATATGTCATGATCATCTACTAACCTAAGCTAACCATTTACTGAACGACACGGAATAAATCTATAATCATAGAATAAGATTTGTATAGGTTGCATAAGACAAATTTAATTTTTAAATCTATATGAAAAGTAGTTTCAACTGAAATACTTTAAAATATATTAAGCGATATGGCTGGAGTCGGCTAGATCATAATATGCCGACATAATATCACGATGCGACATATTTAAACATCAGTCGACAACATGCATTAGATTAGTCCATTTCCTTATTTTGTATCCAAAAAAGACCAGTGCATGTTGGTTGGTTTTGCTGCTCTCAGCTTCGCCTCTTAAATTAACTGAATTGCGTTTGTTTCGATTTCGATACTCGTATTTACTCATATATATATATATATATATATATATATATATATATATATATATATATATATATATATATATATATATATATATATATATATATATATATATCTTCTTCTTCTTCTTCCTGGCATTAGTCCCGGCTTTTTGCCAGGGTCTGCCTTCCGACTAAGACCAATCGGTCCATATGAGTGGCGAAGTGGTTTTTTGTGGAGCGATTGCCATCTGACCTCCAAACCCATTACTGGGAGAAACCAGGAAAGGAAAGGGAATAAGAGGCAGAAAGACTTGGAATATAGGGGAGGGACACCACTTACATGGATTGGATCGGGTTATGAAAGTGGTGGCTCGAGGTCCCGGGGTCGCGTACCCGTATGCCGGAAACCAAATATCGGACAGATAATTGGCTAGACACCCTCTGAGATATATATATATATATATATATATATATATATATATATATATATATATATATATATATATATATATATATATATATATATATATATATATAAATATTTCTTTTTTTATAATAAAAATAGCTTAAGTTACTCCTTATTACATTCAGCTACCTGTCAGTGAAACTCCCATTATTACCCAGAACAAACAGACAGACAAAAATTGCAAAAAAAAGTTATTTTGGTATATATACCGTATATATATTTATATGCATGTAGCATAAAGCGGTAATTTAAATATTACAAACATACCCTACAAATTTATTCATTAGTATACATTAAATGAACTGAATATATATTTACAGTCACTGAGGCAATATTACACGCTGAAGCCTCCTCCTCCTCCTCACTCCAATATGAATTACATAAATAATTGTGGTAGAAATCGAATACGTGATTTTGTATACATTCGTCTTCACCGCAATAAATATATTACGGAAGCATAATATATTCAATACTCGCGGGGCCCGCAACTTTGTCCACGTGGAAATATATGGAGTCTTAGCCATTTTAATAAAAGTTATTATTTTTTACCTAGTTACGTACAAAATACACTAAATTGATATGATTTTATTATTTAAGAACCGATTCATATAAAACAAGTTATAAATGTTACGGAAAGTTTACTGTAATACAATTATGAAAACAATTGAATCGGTTAAGTCGTTGCTCAGATTAGCGTGCACATACGTAAAGACAAACAGACATATTTATATAGAAATATATAATATATACAAATGAGGAAGCCAGTATGCAAGTGGTCTAACTTAAAATGTTTCATACGAGTATACCACTAGTTATAACATGTAATCTTCTGTGGATTATAAAACTTAAATTTAATTTTTTCATTCCATTATACAAATAGACCCCACTCCACAAGGAAGAAAGGTAGTTAGTTAGTTAGTTAGTTAGTTAGTCTTAAATATATATAAACTAGAAATTTAATACGTAAAATTGAATTTTTGAATCAAAATTTAATCGTTGTATTAATTAGAGCCACATATGAGAAAGATGAAATTATTTTATTAGAATGCATTTATTTATAAGATAAGCTACTTTCACACTAATGGCTTCTCAACCAAAGAGCATACTGTCTGCGCGTCAGGAAGCCGCGATGCACTATTTGCGCGCCGCCGCGTTAAAATTAGAAATGTTTCCATTCGCAATAACCGATCGTCTATCTCGATTCTTAGTCTAGATTGTTCACAAATGTAGCGGTAAAGACAGGTGTGGAACTGTTATTCTAATATAAGAAGACAACATCGAAGTCTCAGTCTCATTTTTGATACAAAGATAAAATTGTTCAAAGTTTATAATAAATCAAGTATATTAAAATATAATATTCATAAATGAAGCAGTGGTTCGATATTGAAGCTATTTTTAGACTAACATAAAGAAATACGATAAGCCATTGTATAAAATCGGGTCACGCAGCCAGACGTCTCAACTACGTTGACAGCTAAGTCGAATACGTTAGATTACAATTCGGGCGCCAGTGTGAGCCGTCAGCCGAGGGCAAACGGGTGTACAGCCTCAACAATGCCAAGGTGAGCCGTAGTGCAAAACGTTCGCCGTGGAATCCCTTGGGGTTGGGTTGCGTTACGCGATGGTTGGTATATCGTCTTTGCGGTTTTGTAACACTTTTGCGTTGACATGCTTTTATTCTAACATAAAAAATAAATAAATATTTTAAGGTTTTAAGTCTTTATATTATTGTTTTTAAGCTGATGTGAATATTTTTAATTTCCAATTGAATTACATATATAAAAAACAAATCACAAATAGCTGAAAATGGGCGTGGGCATAAACATATGATTTCAATTTACGAAGTAAAATAATAAGTTTTAGATGATTAATAAATAGTAAAAAAGGCCTTAGGTGAATCGCCTGCTTTAATGTAATGTACATACAAGTGTATCAACTTTATACTTGGCTCTTCTGCTCAGCTTAGCTTAGTATGTATAGAGAACCTTCTGTCCAGACTCTCCTTACCCCGAATTGAAGACATTGCACGACGAGTGGTGGAACTTAACATCGCACTTTATCATATCACAGAGGCAAAAAAAATTTCCTCAAGTGAAGATACTCACAAGTGTCTTATTTACAATATAATGCCTGTCCCACCGCGGCATAGTGGCCAAATCTAAACATTAATGAAAGTATTTGAACGTGAGCACGGGCAAGGTTCTTTATATTTCATTATTGTATTCTATAGCCGACTACAATTATTATTATTACAAAATGTTCTTAATAAAATTGGGTTTACTGTTTGTGTGCTAATAAAACCAAGTTATATTTGCTTCCTTTCTTATAATATATTTAGTATTTTAGCATCTGTAGGTAAATATTAAATACAGGAAATTCCATACGTATCAGTCTAATCGTGACAGAAGGTAAACAATGTTAAAACTTCCGAATTTCGTTTTTGCACCCACAAAAAAAAATCAATATAATATATATGTATATACAAATATATAAACAAATGAATATAAGCTGAAAAGTATGTTTGGTTGAACGTGCTTTCTAAAGCAAAACGTACTGATTTGAATTGTAAAAATATTTTTTTTGTTATCAGTCCATTTATAGAGGAAGGTTATGTTCCTTTGCATAACGTTAATAATATACCTAGCCACTTAGAATATGTCATGTGTAGACAACGACGCAGAAAAAAAGTAGTCGTTAATAAAATCATGTAATTACTATCGATAATCGTTGAAATAGTAAAATATTTAGATTTTTTTGTATTACACGGTTTTTTTTTAGTTTTTAAGTATAGTATATAGCAGTTATAATTTCATTTATTAATTGTAAATAAACAGTTACAAAACATATTTTTATTAAGGATAAGGATAGAAAATACTTAAAAAAAACATATAAAAAATTGAACCCGCACAACATTTGAAGATCGCATGGCTTAGTGGTCAGCGCTTAAACGGTTTTAATGAGGCGCGGGCTCTAATCCCGCTGCGTTCAAACTTTTTGTCTTTTTTAAGTAATTACAAAAAAATATTAAATATTTTGTTGATGAACTTAATAGATATAATCCTTAATTATCAGTTATTCTGTCCAGAGTGTATACGAAGTTCTCAAAAATACACTACACATCTTTAAATCAATTTATCTTTATTTGGCTGTGCAATGGGCCTTGAGGAATAGCTCGGAGGTCATTTAGACTACGAAACAGGCAAGGCTACTTTTTGTCTATTAGTAGGTAATGCGAGTTTTTGATGTCTTTAAACTTTATACATTCATGATACAATATACTTTTAATAAATTAGTTTTCAGTGTCATATTTTTAAATACTTCTATTTCAACTTAGTTTATTTCGTATAGATTTAATGAACAAAACAATATATGTAATGTACAAAATTATAAATTTGCGCTATGTTTATAAAATGCGATAGAAAGAAATTAAATATCTTAGTAAACATACTTTGTATATCTAAAAACCAACGGTAGCCAGCGGCCAGCCACCCACTCTAATTTCCTGCAATAAACGACTTCACAGTAACCGCCTCTGGTGTGGAGTGCACCGCGCATGCGCTAAACACTCCACCTTGACCTTCCCATAACCTCTCCCCTGAAGTGACACGTAAAGTGTCCGCTTAGAAATATATTGTTTAATCGATAGTGCACGGCTCGCATAAATGGAAAATTCCAGAAATTAATTGGATCCAATTCCCTTTTAACAAGTATTTATATTACTATATGTAATATGAAGCTTACATTTAATTTCTATTAATGTCTTAGAGCAGTTTTATATCGCGAAGGAAACTCTAAATTGTATTATTAATGTAACATAACAGTTCTCTAACTAAATAAACGATAAACAATAAACGTCCCCTGTGTATTTAAAAACAAAATGGTACAAAGATGCCTTATTTCGTTATTTGCTAATGGCGCAGTGAGTGACCTAGTTTCAGGATTAGTACAATAGTAGGCTATATTCAGATGAGGTTATATATAAATATAGCGATTGTTTTATTCAAATCAATACTTAAACTTAAAATAAACATGAAAATCAAATCTTAGTTATTGCCAAAGTAAGTCAGTTAATTCGAAACAAATTTGTAATTTATGCTAATTATTTGTGACATAAATTTGAAAGTTACTCTTATTGATGTCATTTCAAATATGTTACATTTCACAAGGCATATGTAACGAAGGGGTGCCTGACTTTAGATATACAATTAAATTAAGCATTTAATTAAGCATTTCTCAGAACAAAGCTTAATATATATACATTAGTACAAATAATGAGTTTGTCAAAACACAGTGATAAACTACAAAGTAAGAAGAAAGACTGACTATAACATTAATGTGTACGACATTGGCATTCCTAGAAAAGTTACAACATATTTATTATATACAAAATAGATAACTATGACCACAGATCCACGTGGACACATAAATATGATATTTGAAACTATCCTTCATATTAAAAATTATTTAAAAACGTCCAAACATTGTCTTGACATCGTATTAAGCTTTATCATTGCAATGACTTTTTTTTCAGCACAATTCGCTTTAATAATAGTCATGACCTCTAAGTTCGTTACTCCAATGAAGATGATATCGGTACAAGAGTCAACGAGCTACTTTAATGGCTAATATATATATATATATATATATATATATATATATATATATATATATATATATATATATATATGCAGTATCAACAGTAGCATGTGCTTTGACGCACATACCACACCCGCGAGCCGCCTATCTGTTACATAATGTATTGCATGTACATCTTCGACTTGAGTTTCTGAAGAAATCGTAAAGTATTACCTATACATATTTTTGAAAAAAGTAACTTAAATAATAATTAGTTTTGTTTATCTCCTGTAGCTCTCGCTGTAAGAGAATTTCAACTTATTTTAAAGTTTATAGAACACTTTCATATATCTAATAAGGTATAACGAAACTCTTTTAAGTATTCATATGTGCATTGCATTTATTCTATTATCATTAAAAAAAAACCATAAACAATTATATTATGTAGAAAAATAAATTTTACATAAGCTTATTGTTTATGGTTACATCTTAACATTTATATTTACATTCACACAAAATACTAATTTGCGTAAAAACGTAACAACGAAACAGAAAGTCTAGCTAAGCAGTGTTAATTCCTTTGTTCTAGAAAAGTAAAAATGAGGGGTTGAAAAGTTCAAAGTTCATACGAAAATAGCAGCGGGAACAAGTAGTAGCTATTACGTTTTTCCCTGTTTGTAAACAATGGAGTAAGGTACAGGTATAAATATTTAAGTTTTTAAAAAAATTATAAAAGAATGTAGCCTGTAGTATTCCGGGTTCCCGTCGATGCCTAATATTTTAAGATTTAAAATGTAAAATGAAATAATTCCTGTTTCGAATTTTACACCTAAACAAATATATAAAATTTATTACTACAAAAATGTTACCGACAAACATTGATAACAAACTTCATTCAAGCCCTTATCAATATATCAATAACTATTATGATCGCATGGTACACATTAATACGAGAAAACGCTATAAATAAGCAAACTTATAAGATTTCGGTTGAAACTAAATTTATTTGTTTAAGTCCCATCATATTTTACTACGCAATAAGACGTTAAGCTAACATAAGTAAAATGTCGCTTTTATTAGACACCTAAGACACTAAATATCCTAAGACAGATTAAAAAACATAAATGGCCTTTTGTACGCATTGTTCGACGTTTGACTTATTAGTTATATGCTTTAGTCTGCCGACCTTTATATCACTATGCCGGGCATAATATCTTTCGTCCTTCATTTTTGTTATTATTAATAATATTTAACATTTAAAAAGTTAAATTTTAAAACCGTCGCGGCGCAGAGGCATGGCTTTCTGCTTGTAAACGCGACGGTTTGTGGGTTCGATTCCCGCTAGGGGAGAATGATTGATTTTCATTTTCTTCGCTCTGGTAACTAGGCAAAAACGTGGCGTTGAACTCCGCCACTCAAACATACCAATGCCTCGAAAGGCGGAAAGCGGGGAACGGAGTATCTTAACACTAGGTTCCTACGGTTCCCTCTGCCTACCCTGCCAAAGTGAGGTATACAGCGTGAAGCTAATTTAATTTTTTTTACATTTAAAAAATGGAGGTCTTTTAACACATTTATGATACGATCAGTAAAAAAATCATTTCAGAATTGTCTGGATATTTAGAAATGATTAATTGAATTGTTAAATTTATATTATATTTTTTGCTCGGCACTGCGAGATAACCGATTATCATGTGTTTAGCTCGTGGAGACCTGACATAATGGATGGAACGCCAAAGGTCATCAGATATGGAAACATACAAGTACATGGAAATAAAATATTTTTAACAGGATATTTACGAAATATATACAAGCTATGAAATATTCATGCTCTTAAGATAAAAAAAATATATATATTCAATTCACGACATTGAAAAATGTATAAAGGTTCTATAGCAATTTTTTTTTTAATTCCTTCCTAGCCTAGGCTCAAAGCCATTACGCCTAAACAGAACACTTACAATGAATATAATGTATACAATTGGCACATTTAGAGATCGATGAGATCAAATGTAATATGAAAACAGCAACTGCTGCAATAAACGATATCAGACATGAGACAATTGATCTGTGTCAGATGGATGCTTCCAGACGCGACACTATTGACTGTCAAATTAAGTGTCGCTCTGATTTTTTCTTATAAAAAATGTCGGGCGTCATCGAAATTACTTCAAAGGAAATTTTTTAACATATCAAACGATATATTTAGAACCATAGCTATTACAAACAAAATAATGACGCAATTCTTTTTCTGTGCATTTGGATAGTAAATAAACTTGAGACAAGACTTACTTTTGAAAATATAACAAAAAGTTATAATTCCATAAAAATACTATTATATTTGGTATATGGTTCGAGCTTTCACTATCACATTTGGCACGGCGCCCAGCAGCGAGCGTCAGAGGTACGCGGCGTCGAGACGACTACGTTTCCCGAACACAACGTAACAGCTGGAGCGCGTAAAAATCTTCTTTATTTTTATCATCAGATGCGTCAAAGGTAGTTGTTGTGAATTCTACACATACAAATTATCTCCTTGCAACTACACAAAAGTTCTACAGTACATATTACTCTTTCTGCAGTATAATTTGTATATATGTATATATGTATATATGTATATATGTATATATGTATATATGTATATATATGTATATATGTATATATATATATATATATATATATATATATATATATATATATATATATATATATATATATATATATATATATATATATATATATATATTTAATACGTTAATACGTTATCTGTCAGTTTTCTTTGATACAGAGCAATAAATAGTATATTTAATGTCAAATGTCAACTTAGTGTTTAAAATGTACTAATTGTTCTCGAGCCGCATGGCAACTATATACGATATGTAACATGTACGTAGAGTTATCAAGAGTACAGTATACAGTGAACAGTGCAATCGCGTAGTTTACTACACGAGATAACCCCATGATAAATGTAACCCTAAGGGTGACTAATTCGCAACACGTCACATGATCTTCAGGACCCGGACGAAGACCGTGTCATTGAGATAAGAGTGGCGGAGAATGGGTTTTGGCTCTTATTAAGACGTTTGAGTAATCAACTGTTTAAATTAGAAATAGATAACAGTACTTGATAATGTTAGTAGTATTCGAAGAATATTTTAATTCCTTATGATTAAAATGCCTTTAAAATATATTTTAGTGTAATTTTTGTTTGGCAGCTCCGTGTATTTTCTGTGCATATGCAGGCAGTTGCAGTACTTCCCATGGCAATGCTGACGTTTACAACATGATGTAATTTTTTTATTATATTTTTATAGCCTACTACGACCCAGTATGTACGACTATTTGTATTATCTGTATAATAGAAGATTTTCTTGTTTTTTTAATTCACGAATCGGTTTAGATAAAGAATATCATTTTTAAGACGATGCGTACGCGCTATATAAATATTTTTGTAAGGAATTACGTTACTATTACGATCATGTTACCTGACTGTGACGTCACTGTGTTTATCTTAGCATAATATAAAAGCTAACGTTTTTCACAGATTTCTCTCTTATTTTCGACTTATATGGGATAACAATAGGGCAATAAATACCATATGTCGCTGTGGTCAGCTAATCTACAAATAAAACTTGCCAAATATGATACCATGGACTTGTAACATTGTCAGCGTTACGTCATACAATATCCTATCTATGTACACGGAAGACAACAGATTAAAAGCTTACGACCTTTTTGATTTTCATAATTTAAAACTACTTTTTTTTTGTTTATCTTTCGTATTGCCTAGTTCTAAAACGGATTAAGTGAAAAATAACAACACTGCAACACTGAAAACTGAAAGTTACGGTCCTTAATACAATTTTTGAAATTTACGTATGCTATATTAAATATGTTTAAATCGAAAATTAAATGTTAAATGTCGTGTAAACATACTACAAAATTTAACTCCAGTTTTACGATATCAATTTTCCACAGAAATAAGTTTTATCATATCGGCATATTTCACTTTTGTTGATATTACGACCACCAGTCAAATAATGTTACATAAGATTAGCTAACGTATTGCAGCGATTCGTATTTTTAGAACTAAGTGCTTGATAAATAAATTGGCCGTAAAGAGGCAATTTAGGGTACAATTGTCCTGTTTGTCTTCAGGTTCAAGTTTAATTTAGTCATATATTCAATTATATACGTACTTCTTTGTTTATGTTTCTAATAAATAGTATACAAATTGATACGATGAAAATCTAAATTAAAAATTTTAACAACATGCCATTATTTCTGTAACTGCTAAAATATAATATGCTACATAATTTTCTTGAGTTTAGCATATTATTTTTAATGCTAGTGGCAATACCAAGAATAAAATCCGAAATGAAAACGAAAGTGTATCAATCAACACCCACGTGGTTTTAAATAGCGCCAGCGTCTGTCTATCCCTTGTGTTTACATCACTGAATTTCATAAATAGGCGACGATCGGCGACACTTATTGATTTTTATTAGAATTTTGACCTACGACGTACGCATTTAACTCGCTCATTTGTTTATTTATATTGGTGGGTCAAAATATTTTAGTTTTTATTATGAAAAGTATATGGCGCTGGGCGTTACAAACGGAATAATTGTTATATATAATAATAACAAGATGTCTGACAGGGCGCGTAGAGCTGATGAGTTGCTAAATATCGGGCTATCGGAGCTGCGAGAAGACAGCTTCTCTTTGATTGACTTGTGGTTATAACGTCGACTCCATAAGTCATACTTATACATGGGTTTAGTTAGCTATAGTTAGGTAACTAAAATTTTACGATGTTAATTTAATAGCGTAAAATTTTATTAGAATTAAATTTAATTTGTATTATTTATTCAATTGAAATCATTAATAAGTAATATTTATTACTCACCTTAAAACATAGGCATCAACTTGCTCGCTCTGTGTGAAAGAAATTATTTCACATCGGACTATCTTCAATACATTCTCCCATTGCTGGCTGCAAATAAAGGAATATGTTTTTTAGCTATAGTCACATTCACACTGTTTCGCGCATATAGCAGAGAAGGCAGAGAGAACCTAGTGTCAAAACATTCTGTCCTGTTTCGTCGGAATTACGGAAGTCCACCCACCACTTTGAACTTACAGAGCAGAGAACTGGAAATATGTAATTCATTACCTCAAATGGGATTAAACTCTCAGCCATTGCACATACAGGCAGACAACTCACAAAAATAATTTTTAAATGTTAATAAGTAGTAAGCGTTGAAAATATTATAGGCATCTTAAACGTAAAAATACCCATGTTTTTCAAAAACATTTAGCAATTTTGTAAACTAAATTATGTTCATCCAATTTAACCAAGCAAAATAATTGGGCGGTTACAGAGATCCATCAGAGTGCAGTTACCAAAAATTATTTTGTACAAACCTGTTCTCAAAAATGCGTCATACTAGTTTTTATATATTTAAACCTGTTGGTAGTTTCATTTTGCAGCGATTATTTATTGAGATTCAAGAAAAAAGCGTTTTTTAAGTTTCATTTGCAATTTCTTTAAGTGGAACCAGAATTATTGTCATTTGGTACAAAAAATAAATATATGATAAACTACCTACGCTTAATTACATATAGTAAAATATTAGTGAACAGAAGTGTCGAGATATTCCATTTAATATTAGTTTTTTTTATTAGATTTTGTGTATGCAAATATAAGTTTATGAACCAGATATTTTCAGTAAAACACATGAATTATAACTGAAAGCAAGTATTAAAAAAAATTTCATTTAAAAATTTAAAATAATGGACTAGCAAAGTAGTGGCCTCTGGCCAAGCACCAGTCGCCAGTACACTATCTAGTATTTTATAACCGGCATTCGAAACAGCTGATTCTAGAAGCTTCCATAACAAAAACAATTTAAAGAGTACCTACTACCTAGTCGGCGAAAAAAGACTACTGCCTAGTCTGCAAGAAACTGACATGACACTTACTATGTTGTTGTATTTCATCAATTATTATTACGTAAAGATTAATGTTTACGTAGGTATTTTTCTAATAAAATATAAAAAATGAGTGTTGTAAAATATATTTTACCGGTAACCTCAAACACTTTTGTACTTGCTGAAACTGTGAATGAAACTAGATTAGATTACCAAAAAGCAGGTACTCACCGAGTAATTTTTCTGAGGTCTGCATGCTTTACCGGCGTAAACCAAATTTCAATCAATTTTTCGACACCCTCAAAAAACTGATCATTACTCTCACTATTAGATATTATCTCCGTTTCAGCCATAATATCGTTATGTTAAATTTATTCAAAATTAATGAAATACAGGTTCGCCTGAGGAACACAACCACTCTATCTAAAGCTCGGAAGTTGACTGAAAGTGAATCAGCTGAATGAAACAAAATTATTGGCAAATTGCAGGTGATAGAGGAAGAGGACCGGCTTCTCTTTCTGGCAGAGCGAGCGAGTCGCGACGGCGCGCTGTCGGTGTCGAACCAAAAACTAGTGTGGGATTTTGGCGTTCAGACATTTTATAGCACAGAGTAATAACATCAAACATGCAGTGTTCACCCGCTTTATCGCTTCAGAATGTTGCCATTTTATGATATCGTTTGTATTTTTTAATTACGTTAATTACGTTAATTATATAAATTAGCATACATTATTGATATGCTTATTTCACTTAAAAACACATGATAATTAATAAAATATTAAGTTGTCCATATTTTGTTTATTGATTATTAAATACTTAATACAATTTAAAACATATTTCTATAAATGCAAATATGTAGAGGCATGTAAACGATTTAATTTTGGACTCGAAAGTGATTAAAAATGTGATATCAAATTACTCTTTCTAAAGACTAAGGACAAATATAATTTGCCTAATGACATATAATTAGAGTTGTTTAATAATAACATTTCTAATAAATAATTATAGTAATAATATTAATTAAAGTAAATTATAATTAAAGTAAATTATAATTAAAGTAATAGCATTTAAACATTATTATAATGTGGTTAATTTTGAAATTAATGCTGTACTAGTATTGCTTGTGTAATAAAAAATGGAAAACATAAAATAGAGCTAGAATCATTAGCATTTACATTTTGCAAACAAATTGGCTCCTCCCACTGCACCGTCCCGTGATCTGTTTATATCCACACCTGTTGAATCATTAGAGGAAATGGATCTTCCATTTTCTTTTGATGAACTTGAAAATGTATTGGCGGATTTAAAGGGGTGTCCTTTAAAAAATGTCCAGGTGAAGACGGTGTTCCCTATTCTTTTATTGTTAAATTAAACGAAAAATGTAAGCTCCTCTTTCTAAATTTAGTAAATAATATATTTCAATCAGGCAATATCCCCAGTACCTGGAAATCTCAGATTATTATACCTATCCTCAAACCTGGCAAAAGTCCCTCTGACCCTAATTCCTATAGACCCATTGCTTTAGCATCTACGTTGTCAAAGATTGTTGAACGACTTTTGAAAAATCGTTTGGGAGTGGATAGTGGAAAGTATCTCACTTTGGTTTTAGAAAGGGCTTAAGTACTATTGATAGTCTCAGCGTTTTTACCACAGACATTCGACGAGCTTTTGCCAAAGGTGAGTATTTAGTTGGTGTTTTTCTGGATGTTGCATCTGCATATGGCAATGTTCTTCTTCCGGTACTCAGGCAGAAACTGCATCAGCTGAGTATTCCGCCGAGGATGATTCACTACATTTGCAATTTGCTGACCGGTAGAACGGTATCTGTGAAACATCCGCTTCTTACTATACCTCCCAGACTTGTCTGGAAAGGTCTGCCTCAAGGCTCAGCTCTTAGTCCTCTGTTGTATAATATTTACACACATGACCTGGAATTGTCTGTTTATAATTTTTGCAACATTCTACAGTACGCTGATGATGACTATAATAGAGGACGATGCCTCTATTATAGTTCAAATTCAGTAGAGGACATTACTTATCGTCTGAACACTGCTTTGCACTATCTTAACCAGTGGCTCTATGAACATGGCCTGGCATTATCTCTGGATAAGTGTCAAGTGGTAGTGTTTACTAAAAAGAGAGTAGTTCCAATCCAATTTCCAAATTGTAAGTGAGAATATTTCCATACGGATAACACAAAATGTTAAATTCTTAGGCATGTTACTCGACAAAAGACTGAACGGAATTGCTCATGCTGAATATATCAGCCAGAAATGTGAAAAAGGCATTAATGCTCTAAGAGCTGTGTCTGGTGTGTGGTGGGGTGCACATCCTTACTCTTAAAAACTGCTGTACAATGCTATAATCCGTAGCCATATTGACTACGGGTTATTTGTTTTGGACCCCTTTAATAAAGTAGCTACAGAAAAAATTAATCGTATACAACATAAATGTCTACGGATTATTATAGGTGCAATGAGGTCTACTCCTACTAATGCACTACAAGTGGAGTGTGTGGACCCGCCTTTCCCTATCCGTCGACAATTTCTTGCCGATAAATTTGTATGTAGAATGTTACAGCTGTCTTCCCATCCATTGAGGTCTAAGTTATATAAATTAGCCGATCTTATTCCACGTGCCAAGCCTTTACCCTACTTGCTAGATAGCTTCCTTAGACTAACCTCCCTCCCCCACCCCTTGTCCTCATTCCCATCAAACCCATTATTCCGTACACCTTATAATGCTCTTGTTCATTGCCCTCGTGTCATTACAAATATTGGCCTAACTAAGGGAGATCCTAGCATCAACACAAAATTTCAAGAGCTGGTTAATGAAAAATGGTTAAATTATGTCCTCATCTTCACAGATGCTTCAAAGCTTTCGAAGGAAAGCTGTGTTGGTGCAGCTTGCTGGATCCCAAAATTCAAAATTATTTTACAATTTAAATGCCCTCCCGAATCATCAGTATTTACAGGTGAGGCTGTTGCTTTGCTAGAAGCAATCCTGTTTACACTCTCCCACGACTTTAAACAGACGGTTATTTTTACGGACTCGTTAAGCTGCTTAATGGCGTTAAAGGGAAACCCGCTCCATAGTAGGTTGAGATCTTCAATTGTTTTAAGGATTCGTGAAGAATTGTACTCATGTCACCTAAGAGGCTTGGACGTTACTTTGGTATGGATTCCAGGTCACTCTGGAATTAGTGGAAATGAATCTGCAGACTCTTGCGCCAAATTAGCCATCCAGTGTGGTACTTCTGACCCTGACAGATATTCATCTGTATAAGACCTGGAGTAATTTCTGGGATAAGTCAAAATCAATCAAAGGTAAGTACTATGCCTTAATTCAACCTAATATCCCAAAGCGACCGTGGTTTTTTTCTCAAAAACATATTGAACGGAGGATTATATCAACAATCTGCCGCTTATGCCTTGGGCATGCATGTACGCCTGTGCATTTGGCTAAGATCAGGGTCAGGGACCATTCACTATGTGAATGTGGCCTGGACGATGGTTCCCCTTCTCACATCCTTTTCTCTTGTTCTAAATTAACCCGTCCCTTGTTTGATGTTCTTCCCAATAAAGTTCCTCGTCCTCTTAATGTTCAGTGTTTGTTAATGTTTGTGTTTAGTCCCTTATGTAAATTTCTATGTAAATACATTAAGTATAATAATATTCGATTATAAACTAACACCCGTGTAAAATACTATTTAGTACTAACCCACTTTATTGTGTGTATATATTGTAATTAGTATGTGTTTAATTTGTTGTAGGTGAAGGAAGAATTTTTATTGGATCTCTTTTTTTACATGCATTGTATTATTATGTAAAGTTAGTTATCTTTTCACCGTACATTCTCCTTCGTGTATTCTCCATATAACGTGACATTGGCGAAGTGAATTGTGCTCAACTGGCACGCTCGAAACGCCATTACCGTAGAACAGAACAGAACAGAAATACTTCATACAATTTAAAACATATTTCTATAAATGCAAATATGTAGAGGCATGTAAACGATTTAATTTTGGACTCGAAAGTGATTAAAAATGTGATATCAAATTACTCTTTCTAAAGACTAAGGACAAATATAATTTGCCTAATGACATATAATTAGAGTTGTTTAATAATAACATTTCTAATAAATAATTAAAGTAATAATATTATAGATTATGATTTATCTTATATTCTTTGTTATATACATTGTATGTTCTTATTATGGGTTTCCCCTAATGTTAGCATTAAAATATTATTATAATGTGGTTAATTTTGAATTTAATGCTGTACTAGTATTGCTTGTGTAATAAAAAATGGAAAACATAAAATAGAGCTAGAATCATAAGCATTTACATTTTAATATACTAATAAGTAAAATAGAAAGTGTTATATTTAGAGCATATATAAAATGGATATAAAAAAGGAACCACTTTGCTTCTTATTATAATATAATATAAACAAAAAATTACAACAAACACAATAAAAAATATTGATCACAAGTTTTCAAAAGAAGCAACTAGTCGGTGCAGTCTTCCATCTTCATATCCTTTTAATAATTTAACATTTCTTTTTAATATTGGGATGTCAGGATAAATATCTTGGTCTTTCTCTTCTTGGCAAAAATCTTCAATGTTGGGTTCAAGATCTTTTTTAATAGTTGTTTTACTTTTTGACATTCTTTTGTCATGTTTTTTTTGTGCATTTGAGACATCTGCATTTAATTCTACTAAATTTTTATATATTCTATCATTAAAATGAAAATTCAGTTTTTTTGTTATCTAAAAATTTATAAAAATAGTAATTATTATAATATATCAACAAAAAAGAAATCAAAATATCAATTTTAATTAGTCAAATATAATCAACATACCTACCTAATATTCTTATTATTTATCAAACAATATGATATACAATATACAGGAAATTTGGAATATAAGGAAATCTTCATATAATTAAACATTAAATAAATAATAATGAAATGTAGTAAATTACAAAGATTGTATCTAGCTTCAATTTAATAAATGATTGCCTTAAAAGTTTACCTTAGCACTTATATGGGCTCTGTCAATATTTAAATCTTCTGGGGAAAGTAGTGGTGGTATATTTTTTTGTACATCAGATAAATAGTTAGCTAAGGCTTCACTTGAACACAACTTCGGCTCATCAAGACTATCTTTCGAAATAAAATGTTTGTTTGTGAATTGTTTAGTCGCTTTTGAAGAACCTGCAGCAACGTCATGAACACCCTTATGTTTTGTGTGTACTCTCTGTTCATAATTTCTAAGCAATGTTTTCTTTACTTTGGAATCTGCGTCAGATTTTTTCATTTTTCATGACATAAATCTCACTATAACTATGCCACAAACTTATCAACAATAGAACATCATATTTATACTATAATTATTTTAAACGGTATTCTCAATTGACATGTCATAAATTTATTTAAAAAATAATTTATTTGTATTTTCTTTGTCTTCAATATTTAAATTTGAAACTCTAAATAACGGTAGTGGGAATATGAAAGTGATTCTTACAATCACAGTCACATTGACATTTTTTATAAGATATTTTACAGCCTAAACATTTAAAAATAGCAAGTAGAAATAAACCAGAGCATCACTAAATTAAAAATATATTAAAATACTTTTTCGACAGCTGCAACATAAAAAGATTAATTTTAAGACACAATTTCTAGCTAAGAGAAATACAAAGAGTAGTGTATTCCTTTAATTCTTAAAATATTATTATTTCAAAAATAAATGTATTAATTTATATAAATGACTTCAATTTATATGAATTATGTGTTCACAAAAGTGAAGAATGTGATCAAATCACTTAATATGTCAGATGATCATTTTATGACTGTCACTGACTTACTGAGATTGTCAATAATGTCAATTGTCAATGCCACATTACTAATTACTTGCAATGAAATATTTTAATATTTCACCGAATGTGAGCGCTTTTATAAAATTGTGATTCAATATATTCCCTTTTTTTATCATCAAATATTTCCTAATAATGAATAATGCGTGTGTTGAGATGGATTTTGCCGTACGTCGTATATTTAAAAAATATGTTATATCTTTTATGTACTTGATATTCGCCACATAAGTAAAAATTTTGTATGTTTCAGAATCCTAATAATTTTCCTGTGGAAAATGTAACAATATCTATAACAAATACTGGTGTAATACAACAAATGAAGGCTTTGGTATGGATATATTCTTATTGTATTTTGTATTATTATGGGAAATTTCATTGATAAAGTTATCCCTGTACTTTATGACATGTTGCACAATTAAATGTGTATAAAATATTAAAAAAAATATTCTTTTTATTTCTTTAATTTTTATAGGATCCATATTGGGTAGTTAAAAAAGATTTTATACAGTATGAAAGACCTCCATATGGGCCTGACCTGTTACTTGGTTCAGTAGATGCTTGGAAAACTAAAATGGACTTATTTTTAGGAAATTTGAAATGGTTGCTTAAACTGGAGCATCATAGGTATACAAACATTTTTTAGATTTATATATTATTTATTGTTTTTGTTTATTTCAATAACAACTTAAATAATATACAGATTTTGGAGTACTATTTTATATCATCCTCAATGTATGGATGCAATAATTTCATTTATACAAGAATCTAATCCCCCATATATTGAATCATATAAAGGCAAAGACGTACAAAAACTATATGAGGAGATTCGGAGACATGTTTTAGTGATATTTAGTAGGCTTGTTACTAACAAAGAAAGTAAGGTGAGTCAATTATGCTTAAATTTTTAAATAAAATCAGAAGTGCTTAGCCTATTTGAATAAAGAATATTTTGATTTTGAAATAAATAGCTTCATATACAATAGCAGTATAGGCAGAGGGAACTTAATGTTATGATGCTGCAGAGTGAGGTAATGAAATAATTTGAATTTTTAAAAAAACCAAATATTACCTGAACAAATAGTTTGTCTAACAAATCAAAATATATACCTGTTATTTTAATATAAATTTAAAATAATTGTTATGTATATTTTAAATATTTAATAATTTCAAATTTCAGTCTCAGTGGATGACTAAGGAGTATTTGGCAGATGTAGTTTATGACAATTTCATATTTACAATACCAGTTTTGTGGGATTTATGTTTGACTTATGGTGCTGATAATCCAAGGCATATATCAAAACTAATGGAAACTGTGTTCAGCATACAGCCAAAGTATGAGAATGATGCTATACAGGCTTTAATATTTGTACAAGAGGTATGTATATTTTATAATCCATTTTTATTTATTTATGTAAACTTAATTGTATACACTAGTATAAACTAGTAGTAGTTTAAGCAATGTAAATAAAACAATTGGAGTGGGTGAAAGTTTACAAACATATCACACTATATTCTAATAAATGAACAAAATATGTATATATGTATCTAAAAACACATACTATTATAATACAATAATGTCAAGTTAATGTGAATCAATAGTAGTTTTTAGTTATCTTTTTAAATATTTAAAAAATATCGACTTTATGTGGTCACATTTTATTTTTAAAAATTTTAATAATAAGCAGTCTTTCTAGGCCTTCAAGTACATAATTTTACAAGTTAACAAAGATTATGAAAGTGAAGAACCTCCAAACCTCCCAGAGACATTTAAAGGGTTTAGTGAGATAAGAAGGCCTTCAGGAAGCAAAAATCAGGATAAATTAACATTTGATGTATTAAAAGATTTGGTTATACATATGTTAGACACTGCCATGACACTAAGGATATTTGTAGAAGTGTATCCTAAGGGGGCAGAGTTAATGAAAAAAACGAATTTTCTTTTAAGGTGAAATATTGTATTTTTTTATAAAACATTTTTCATATATATATATATATATATATATATATATATATATATATATATATATATATATATATATATATATATATATATATATATATATATATATATATATATATATATATATATAATACATATATAAAATTATTTTTAATGAATTGTAGCCTGTAAAATCCAATTTCTTCACATTAGTATTTTATTTTTATTTGGTTGTAATACTCTCAAAGTACGTTTTTATGGTTCATACATGATTTTTCATTTTTTTTTCATTTCATTTTTAACTTCTTTTTTTAATTCAACGAACACACATTCTTTGTTCCAATAAGAAAAAGAAGAGCCCATGTAATACAGACTGTAAATATCATCATTCATCATTCATTCAAGAAAAAAAAATTGCATGATAATAAAAAAGCCACTTTTTCAGTATAGTCCAACTCTATGAATATGGAATTCCACATTTATATGAAAAGCTTATAGAAGTGGGGGATGAAACAAGTATATCTTATACAGAAGTAGAAGGATATATAGACCTGGCCCGAACTGAGCTCATAGACATGGTGAAAGAGGTCCTGGCAGTATACAAGAATGCTATATTGAACACTGAGTAAGTTGATTTTTGTGCGTATTTTCGTACTTTCCATTGTAAGTTCGGATAGAAAAAAAAATTAGTATTCTATTATTATTAAAAAAAAGTGTAAAAAATATTATTAATTTTCTATTTCTACCAATTTGCGACATGAATTACAAAATAGCTTTGTAGTTGAGGACGTCGTGGCGCAGTGGCACAGCGACTAACTGTTAACTCGACGGTTGTGGGTTCACATCTTACGCTGGGGGGAATGAATTAATTTAACTAAATCTAAATTAATAAGATAAAGCACGCGACGAGTCCCGTCACTCATGACGCAATGGCTCGAAAGGCGGTGCGCGGGGAACGGGGTGTCTTAACACTAGGTTCCTTCTACATACCGTGCTACGTGCGGGATACAGAGTGAATCATTAGTCTTTGTAATTATATGTCAAATCAATAAGTTAATATTGTTAATTTGTAAGAAAAATCTATAATTTTGTGCTTTTTTGCTATTAAACAATTTGTCATTGTATAAAATATATGTACACTTATTTTTTGATTGATGAGAATATATATTATGTATAAACATTATGTTTATTAATATGTACAAATATTTCATCAAATTGTTTTTTTTTTTAATATAACTTCACTTATATAAGTAATAGTGAATTCTCCAGGTTCGCCTATCAGATTGAGCGACCTGATAGATAAAGATAAAAATAAAAATATTCTATTATCACTGTGTACGTGTTATATTGACACTTGAATTATATTAAAAGGGGAATCCCTTTAAGAAATGTAACATTAGAATAACATGATTCGGGGAATCCCCTAAAAACATTTATGAGAGCAGTAAATGATCAAAAAAATCCCCTTTATATAAAATCGTTGTATGTATAATAAACCATGCGCCTACTTTATGACACTTTTTATATTGGTTTTTAAAATTAATATTGCTTTTCTATCAGGGCCAATGCGACAATAAATTAACATACATAGATATTTCCGTAACACTCGCATTAATAGAAAAGTATTGTATTCAAGCGAAGAAATTTTAATTTTCTTTATACAGAGGCAGTATTGTAGCGAACGTGGAAGCGTATTTGTCGTTAATGATGGACGTGCTGTCAGAAAGGCTTCTCATCAAGGACTACCACGCGTGTTACCCCGTACACGAGGACTTGGAAATGCTGAGACAGGCATATCCTGATATGTATCCTTTTTAGCAAAGTGACTTTAATTAATTCATCTAGTTTAAGTGTCATTATAAGTTGGCTCCTTTATATTGAACTATTTTAAATTTAAGACTATTTTATTTCATGACTGTCCTCAGCAGGACTGCTTTTGAAGCCGCCGGTAGGTTTATATTCATCGGCGTCAGACGGCACCAGAAGGCTCCGTGTTCGATTCCCATTCGGGGGAATTACTTATTTTAATTTCCTCGTTCTGGTAACATGATCCTCTGCCGAATCTGTTGCATATGGGATCAAGCGTGAAACTAAACAAAAAATAGAATATATAAAAAAAATATATGAATTAAATCTTTATCTCGACCTCAGTGATACAGTAAAAACTGATTTTATTTTGCAAGCGATATATTCAAATATGGACGATCCGATGCCTGAAGAACTGTCAAATACAAATCTCACAGATAATCTAACTAATGGCCACGTAGAGACGACAGCAACTGCCCCGGGACCGTCTCCCGAGGCCGGGATACCAGATAATGTTAGGGAACAGTCCTTAATCAGTGAGGTGAAAGATATTTTACCGCATTTAGGCGATGGGTACATATTGAAATGTTTACAACACTATGACTTTAGTCCAGAGAGAGTGATTAATGCAATTTTGGAGGATACTCTCTCTGATAACTTAAGAGGTAAATTATGTTTCTTAGGTTCAATTTTGTCTTTGATTTTTGATAATTTATACAACAAAAACATATACGAGAAAATAAATAATATCCAAATAAAATAAAAATGTTTTTGGTCATTGTTATACACGTTATAAGCTTTGACTATGCCTACAATTTGAAATAGAAGCTAGTGACTTTACCAATATTTTCCATATAGCTAGATGTTATAGGTAGAACAATATATTTAATAATTTCAAATGAATTATCATATACTTTTCATATAAAATCCTGTAATATTTGTTTCTAGGTCTAGACACAAGTCTGCCAATAATCCCGGAAGATGTTGTAGACAAGAAATATCTAGAGACTGGTATCCAAAGGCTCAATGTCTTCGACGGCGATGAGTTCGATATAATGACTCGGGACGATGTAGACCTGTCCAAAATACACATAGGAAAGAAAAAAGATAAATATAAAGATATGAAGGACATGTTGGATGACAAAACTGAAGTTAAGAAACGTGTGGACATTTATAGTAAATATAAGTGAGTGTAATATTTTATTTTCTTCAATTTGTTGCTAAGTTTTGTATTGTATTTAATTTGGCATTTTTATAAATATAAGCCGGGATATTTTTATTACATTTAAAGTTATACATTAAGTAAAAAAAAAAAATAATAAATATTAGAAAAGAAAGTCGCTGCTCATATTGTGTAAGCAAGTCTAGTCGCTCTATTATAGTTGGATCTAAGAAAACATTGTAACACAAAACAAATTAAAGATTTTTTGTAAACAATTATATAATGCATAGTTTATACAAATTCTTGCTTAAAGCTATCAAAAAAAAATGTTATTTACTCACATAAAAACCACCATAAATTGAACACCATGTATAATAAGCGCCTTCGTCCCCCCAGTCTGGTGTGCGACGAAGAAAACATGTACTCCGACGAGTACGACGACACGTACGACTCGGACGGGCACGAGCGGCGCGCCTTCGTCACTCCGCGGGCGCTGCGGGCGAGGCCAGACGTGGAGGTGAGGGTCTCGTCAGGACTTTTCTACATTTTTAATTTTTTTTAAGCATAACTTCAACGTACTCCGCGCCATAGTGGCCTTAAAATTAAAATTTATTCAGATAATGACCTCACGCTACACTAGCGCCCCTAGCGGCGATTTTAAGCGCAGTTACTATTATGGTATATGCGTAAATCTGGTGAGCGTGAGGCGGTGAGGCCGCCTGGGCCTGTATACGCGACGGCTGTGGGATCGATTCACACTCCGGGAGAAGGAATTATTTTCATTTTATTCGCTCTGCTCAAGACAAACCGCGACGATGAGTAGTTGAGTTCCGTCACTCAACACGCAATGTGAGAAAGGACGAAAACCGGGGAACGGAGTTAACACCAGGTTCCCTGTGCCTACTCTGACATATGCGGAATACAGCGTGAAGCTAAAAAAATATATTTATAGAAGAATACTCCAACCAGCATGTAATGTCTTTAAATGTGCAAAAAAGTTATAACGGCTAACAGCAGAAATCTCCATACTCGTACAACATATTATAAACCCTCAAAAATCTCTACCTTTTTACACCTTAGGAGGAATCGGAAGAATCAGACGATGCCGAGGAAGAGAAACAAACCAACAGTAGAAGTAAAATGGACTTTTGCGTGAACCCCGAAGAGATCAGAGCTCGTAGAGAAGCTAACTTCCAGGCGAAACGAGGACGAGGATACCGCCCGCCGCCGCCGAGGTATGCTCCTACAGCAACATTCACAATACACTCTAATATAATATTTAGATTTAAAATTTTCTATCAAGTTTGTTGTTTTTAATTACAATTTTGAACTTTAACACAATTGCAAAACAATAATGAGTATATATGACAATAGTAAGCATCACCTAAAATTACATTATGTCACTAAAGTATGCTTTTTACTGAAATAAAAACTTACCTCTCAAGTACCTTATGAATGATACAATTGTATATTTACTTATAACCTAATAGTTAATCAAGTTAAAAATATTAACTTCCAGAAACACGGACGTAATCGGTAAACCGAAGGGACAAGGACAAGAGAAGGAGGTGCTGTTAAGTAGAGACAAGAAAGAAAAGACCAAGTCAGCGCGAGCCAACCACCACCGGCGGCAGGGCGCGCAGTGGAAGCGCAGCCAGGGGATGATGCCCTCTTAGGAGCTGAACACTGTATGAAATAACACTAGTACACACATATTTGGAAACGTATGAAGATTTAACCTATACGATAGGCTAAGTGTAATTGGCTCGATAGAGCTGGGATTGGTTAAATTTTTGTACGTTTTTAAATATTAGTCTTTCTTTTATGTGCGATAACATTTATGAAATGTTGATATAAAACTACTTTTTAAATATACATCGAGTTGTTGCTGTTGTTTGGTTATTAATGTGTATGTCTAATGTAGTTACACCTGTGAGCGGGACCGTGGGACCGTGGCACAGGTGAGCTCCTAAAATATTTGAAATGGCCGGTTGCAAAATTGTACTAATAATGGAAATATACACTATATATTCGTTAAAAATACTTTTGTTTAATAAATTTTATCATGATCAATGAGTTATATAATATATCCATCTTATAGTCCAAGTACAGCCTTGAGGAAGTCCTTGCAAAAGTGTTATATTGCATTGGTTCTTACAACTTAAAATATATATATATTGTTTAATGATTAATAGAGAAAGTGTGAATGGGACCATTTTAATCAAAATGGCTTTGGCTTTTCTTTTGTTTTCTAAATTGATTTCTAAGGGAAATTGAATTAATAATAATTATTTACTGAATTTGGATAAAATAAAAAAAATAACAGCTTAGCTCTTTTTCCCGCTTATAACAGGGTACAGACGGGCCCTAGTGTCGAGACACTCCGTGTCCAGAGACACCGTCCAATGTTGCGTGATTATTGACGTAACTCAACGTCGCGATTTAAAAATAATAAAATATATTTTTCTCCTTCTGTTCTTATTTTATGAAACATGAAGACTTCAGCGTATTTTGCTCAGACAAGTTTAACACAAATAGCTACAAAGAATCAGTCAAGATATTGAAAGGATATTAAAAAAAAACCATTATAAATTTGTGAATTTGTTACCATTGTCAGTACATTTTTTAGGGTTTCAAGTTTTATATATATATATATTATATATATATATATATATATATATATATATATATATATATATATATATATATATATATATATATATATATATGTACTTGTGAGGACAATACAATGTTGTTATGTTCCTTTATATTGATTGCTGCTTTAAATTAACTGCTATTATATAAATCGAGTAGTTGGTTACAGTGTATTGCCATTTGAAATGTTGTATCAATAATATTTTTAGCAAATAATTTTTCTAGTTAACTGCTTTTACTAAATTTGTATGATAAAAAATTGAGAGGTTTCATAAAAGTAGTGTCTTGACACTATTTTGGCTATTTACACTAGTATTATATAATGTACGCACACAGAAATATACTATTTCATTCACACAAAAATTAACATTGTTAAAAATCTACTTATTATACCATTAAATGTACAGACATATCAATTTCATATTTTGTTATATGGCAACACTCACATGCACCGAGAACGTAATCATGTATCATGAAATAAAGTCATATTTATTCCTGTGTATTTATTATATTTTCTTAATCGTATTGGCTTTATAGGTACAGGCCTTATGCCCGTAGTTTTTATTTACTTTACTTGTCAGGAGGGGTGTATGTTTTGATTGACCCCGTATAGGTACCAGTTTAAAGTACTTTGTTATTAACAACATTCTTTACCAGTTTTGAAGCTGGTGCTAGAATGACCATGTTATTTGGTGCACTAACCCACGAGCAAGCCACATAAAGCTGACTATGAGAAATCGGCCCCCTTCTCTTAAATCTACTCTGGTGAATTTTAAAGTTTGACCCTGGGATTTAACAGGGAACCGGAACGGAATCATGAGATTGCTATATGAAGACCCCTTCTCCTCTAGCGCATTCAGTTAATATTGTAGCTTCGAGTATATTGCTATGTAAAACTATTATTTGTATTCTGGTCCCATTACACAACTTTCGCAATTTCGTAACAACATAACTGGTATTCCAATTTTTTATATAACTTTATGATATGGAAGACCTCACTTACATCATGAAAGGAAGTTAACGAAAATTTCAAGTTTCTGTTAGTGAAGTAGTTTGTGTGAGAAGTGTTTGTATATAAGACAGTCACTCTCAAGTTTTCTCACTTTTAACCCCCAAGGGGAGAGGCAAACGGTTCCAGGGCGTAGCTCTCTGCCCGTTGGGTTCTACCTCCGCCCATTGATATGGATCCGTCATTGTTGTGGGCTTATGCCCAGGCAATGTGTCTGTAGAGACAGGGTTCATTGGAAGTTCGGGAAGGAAGACCAGCCCAGCCGTGTAAGTCTCCTGGTTTCCCAGGCGAGGCTCGGATTAGTCGACCAGCGACCATGGTAGCAGCTCAGGCGTCGGAAGAGGGAGATGAAAGGAGATCCCTAGGAAATCTATGCGGCTACTACGTCCGGCGGACGGCGGCATGCCAATGTCTCGGATGTGCAGATGATCCGAGACATCGACACGATGGACGGCACGGGCAGGTAGCTTGACACTTATATTTTTGTTATAACGTAAAGAAAGTGAGTGCACTTTTAATTTAATAATACTATTCTAAAGGGGATTAGACCATACGTCTTCCGGTGCACTACGTTAGCTAATTACTAATAATTACTTGAAAATAAAATAAATAAATAGACAGCTACAGTAAAATTACTCATAAATCTTAAGAAAGGGCTTAAAATGTGTAACAGTCTCGAGAATCACAGATATTGCTCTTTAAACACTTTACTTAAAAACTCATTGCGCGTTATAATTTTATTTTTTTAAAATTTATAATTCTCTCAATATATTTATACTCTATATTTTATTATAAACAACTACACAATTTTAGTCGCAGCCTTTCCGATTTGTGTTATAATTGATCAGAACAATTGTTTCGGTGTAAACCACTGTAGGTACCTGCCACCAGGGCTACCTTGGGTATTGTCATATGTCATTGACGCCTCATTGATATCTATTTTAACACGGGAGCGAAACAGCAGAAGTAAAAGTAATATATAACAATGAAGCTACGCGAAGTTGTATGAATTAAAATAGTATGTTTCTAGTACAGATGTCCTAATTTCTACATTCCTTTTGATTACGGCGAACGGCAAATGTTATCACGTGTTGAATTGTAGAAAGCGATGTTTTCTATGTTGAAAATGAGGGTTTTAGGGTTTCTAGGATGTTTGGTAGGATTTGAATAGTCATTCTATAGCAATATCGTAGCATGTTTATAGAGCTACAATACATAATTTTTTTAATAATTTTTTTAAATTAGAATTATTTTATTGTTGAACAGATGAAGAAAGAACTCCGTAGTTTGATCTTCTGTTTTATCGTAATAAAATACATTGTCTTACGTACTGGGTGACTACATCATTCGTAGTTCTACGAATTTCAAACAATTGCATTTGAACATGTGCGATATAATGGCGTCAAATATAATAAAATAAATTATACTTGCGTACTATTCAATAATAAATGCTTACCACAATCAATTTCGCAAACAACATTGGATCCTCATATAAATAATATAACATTATAACTCCGGCCAATACAAGCGCAAACTGTCTATGAATAGGCGATCGTGTTCAGAATCGCAATAGCTTATCTTTGTGACAGCCGCGATGTGGCCGGCGTCATAAGAGCAGCGGTCAGCGGACGATCCAATAACCGACCAGCGGATGATATACTTACATAGTGTGCAAATATTGTTGTTTTGCGATACATTTATTTTTAGGTAAACATAGATAAGTGTTAAATTTTCGGGAATTAGCTTTTAAAGATTTCTCCATTCTCATTCTTCAATAATATTTTAATACGTGATTTAAGTTGGTTGGTGGTTGGTGGAACGTGTGTACCATGTAGCTAAGTAGGTAGCTAGGTACTCGATATATAAATTGGATACAGCTTAACTATTCAATGAAATCAAATTAATCACCAAATAATATATAACACGACAAGTCTCCGTTAATAATATGTTTAAAAACGCTTTTCGAATATTATTTTTAGCTTCACGCTATATCCCGTACATAGCAGGGTAGGCAGAGGGAACCAAGTGCCAAGATGCCTCTTCTTCACGGTAAGCTTTTCCTCTTTCCAGACATTACATGTTATATGGCAGGACTTCAGGCCGCCCTTTGTCGTGTCACAAACAAACCACAAACCCTTGCGTTTATATACAGATGCTACTATACCTCTGTGCCACGACGGTCCTCACGCTTAGAGATGTAGGTAAAACATTCTCTTACTTACATATTAACATGACCATATTGTAGCAGTTTATATTCGCTAGCCGCTACATCTACCACTTAGGTCATCCCTTTAGCTCAAAGGCAGCGGTATCGTAAAAGCTTCGCATCGCCATAACTCTACGACTACGTCTTCATAGCTCGTTTAAGTCGGCAACGCGGAGAGTGCGCTCATAATTTTCTACCTGCCTCTATGAATAATTATTTTCCTTGTTCAATAGCCGGCGAATAGTCGTATAATAATGATGTAACATTTCGTATTTGAAAGTTATATTTTAATCTAGTAATTATATATGATAAATCTTTATTTTCTAATATATATTTGTCTTAATTACTTTTTTGTATAAAATGAAAAGTTTAAGTTAGCGTTAAAAGTTAGTTTATTAATTTTCCATATCCCCTTGCCCCATGGCTAGGATATTGCATTAAGTGATGGAATCCAACGTTTATTTACATTTCGTTTATTTAATTATGTTTATCCAACAATAATTTAAAATAGTATAATTAAATGAACGTTTTAAATACTGAACTGATGAAAATCACCTAAAAAGAACCTAATTATAATCCATGCATAATAACAACATCTAAATGACACTAAGCCATTTCCACATGTCGGTACATCGGAGCTCAGTGGTCGTAGCCATAATGTTAATGTCAATATAATCGTGTCTCATCGATCTCGGACAGCATTTTATTATATCGGTCGTAATGGCGGCATTAGGGCGGGCCGGCAGGATTTAATAACCGACCGGCGAGCTGAGGATAAAATTGCGACTGTCGGTGCGTACGTCGCTGGAGGCGATATAGACGGGTTAAATCATATCGATATTACGATTTTGTTTAATTTTACTTGATACGAATACTATGACTCGGTAGTTCTTTATATTTAATTGTAATTTTTATATCATATTGTTTACAAAAGTAGATATAAAACTATTTTTTATCTGATGAATACCAGGAAGATTATATTATAGCTATAAAGCTGTTATCGTTTAGTTAATAGGTTTGAGTGGAAATAATTCATGTTTTTGTATCATGATATATGTACCTGATACCCTCGAATGTGTTAAAACCAATGAACATACGAGTGAAAACGTCAATTATAGTTAAATAATCACGTAAATAAAAATAATTTCGATGTTGATGAAGTATCGAATGTTTGCCTCCCTATACCTCCGGGTATAATTTATTTCCCATTCAGTGTACTCGCGTCGATTATTATTATTGTTCCACGAAGGGCCTGCGCCGGCGCATAAAATATATCAACTGTTACGAATTACACAGCCACAACTTTGTGGTGGAAACAACCACGTAATTTGAAAATGTTGCTTCTAATGTCTGTTTGTTTCACTTCATTTCAAAGAACTCCAGTTTCGGTGTTAAATGTGTAATAAATGTATATGTAATAAAATTAACTTTAACACAAACTTTTACGTGAAAAAGCCTTTAACTATTTCAATTAACAGTAACTGTTTCAATATAATATATTTCTTTAATTATTATTTCATTATATTCTACATTTGATGAACATTAAAATAAATTGATCAACTTTATGACTGACTAGGAGCAAAAAAGCTCGTTACACCAACTAATGTAATTAATATCCATCAGAAACATGATTAAATAGAAAAATTTAATTAAAACAACAGCACTATCCTGTATCCGAATTAGTTTTTTTTACAATCCAACTTTTTGCAAAACATTTAATATAATATTCTCTTGAATCAGTGAACGTTTCCTCGCCAGCTACTCCATTACGCTCTGATTATCAGTGGGAGAGTGGAGTGACGTCTTCCTGTCCGGATGCGGACAGATAAGCAAAATGTGAGCGGTGTAATTATCGGCGAACTTTCCGTCGGATCTAGCCATTGTAATTATGTTTTATAGTGTTATTTTGTTTTACGAAATCTATAAATATTTAACTACAACTTTCATTATACTAATATAAAGTTGACTTATGCTTACTATATATGTCTGCCTTACTATACTTCCAAAATATGACTTACTTGATATATATGTCTGCCTGTCTCTACTGTAATCCCAGAGATCTTAGATATATAGTAAATTAAAAAAATTAAATTAAATTAGCTTCACACTGTATCCCGCCCATGTCAGGGTAGGCAGAGGGAACCGTAGGAACCTAGTGTTTAGACACTCCGTTCCCCGCTTTCCGCCTTTCGAGGCATGTCATGCCATAGCGAGGAAATTGAAAATGATTCATTCTCCCCGGGTGGGAATCGAACCCACAAACCGTCACGTTTACAAGCAGAGGCCATGCCTCTGCGCCACAACGGTCCTTGTATATATATAGTATAAAATATCATAAATGATTCAGATTGGCTTCTAAGTTATAAAAAAAACAAGTAAAAAAAAAAAAACAAGTAAATAAAATAATGAAAACATTTTAAAATACAACTTTTTTTTATTAAAAATATATATTAAAAGGCAATAAATCTATGTCTTAATAAAATTAACTGACTGAATCTAAAGGCTAAAAGGACACCATAAACCCACCTAATTATTAAACGTCTGTAAATGTCAGGAGATAAGAGCGTCGCGTCGCAGGAGGCGGAGGGCCACAAACGACCACATTTGCGTAATTAAAATAATCTAAGACCATAATAAATGTATTTTATGTGAAATGTACGCTTTATTTTATTTATTTTTGCAATATTTAATTAACGTTTGCTCATCAAATATGTGCATTATATTACACACACACACATATATATATATATATATATATATATATATATATATATATATATATATATATATATATATATATATATATATATATATATATATATGTATATATGTATATATATATATATATTAGGCGTTTTCGAAATGTTCTGATGACTAGTACTTACCTAAAAAGTGCTCCTTCTACAAATAACCCACTAGATAATACATAAGTACTTATCATTAATTACCATTATTTAGCCATAATTTAGAGATTCGATATACGATATTGCATAAGCTTGTGAGGCTCAACCGATTCGGCAAGAGTATAGGTTCATTTAGGGTTACGCGGAGAGAACGTAGTGATAAGCCACTCCGTTATCTAATACAAACTTGACGTAATACAAGCAACAATCTACTGTGATAGTTATGGAATGGAATCTTCAATTAACGTGCGTAGTGTGAGTTATATAAAAGTATGTCAAGTATGCTACGCGCAGTGTGTTAACACCTGCCTGTCTTCTCTCTGCCTATCACGATACGTACCGTCACTTATATGGGCCTAAAATATATTTGACATTAAATAATAAACTAGGCAAAAGCGATAAGATCCTCGATTTGCGTTACTTTTACGTATTATATTCAAAATGGGGTTCTAATGGGGTTAATTGATACACCTACCTGTGTTCTGTGACCTCGGACTAAGGAAAAGTAAAACAAACATCAGATTTTAAATAAATATATTTTCAAAATAAAATATACGTGACTAATCCTATAAAATACTTTCATATCAGATATTTGCGAATTCGTATTAGTATATAAAAGTTGTCATCCATCAATACCATTTCAATTTTAAATTTATATTAAAATTTTATGTCGCTACTTGCTAATTATTATTCGAGGTGCGAATGACGAACTTATTATGAATATAGAATGCCAATTATATTTAATTAGTAATTTAATGTACCTTTAGCGCAATTTGGCGGAACTTATCGAAAGCCTACAATATCTATATTTTATTTGGCTAATATTACTTTTTGCTTACTGTATATAACAAATGCTTTAGATCCTGTTAAATTGTACCTAAGCTTAACCTAGCAAAGCACTATCCTAGACAGGCAGAATGTCGACAGAAACCATTTTGGTTGTCTATATAATTTTTCAGTACACTATGGCCTTATAATTTAACACACACTTATGATTGTGAATTCGATTTTTACTCAAACCGAAAAAGATGCGGAAAATTCAATGCAAATTGCATATGAAGACAAACGAATAAATTTGATCGCTATTAAAGTTTTTAGTTTTATTTAGTTTTAAATTATTAATAATAATAAGTTATACTTATATTCAAATTTTTTTTATGTCCAGTGCGGTGGTTTCAAAGACCAGTAATTAAAAGTACTAATGCGCAGTTCGCCGACGCAATGACTAGTTATTTTGTAGTACAATTAATTGCCATTTTTCCCGAACAGTTAGTACACTTATATATATATATATATATATATATATATATATATATATATATATATATATATATATATATATATATATATATATATATATATATATATATATATATATATATATATATATATATATATATATATATATATAATTTATTTAATTGAATATTGTGCATAATAATCATTAAGAACGTGCATCGATTAATTGTGAACTTCACATTGTTTTCATATAGCCGCCTCAAATAATATAATTCAAGGTACATTATGTATGAATGTTTACACAATGAGCTCATTTTCCACTTCCTTTTATAAATAATTACGGTTGTTGTTAAAATTTCTGTGTGCTAATGATAAAAAAAGTATTTTTGTTTAGTTTTTACTTATATATATATATATATATATATATATATATATATATATATATATATATATATATATATATATATATATATATATATCCTGTTAATGAACCTTTACTATAGATACGAGTACCTCAAGCGGATCCCTAATGTCATCAAGTCGATAATTTCACAATTACTTACGTCTTTAACAGTTTTAATATAAATGTGAACTATATTTGTATACAAAATATATCAAAATATTTTTAAGATGCTACACACACAATACTAAGAGTTTCACCCTTTAAAGTAATAAAATAGATAGCATGATCATAAAATAGATGATTTAAAACACATACTGATTTTTAATGTATTATTCAATATTTTTTTCTTAATTTTTTTTCTTTCCCGTTTCACACCAAATAGAAACCCGAATTCGATATTATGCGTGTTTGGAAGCGGGAGGAAATGAGAATAATTCTCTGGAGTGGGGATTGTCAATCGTTTGCATGGTTGGTTTGAAATCAAATGATGCCACTGAGCCACGATGGTATCAAATATTTAATTAAGTGTGAATACTTATCGGTAACTTCAGACGTGACCTTTGGACATCTGCCTCTTGGAACGTTTAGCTAACTAAGGTCTAAGTGAGCTGTCCCTTCTACTTTTTATCTATTTGTATTATATATATATATATATATATATATATATATATATATATATATATATATATATATATATATATATATATATAACTTTATATTTATATATATTAACTGTTTTTATATATTTCGCTACATAACAGTTAAACACAAAAATAATATATTTATAAACGACATGACGACATGGCAAGTTTGTTATCAATAAAAAAAATACAAATGTACCTATGCCAATTTTTGTACTTTTTTATATGCATTATGTAATAGATACAAGTAAGTTTTTTAACATTGGCTCTCGTGTACTTAGTACGCTACTTATATTACTCGACAAAAACAACTTCCGTTTGTCACGAGCAAAACTTAGATTGTATCAACGTTTCGACAAAAAATCTAAGTCGTCATCAAATTTAGAGGACGTTTTAACTTTTTTGTGACACAAGAAATGTACATTAGTGTAATTCCACTATGAATAGGCTTAATAAAGGTAATCCTCTAGCGATATAATTTTTTTATCCTGTCAAGACGATCGTCACGCGGCGGTGAACACAAATCGTTCAAATGATGCAGACACTGCTACTTCATAAACGTAGGGCTAACATATTGTGTAATATATATAATATATATAATAAACGGACAAAATAATTGATTTTCAATGCTTCGCTCTGGTAACAAGGAGCAATTGAGTACCGCACTCAATGCGGAATTAATAAATGCGGAATTAAATAAATTTATCAATGGGTCACATTGCTATTATATCCGGAATACAGCGTGAAGCCTAAAACAGTGCTTTGCAAACGATAATAAAAAAAAGTTATTAGTAAATGTAAATGAAATTTGTCACCCCTTTCAAAACATATTTACTTACGTTATGTCACCACATACTTTTTTATTAAAAAATATTTCCAATAAAATGGCACTGTCACATTGTGTACCAGCCCTGTTGCTGCACAAAGAGAGACCGCTGCGCCCGCGCATCTTTGTGCTGTCCGTCTATCACTCGTGCGTGACAATATCTTACAGATACCAACTACTATAGCGGAGATCCTGTTCCTTCATTAATACACGCTATTTATATTTTATAGAAAATTTCAAAGGCATTTGACGAAGGGCGTTTATTGTAAAACGTTGGATATATATAAATACGATGTCATTTGACATGGATATAAGACTTGTCAGTTGATTGTACATAATAATTCTTTGTAATAAATCAATACTAGGACTCGACCCATGCTTGCTTCGCTCGGTATGATTTAAAATAAAAAATAAAAACTTTAAGATAACAATGATTTGATACGTACACTATAAAAATCACCCGTACAACAGTTTATATGTTAGTGTAGTTTATACTCGCGCATTGAGGGTTCCGTACCAATATTATAATTGTAGGTCTATGGAAAGAACAATTTAATTTATATATTTAATCTATAAATTAACAAAATTACAGATAAGTTTGTTGTGATTGTTTTCTTTGATATACTCGTATCTGTAAATTTGCAATTTTCGATCTTTTTTCTTTCACTACGGGTGCTCACTACACACCTTAATTGTGGCAAAAACGAAGCATAAAAGTTAGACTTAGTTTGATTTTTCTACTACAGATCTCGATCTTAACTTGCTATTAATTTCAGCTTGATACTCTTCGCGATCATGCCAAAAATGCTATTGACGATGACAGACAGACACACGGACAACAAAGTGATCCTTATAGGACCTGATAGCAAGTGAAACTTACAGGATCACTTACTTCCGTCTTTTTTCTTACCCAAAAAATTAAGATGTTGTGGAGGTAAATTTTATATGCGTCAAAATAACTAGTATCTAGTTTCTTGATAAAAACCAGTGTGCACCAAATTTTAGCTTTCAATGTGGTTTTTTGACCATTCGAGACGCTTGCAACTAAACTAACGTGATAAATACATCTAGATATACATTTATTATTATTATTATTTATAGGTTTAATGCCTTTGGGTATATTCCAAGATATTAGGTACCAAAATTCTTAATAAAATATTTTTGTTATGAAATAATAATGATTCAAAAGACAAGAGATTCTGTCACTCCTCCCTTGGGCAGGTAGGATGAAAGGGTGTGGCCATGACACCGGCGAAGCAATAAACTGAAAAAAAATCTTTATCTTCACCTTTTACACAGTAATAAACGGCTTCATCAAAAATACTTTTTTTTATAATTACGCGTAATAACTCGTAAGTGACACATTGCAAATTGAACATACAAAACAACATACAAACAACTTACAGGAACAACAATCAATCGTCTACAACCTCTTTATTTTTTTTAAAGCTATAAATATACTATAATATAGATCACATTAACAAATTTTTTTTTGGAATATAACATAATTCTAAACTGTATAAATAGCTTATAGAGAATAGACAATGATGAATCCCGATCTGGTTAAATATAAAATTAACACATAATTAAAATAGTTAAATAAAAAATTATAGATATACATAAAACAACAATATACAACAAAAAACACATTTTAAATGATCTAAAAGCTAGACTCCAGCTCTCATAGTGTGTGGAACATACACATGTACAACAGATCGAGATATTAAAAGGCAATATCGCGTTAATACCCCGGCAGCGGCTAATGACTCGTAATTACGCGTAATGGACTCTGTAATGGCGGCCGGCCACAAAGCCGTGTGCCTTTGCTTTTTTACTCGTCCCTCCGCCTACCCACAGCCCGCGGCCCAACGCTCGCTCTATACATTTGCATCGGATAATTACGTTTCATATGAAAGTTTTAACACAACCACGTAGTTACTATGTCCTTTGAATATTATTATTATCTATAATTTTAAAATATTGGTTTTCCGTTTAAATGTAATATGAAATAAGTATATAGATATGCTTCGTAATATGTTATACAATAGAATTATGGATATAGAATTTTCAAATACAAGACTTATCATATGATTATAATAATGAAATTCTTATAATTTAACATAGATTTTAAAAGGCAAATTATTGTTTGTTTGTAAATTGATCATTAACGGATAAATAATCGTCCAAAAACACCAAAACGTAATACAAAATTAAAAAAACACATAAACATAAAAAAGCTCAAATTTTGTTTATGATTGAATTTCTTATCATTTAAATTTGAATATAGAATTTCATTAGTGAATTAAAAATGAGTGAGACATCCACAGACGCGACGTTGTATGGTGTACGTTACCCATGGTGATGATTTCGACGTTTTTTGTTCGTCAATTTGATTACGGTCAAATGATTGCTTCCAGAGAACTCGCATTATATGCTGGATAAAAACACATTCCACACCTGTACCTGTACCGTGGCCATTCTCGATATACGCCATCGAGTTATAAAAAAGCGTTTATGTTATGTCATATTTTCAATTTCACATATTTTGTTTGAGTCAAATCGATGAACGAAAATGTATATTTTTGGTGAATACCATAGAAACCTAGAGATAGCTTACATTTGGATATTGGAAGTTGTATGAAACTAACGTTAAATTTGCTACACTTAAATATTGTTTACTATACAAACGCAACACTGTAGTAATATTAGATAACTATACTGTATATAGTACTTTAGTACTTGCTTATGGTAAGAGATAGTGTTCTATAAGTAAGAAACTATTAAAATACTTTGAAAATAATGCTAGAAGTATTTGTTTATCGCTGAAGTTTTCTAACTCATTAGCAGTCCGTGCTTTTTACGAGAGGCTCCGCTTTGGTAAAGCTTCCCCGGCTAGCTTGATAGTGATGTAATTCTAAGAAGACGATAAAGAATTTAGACGATTAAGGATTTTTAGAAAAAAATTACCTATAGTGTCGTCCTTTACACGTACGTATGTCTTTATTAAATCTATCTATATATAATATATTTTAATGTTGCTACATACAAATTTTGCTTTAGGTTAGTTTATTGCAGTTCTGGATTTTATTCACAGCTGATTAAAGCTTACAATCTTTTTAGACATATATCTAATTTATAGAACCTCTTTTAATATTGCAGTGTTCGATGTATAGTATATAGTTATCAATACAGGGTATAACCAACGCATATATATTTTATTAAAAAAACATGTATTACTACTATATCCGGAATAAAATCCTATTGAAACTTAAAAGCAAAAAACGTAGACATTAAATTATTTAAAAAGATATTGATATTAAGAGCCAAGATATATTTTCGTTGATAAAAGAATATAGCTGACGTCACATTATGACCAACAATTCTGAATGATACAATTTGCTAGAAGAGCCCTCTTTAATGGTGATTTTATTTATCTAAATATTTCTTATGACTTTAATAAATTCAGCTCATTTTTATCCACTGCTGGACATAGGCCTCCCCCAGGGTGCGCCAGAGTTCCCGGTCCTCAGCCTTATGATTGATACTTCAATATACAAATATAATTACGACAAAACATATGGAATTTAATAACCTTTTTATTCTAAATGTGTATCTTTAAAATATTATAAAATCTATGTAATTGTTCATAATTTATTAATTATTATATAACATCATAAACTTTAAATAATTGTAAGACTGTTTGTGTACAGGACATAGGGCATTATTTAATATAATAATTTTATTATTAAAATTTCTTTTTTTAGGCTTTTGCTAAGATATTCAGTTTCCAATTTTCGAGGTTTTTTTACGATTTGAGTGAAGAAACTCAACGATACACCTTGTCGTTTTAACAAAACGTGAAATTGAATGTAGTTTATAAATAGATGCTGTGACACCGCGACGACAGATTCAATATTAATTACATTAGGTATTATCATTTAAAAATGCACAAATAATATAAAAAAATGCCATTCCGTGTTCCTTACATCTGTGTAAACTAAGTTCGGATGGAGTTAAAAAAGGAAAAAGGTTGCATTCATTAGTCGTCATTGAAAGCGCAGCGCGGCGTTTAATCCGACCGCTCTTAATGGTTTTGTTTTAAGTTGTAATTATTCTCTGCTCTATTTAAAGTTGAACCTCTACATCTTAAACTTAGCAGTAATTTGTGTTATAATATAGATAATTTATAAATTGACGGCATCGTGGCGCAGTTTCGAATTGACTTTAGAAACGATTGTGAGTTCGACTCCCGTCATACTCGTGGCTTTTATCATATTTTTTTTTCATTTTTACGCTTTTTATTTAGGTTCGACAGATGGAGAATATTGTCAAGACACTGCGTTCTTCGAATTCGACCGGAATTCGATTCACCGCCTTAGCAGGGGGATAGTAAAAATGTTTTTTTTAAATATTTATATTACTATTAATATACTACTTAAAGTAATTAGGCGTGGCCTTGGGTACCACTGTCAAACACAATGTGCTTAAATGAGCGGAAAGAAAGCGCAAACCGATATTTTTACAACATAAAAGCTTAATTTATATATTTAAAGATAACAGATACTGATAAAGTATTAATTTAAACAAATATACGACAAGTGTATGAAAATGAAGTAATTAAAACTGTCATTGTGTCTCCCCTTTTGTAGAAGCATGTCACAGTATTGCAATTTTATTATGCCATTATCTTTATGCTTAATACATTATGGACCTAAAAGTAATTAAGTTGGGTTCATTAGCAAAGCAAAAGTCCCTTATGATGTTTGCCGTTACAATAATTATTTCTTTTATAAAACCTCCTTGAGTTTTCAAATTGTTTCTATTCGGCCACTCTCTGGTATGTCCGTGTCTAATCGATTAAAGCTCGATTAAAAGTTTAATCGTTATGAATTTATAAGAGTTAATTATCTGTTGCGTATTTCTCACGCATCTGCCGCAATTGAAGAGCACTACAGGAACATCGTGTGCCATGTATAAGTATTACAAATATGAATTTAAGGTTTAGACGGTTATTTATACTAATTTTAATATGAATATGTAAGTTATACACTTATGACGTAATCGAGATGTAAATAATTTCACAATTATTAAACCTTCTTATTTTATGATGTTCGAAAAGAACATCAGTTGATGAGGGAACCGTAGGCTCAAAGAACCTAGTGTTATGACACTCCGCTTTCCGCCTTATGACGCATTGTGTGTTGAGTGGCGGAACGCAATACCGAAGAAAATGAAAATAATGAATTCTCCCCGAGTGGGAATCGAACCCACTAACCATCGCGTTTACAGGCAGACGCTGTGCCTCTGCGCCAAGATGGTCTTTTCTTTTATAAATTGTGTTTAAATCAATCATTTATATTATTTTACGCAATTTTCCAGTTTTTTTACAGTTTTACTTCTTGACTTTTTTCAGTGTTATGTTGTACAATAGAACAAAACGAAACACACCAAAAAGAAGGTTAATTAAAAAAATATACATATACGTATGCTTTTCAGGTTCACGCTGTGAGCAGCAACGAGCGCAAAAAAATTGCAATTATAAATTAAAGTAAGCTAGGTATGTTTGAATTTAAATTACAAAAAAATGTATATCGATAAGACAGCACTGATTGCTCAATTAAGCTAGAAAATTGTGTTATATGCATAATATTTTAAATTTAAACATTTAAATGAACGTGTTCCTGTTCAGTTATCAAATTTAGTGATTTTATGTACATTTTTTATTTAAATTCTCTTACATTCAATTTTAATTGCTAGCAAAATTAAGATAATAAATTTATAAATATATGGAATACTAGGTACTAGGTAAGTAGGTAGATATATCACTGTTATATTAGTGCTCAAAAAGTAATATATTATATGTTATCATATACCTAACTCGTCTAAAATTGTATTTAACAGTAGAAAATATATATATTTACATGCATATTACGCATTTTTTCTGAAATAAAATAAATATATACTATGGATATTTAAACCAATTACAAAAAAAAGGAGGATACACCGGTATGTGTAATTTTTGACTATGATGATATATCATTGTATGTATGTAATTCACAAATTCGTCGAAAACTTAACATCATTTCCAGTTATTTCGAGCTTAGGTATCAATCTAACTAGAGAACAGTCCAAATTTCATCATCGTTTCAGTAGTTTTGGGGACATGGGTATGTTAGCATTTTATATTATGGAAGGGGAATATATATATATATATATATATATATATATATATATATATATATATATATATATATATATATATATATATATATATATATATATATATATATATATATATATATATATATATATATATATATATATATATATATATATTTTCTTACATTCATAGTTATGTAGTTATGTCAATGATAATATTATATTATTAAAAAAATATTTAATATATTTGTTATTTTATTCAGTTTTAAGGTCAGTTTAATATTTTTAGGGTTCCGTACCTCAAAAGGAAAAAAATACCAAACCCTTATAACATCATTTTGTTGTCCGCCTGTCTGTCAAGATCATTTTCTCCAAATCACGTGGAAGAATCTAGGTAAAATTAATATAAATTATTTGAGTCAAGGACTTCTTGAGGCACAGAAAAAATCAAACTTCTAAGTCAACACAATCAAAAGATATGGGCGTTAATGCTTGATTTTGTATGAAAATCACTGCGCAATCAAAACCTATAGGGATTTTCTCGTTGACTTAATCTGGAAATAAGTTAGAACTTATAGAACAAACAAGGGGGAAAATGATAAAACTGGAAACAGGGGAAAATACAAAACTAGTGGATACGACCGCAAATTTGAGTTTGTCAATTTTTATAAGTAGTAGTTCCTACAATCTTGAGATAGGTACGGAACCCTCGGTGAGCGAGTACAACTCGCACTTAACCGATTTTTTTTATTGTGTCTAAAATTCAAAACATATTTTATACATAATTCAAACTGTAATGTATGCTGCAGCATACATAAAAAAAATCTGGTAAAAGTGTATAGCTCTTTAGTTTCTATACAAACCGATCCATTTCATGGTGGGTGGTGAAATGCTAATAAAATTATGTCTCACATATTATTTATTTCCTCCTAATAAAAACGGTATATAAAGCGCTTTTATTCACATTCATTTCTTTAAAATGATACAATGCAACCGTCAAGAGTAAGCGACGCTACCTTTCTAAGAACTCGACGCGGACGGACGAAGCAATTTGCTTTCGGAGGTGTATCAAATCGATTCTCTACACATTCGCTTGCAAGATTTATTTTTATTATATCATTCTCTATAGTAACTTTCGCTGGTATATGATAAATTGTTATTGTGTACTTTTTTCTATTAATTACAGTTTCCATGTTGAAATTCACATCATTTATTAATAAATGTCAGAGATAGTGTAAAATTTTTCTTTAGCCTAGGCTAGTATCAAGCAAGGCACTCCGTTCTCCGATTTGCGTGGCGAACCTTAACAACTTAATTTTCTTACCAAACTAGAAGATGAAGAAAAGTTCATCTATTTGAGTGGGGATCGAACGCATAACCAATGGGCTTATTGCACAGCTATCCAACTGCGCCACCATGTAAATCAAAATACTCAATGCCCTCTGCTATTATTAATTAATTTTTGCCAACAATTTTATTGATGAACACGTCAAGATATAGTTTCTTTTTCTCATTCTCCTGTCACACTGCACTTTACAACCCCTCCTTAAAGTTATGTGTACATTGTGTAACACTACACGTATTGTGGCTGTTTACAGTTACATAAAACGGAAATCCAATAAACATATACCAATCTATAGAAATTTAATTGGTTACTTTCACTATATTATTGACAATTTACTTATGCAACGCCGCCTTGATTAAATAGGTATATGACTTTCAAGTTTCAAGTTTAAGTTTATAGTAATGCATAAAGCAATAAGCAAAAAGTTGATACAAATTCAGTCATTTGTCTAGAAACGTGTTACTAAAAAGAAACGTACAATTAACTTTTAATAAACCTCAATATAAAATACTTTACGTACATATGAAAGACGTACACACTCATTATCTAAACTATAATTAATTTAATGAAACATAAGTGTTAAAAGTGCCATAGAAAAAGATATAAAAGATGAAATATTACACATAATTTAAGTTACATCAAAGTAATATCCTCCAAATCTGCCTAGAACCATTATGTATGCGTACGCGCACCCTATCATCAGCCACAGGTTGTGTGACCACACGTCGTGTATACGTATGATGTAAATTTGAATTGATAAATTAGACTGTTCTAAATAATTATGTGTATATATATATATATATATATATATATATATATATATATATATATATATATATATATATATCTATATATATATACTTCAAATGAGCTTTGATGTAAGCTTACATTAATTACTTTTTTATATACATAAGAATAGGAGGAGCGGTATGGAACGTGCCCACCCCAGTGCTCACTGCTCACCCCATAATAATCTGGCTAGTCCAAATATCTTTACACTACTTTTCTTCAAGTTAGGCAACACTGTTATGAACATTGTCCAAAATCACCCAAACAACCCACACTGTCATCGAGGCACTAAAGACCAGTTAATACAGGAAATATTTATTTTTCAATATTTTATGTTATTTTTATCATACTTCTTTCACATAATCTATTATCATCTACTCCATACGCTCTGCTCTAAATAGCCTAAAGGTTATCACAGGTATATCACCTTTTAAGAGAAAATTCTTATCCAGTATATATTTATTCCGATATTAGATACTATATTTTGTAATTTACATTAAAGTTGTGGTCACCCCAGGAGGAGCACAATAGAAGCGAGCCACGCCCTCCCGGCGCCGCGTCGAGCTGCATAGACGTACAATTATTAACAAATCTTAGCATTTCCACAAATAAATTTTAACAATGGCGGTTCAAATAATATAAAGATATAAATCAACACTGTCATTTATGCGTTCATAAAATAGGTAATTACTGCTGGATTTTTTAATGTTAATTGTTTTAATTAAATTAATTTGTTGTGATAAAATATTTGGACGTTCAACTAATAGTTTCTTCACTTATAGGTATCTCTATAATATTGATTATGTACTTAAGTAAGCTTTATTAATATAAAAAAAATAGGTAAATTTTGAACTAACAATCCTGACACTATAGTCGCGCAGTGGAGCAGCCCTGACCTTAAATCTGCGTCAGAACGCTGGGTGAAGTTCCGATTTCCACTTCCGGGAATAAATTATTTAAACTCTGGTAAGAAGTGTGTTATCACGTAATGTCCCGAAGTCGAGGGGCAAGTGAAGAATCTAAAGAAGAAGAAGAAGAAATATGCTAAGACCAGGCTCTCTCTGCTACATTGTTTGATAGAGAATAAAGCGTAAATCTCTAATAAATGTTTATTTAACCAACAGACTCTGCTTCTGTGACGTATACATTCATAATATTAAGCATTGAAAAATTTCTAAGTTTTTATAACACAATAAAAAAACTATAAGACAAGATAAAACAGTTCACTTAAATCACGGAGATAAATTTTGAAACTAAACGAAACTTTTAATTTTCTAATCGCATATAGAATTCAGAATAAAAATCAAAATATCATACCGCGAGCATTAGTGTAACATCCAAGAGTAATGGCCTGCAGTATCGCGCAAGATAAAAGCTCACGCATAAATTTTATCGACTTAGCTTTTTTAGCTACAAAAGTATTTGGATACTTTATGCTTATAATGTAGGAGGTGGTGTGCATTTGGTTCATGATTTTATTGGGAATTTACCTCACGAAGGCGAACTCCTTAGACCTCCCACGACACCACTGTCGTCCATGCACCCCATATATAGATACTGCATTTAAAGTGACGAATCAGGTCGTCGTTCCCTTGAACTAAACTATGACAATACACAAAATAGCACTTGACTGTTATTGAAAGAAAAAATGATAAGCTTCCATAAAGGATGAGTTTTAACGTATTCTTCTGCCTACCCTGCTATATGTGGAATAATTAAATGAAGTAAAAAAAGTCAATAATCGCATTTAGTCGTATCCATGCCAATTTATTTACGATGGAATCCTTGTCTTACAAGTAATGCAAGTAAATCAAGTAAATAAATGTCATACCCTTATCCCCTTTCGGCGTACACATACATAACTTGGTGCAGTATTTTTAAGAACAATGCCATTCAGAATCGAACCCACGTCCCGCTACATTGCGCCACGCGTTCCCTTAACAATGTTTATGTAATAAAATGAAATAAATAAATTCTACCAAGAAATATATTTGATAAAAAATAATAACAACAAGTGGTTAAAAAAGCAGAAGAATGTTATAAAATTGTATATAAGGATCGTACTGGAGCGTGTCCCGCGGGTGGCCGCCACGCCGCGCCGCGCCTCGCCGTACGTTCTCATTGCAATTAGCGACAATTACGACCTAAAGCCGGTGTTACCGATTGTTCCAGACCTCTATAATTACACTTTTTACAACATTCCGAATAGACATTAGTAATTGTTACGATCTAAACATTAAATATATGATCGTTTTTGTCATTTTAATTATGTTCTAGTAAAGGTAAAATGCTAAAGCTAAATAAAAAGCTGTATTCCTATGTGTAAGAAACAAACGTAAGCTCTTATACTACATCGGCGATGTAAAGCGGTCGGTCATAATCAAATGATTCCTTAATTACTTGCGTTATCGCAGTTACCATTAGCTGGGATCGTCCCACGCATTCTTAATTGCTATCAATACGACTACCTCGGATACCGACGCTTTTGGTCGACTTTGTGGACTTGAGGGCGATAGACAAAGAAGGTGTAGTTACATCCGACGAGTTTATAACAGGCATTAGTTTGAAATGTTACGAGTAGAGTTCGAGCTTTATGTGTGTTCTTGATTAGACACAGTTCCTTGAAATTTGGTTAATTATGCTGAGAGACTCTATTATTTTATGATAGAATTAAGATGTATAATATAAAGGTACAGGAGAAAAGCAACGTTGAATTCCGTATAAAAGCAAAAAACTAAGGTATAAATTATGTTTGAACCTGCGTCACTTGTGTTAGATATCGTCCAAGACCTAAAAGCAATTAAGCCGTAGGTGCATGTCGCGATGTTAGCTATACTTTAGTATATATATATAAATTAAAATTAAAATATTTTATTCTTATACATGATTATTGATTATATAATGTTTTCAAGAAAAATTTGTATTAAAAAATAAAATCTGTTTTGGGCATAAAAAAGTATTCCTTTTTTAAATACTGAATGACTTTTTAGAGTTCCGTACTTCGAAAGAAAAAACAGGACCCTTATAAGATCACTACAGGCTGTTGTCCGTCTATCTTTCTATCTGTCCATCAGTCCATCTGAAAATACTTCAAATCACTTGAGGTACTCAAAAAAAATATCTTCTAAGTAGAAGACGTCAAAAATTACAAGCATTTATGTTTATCTTTTCTCACATATTGTATGAAATTCGCCGCGTAATCAAATCTTATAGGGTACTACCCATTGACTTAACTATATATTAAGGAGGTCGAACTTACAGTACAATGAAGTGGAAAACACGAAAATAGAAAATTTATTGGTAGGTAGGGACATATATCAGTTATCACAAAAAAATAATATTAGAAACTTCTGTAGTTATCTGTAGTTAATTTCATTCAAAGTCCCCAAGTTTCAGTTTATCGAGTTTTGCTTTCCGTTATTAATTGTATCAAGAAATTGATACGGAACTCTAAGTGCGCGAGATCAGCTCACACTTGATCGATTTTTTTAACTAAAAGCAAAAAATATTAAAAGCACACTAAAGTAAGATCATCACATTTAACATTGAATTCGACAAACCGGTCCACAAATTAATGAATTCCCCGGAAAATAAAAAAAAAAACCTATGTAACTTAGATCACTCGAGAAATATTCATGAAGAAAACCAAATTCGTACAGCAGTTAATTTAACTTGACTTGGCGAATAAGTAACTACCTACTAACTTACCTATACAGTGTCAGTGTCAGTGTCAGATCATTTTGTACTCAGTAATCATCGGTAGGCAGGGATTGTAGTTCTCGGCACTGTGTGTATTATCTCGCTTAGCGCTATCTCTTGTAAAGTAAAGTATGAGTCCAAAAATAAATAAATAAAATAATAATAAAGTCCAAAAATAAAAACATGTAACTAAACATATGCCTCGAAAGGCTGAAAGCGGGAAAGAGAGTGCCTTAACACAAGGTTCCTTCAGCCTACGGTTCCCTCTGCCTGTCCTGCTTTGTGCGGGATAATACAGCGTGAAGCTAAAGGCAATGAATTTTGACTTAGCTATATATTTGAGGTAATTTTACACATTTGTAACGGACACGAATATTTCAAATTCAAACATGCAATGGAATATGTACTTGAAGTATGAAAAATGATGGAAGCGGGAGATAAGAAAATTTACTTTACTCACAAAAAACAATAAGTGGGCGGGCGTAAGTTAAAAGGTACCTGCGAAAATTATATCGTAAAGTGTTTTTATTTCTGCGTAATCTTAACATCTTAAACAACGTACATAGATTAGAATTACTTAGTACGTAGGTATATTACCAAAAAAAAAAGACTACAAAGCATAGAATTACTACGAACTCAACCACGGGCGGCACTTCAAAGAAACTTGCTATGTGTCTATTATATATATGCGAGGATTCGTTTAATTAAATCCCCCCCTCCCACTTCCCCGCCTCTGCCTCGCGTGCGCCGGACTGCGTGGCAAATTGCCGCCTCTTAAATACGCTTAATGATAGCTTAATAGCTTGTAATATCTTATCGCTGGTAGAATCTCTTCAGCTCGTGGAAACTGAGCCCAGCTATTTGAACCATCGAATCCTCAATCCCAAGATAAATGAAAGCTCAACGCGAACTGGTCCCCGAAAGCTACGTACAAGAATGCAGTCCAAGATAAACGCGATCGCTTGTTTTTACTAAATAGTTAATTATAAAACTCCTTTTGCAAATAAAAAGACGCTACGTTCAAAAATGAACTAACCGTCGTTTAGTTTTTTAAGTAATAGCGGAACTCAGCCGTTGCGGTGTATTTGTAATATGTCATTATTTTTGATATGTTTTAATTGATCGTAATTATTATAATTATAATGGCGGGACAGTGCTTGGACAAGAGTATTCGGGGTGAGATACGACTGTGTAAGAGCAATCGAGCATACCTGTAGCTGTGACTAATGTGACTAGTTGCATTTACCATTTTATTGGCATAAAGAAGTTTATTCATTAAGCATTTAACATGTAACGTACGTACGTGTCTATTCTATAATTTTCTCCTTTAACGACCTCTCTTCTAGGCGATTTGATAATACGAGATATCTCATAAGATGTGCAACTATACGTACGTAAGAATATACATATATACAGTAAATCCAGATTGTATTATGAATTTGTTGCAAACGATGACAGTTTAATGTTTTATTTTTTTTTTTATAAAAAGGACTATGCAGCTATGATACTGCCAAAGAATAGTACCGATTAATCAAATATTTTTATATATCAGCAAAAAAGTGTTCTAACCACAGCGATAAGATAAAATTATAGAGATATATCTAATTTAAAGTAATACAAACATCATATACATTTATGTATTGAAGTTTAAAATGTATTGGAAATTTTCTTACAATTGCGCAGTTTTAACGCGCAAATAAAGATATTGCCAGCGTCGAAGCTGTCGGAGCGGTATTCATAAATTTTTCACGCTCTCTCGAAGTGCCAGGATGTCTTCGACACTTCTTGACGTTGCGGTAAAAGTAAGAACTTATATACTTATATATATATATATATATATATATATATATATATATATATATATATATATATATATATATATATATATATATATATATATATATATATATATATACATATAACATATTATGTGAGGTTTAGATTGTGTTTACCAGACCAAAGAAACGATATTAGCAAAGAATACAGATTACTAGTATTACTAAGCAACATAATTTTTGCTAAAAATTCTCCAAACTCTAATATTATAATTTAATAACATTAGAGTTTAAAATGCTATAATAAGTGCAATGATATGCATTCTTCTATAAAAATAATAATAACCCACACTACATACTGTTACAAAAGGAGCCCCCTGAATTCGTCGAGTGTGGGCACACGGTGTAAAATTAACCGGTGATTTCAAAGGCGCCGACAGTCCTTTGATCGTGCCGCCATTGTCTCCGCATGTTTAAAAACCCTTTAAGTCTGTATTTCGTGTTGTAATGTTAAAAGTTTATTGCTTTGTTGCCTGTAAAAGAAAAAGTATTGAAAGAAGATATAACTAATTATGGAATATATGTAGGTTTGTATGTATGTTTATATGTGCCTATATTTTTTGTATATTATCTCTCACTTGTTGCTTAAATAATAAGATCTTAGTCTTCGTTCAGACTGTTGGTGACAGTTGGTGCCAGTAGACAGTGTGGGTTTGAAACTAGGGCGTCAGAATTCATGGATATATGGTATTTTTTATATATATGGTATACAGAATGTATGGTAGCAGATGTTTTTCATAGAATCGAGTAAAATTTCTTTCTGCATCACAGGCTTAAAAGTCTGAGAGAGTCTAACATTTGCTGGAATTATATACCCAGAAACGATATCTAATTTGAAATTGTTTGATAGTAATAATAATAGAGTAACTGACAATTATTAAGGTGACATAGACTTAACTAATAAGTTGTAAATATGTAAATCCTCCACTGTCTGTGTGTTTATAACGGAAATTTAACATTTAACGAGTTAAGTTACAAACTTTAAATTTGTGATATATAAATATTTTTGTAAAACAGCCTCTGTATATGTAGTTAATAAAAAAAACATGCTTTTTTAATTTATTCACATATTTTTTAGCATTACGCTATCCCCGTATGATAGGTAAAGGGAGCCTAGTGGTATTTAAAAAACTAATTTTGTGAAACTCCTGCAGATCAAGCAGCAGGTCAACATATAATGCGATCTAAATAAAATCTTCAAACGAAGTTAAAATCTGTATGTAACTAAATACAGTGTCATTAACGAAGTAGTGATGCGTAAAAATGTTATTTTTGCCCGCAAGTAGTAGTATCGGCGGAAGTGGATAGGGTTGTTCTAGTGACGATAAAGCGAGTGTCGGCTTTGATCTTTTTCTTTACTGCATGAGTGATTGCGTCGTGTGTTGCGATTTAATATTTAGTGTGTTTCCGGTTGTATTCATTACTTTTTTTTATGTTTATATTTATTATTGTTATACCCATACCCATGTTATGTTTTATGCCTTATATCAAAATAAAAAATCAGAACAAAAGCATTTATTTCTTTATAGACATTGTCAGTCGCTTTGTTCAGACTAGACTAGTATCTGGGAGTACATTTGGAATTTCTATTTACAATAATCAACCGCTTAAACATCTCGCAAAATAATTTTCAGAATATTTTAGCCAATTTGCTTGACATTTGCGCTTATGACATTTTTATTACTGTTTTATAACATAAGTGTCATATGTAAGTGGAAATTAGGTTTGTCATGTCATGTCATGTCATGTCATGTCATGTCATGTCATGTCATGTCATGTCATGTCTCCTCCTCCATGATGTGCGTCTAGTGTATGAACACTGAAAAAAGGCGAGAAGAAAAAAATAACAGGCAACTTATAGTCAAATTTTAATCAAATAATACGTCATTAATTATATATTCTAGGTTACCCTTGCAAGGGGTTCGTTAAAAATACTTTTTTACAACCACATAATTATAATGGACCAATTTATCAAATTTAATATGTTGAAGACAATGCGTTCATACGGTAATTATAATGTAACGCATGCGCAGTGTTTATTTTAAAAATAACATATTAACATGTTTAAATAAATTCATATGAAAAGGCTATATTTCATAGTAATATATACATATATTATACAAATTTTACGATTTAAATGGACAATAAAACTTGACTAACTCACAATTATAATGGTAGATCATGAGCATAAGTGATAACGTTTAATGTATGAAGCATTTGGTTAGGTTACTTTTACAGATATTTAACATTTTTTTTTTAAATACAAATTAAGATTTAGAGATTATTTGCATATTGCGAAAAATGGTTTTGGGCATCGTGCCTAGTGCCTAGTGTTAAAGACTAGACTAGACATTATGTTAATAAAATAAAATATGATTTGCTCTATTAAAAAGAAACTCGACATGTAAATACGATTCAATTAGCGATCATATATTTCAAGCGGCATGCCTTTCTATAGTAGCCTAGTAACATTGTATTTGTTATTTAATGTAGTCGTAGTTACTGATGGAGAACAGTTCAGGTCTTTCCTTTCTTCTTGAAACTAAAGCATTGTGCAAGATGCCTTTCACCCCGTTCTCTGGACTCTACCTCACCTTGGTGTTGTAAAGTATTTATGACTATTTTGTACTTTTGCATCACGTTAACTGTTTTGTTGTGAATGTAATTGTTCATTTTTATTGAGCTTTAAACCCTTTGCGTGTTTATGGTTTTACGTAAAACTAAGCAAAGCTATAATTAGCAAAAAAAGCGCTCAGTTCGCCTTCCTAGAGCCTGTTTTATGGCGAAAACAATAAAATATGATTTTGTTTGAGAAATGTGTGCGCTATTTTTAAGGTAAAGACTTACTTTGTAGTGATACCATTTGTACATAGTGATATTTGTATTCGAAACTATATAATTATTTAAATAAAAAAAAATCCGCATCAATTAACAATGAATTACCATTGACATGTGCCATACCAGTGTGTGATTTTCCCATAGCACAGTCTTATTCTAGTGTGAATTTTACCAACGTTATTAAATTGTTAAAAAGCAAAAAAGTTAGAAACTTAGAGAATACGTGTTAATTTGTTAGAAAATGTTTACGACTTTTACAGCTACGAGAAGAAAAATGTATGTACATATAAAATTGAACCCGTCCGCTTTCGACCGTTGCCGTCGGTTAGATTATAATGAGTGAGCGTCTAGTACTAAACGTAGAGTCAATAAATAATAGGGTTTTTTGCAATATACATATGTAATTATACCATATTTGTAGATAATAAATTTCTGTTCGTAAATAATTATTGAAATAACAAAGCAAATATAATGTAAAAGTAAAGGTTAAGCGGAATAAATGTAAATGTTTAATATTAGATAAATTTGCCCATTACCAATGTAATTATCATTATGGTAAATGTACATATAATTAGAATGTTTGTGGCTGGATCTGTTTGTCATGGGCTTGCCAAGTCAGAAAATATTTATTTAACTACAAGTACGGTTTTCTTTTGTCGAAGAACCGATGGCCGACGAGCAGACGAGTTCTAGAGTGGAGACCACGAATTGGCAAATGGAATGTAGGGCGCCCTTCAGCTCGATGAACCAACGACCTAAAAAAGGTAGCCGGCTCTGACTGGATGCGGAAGGCGGAGGACCGGGATCTCTGGCGCACCCTGGGGGAGGCTTATATCCAGCAGTGGACAAAAATGGGCTGATTTGGTGATGACGGTTTTCTTTGCTAGCTATGGGTAGTAAGTTCAGTTCAGTTCAGTTCTTTAAGAATGGCGTATCGAGCGTGCCAGTAGAACACAAATCACTTCGCCAATGTCTCGCTGAATGGAGAACACGCGAAGGAGGTTGTACAGTAAAAGAATGAATCACGGGTAGTAGGTTCTTAGGCTTTATTTGTGTCTAAAAAGAAAGAGGTATCTAATATTTCATAAATATAAATAAAAACATCCAAAAAAGTCATTAAGTGGCCTACTTGGATTCTGACGGAATCGGTTCGAATTAAATTTTTTATAGTTCCATATCCGCTCCGTGTAGATCCAGTCTAGTCATTATAATAATAATTATTATAACGTTCAATAATAAAGCCAATCAACTTGTGATGTAATAGCTTTGCGTGAAGACGCACCTCGTCGGAACCATTACGTTAAATTATTATGTGATTGACTTATTTCGAATAAAAAGTATATAATCTGAATTATATATATATATATATATATATATATATATATATATATATATATATATATATATATATATATATATATATATATATATATATATATATATATATAATCGTGATTGTACGTGTCTTTAACACCCAATTACTTCAACAGCTGGACTGCTTTGTATAAAAAATTTCTAGGCAGTTTCATTATATAATTGAAACCAATGATATGTAAAGTAATAGTCTATAGCCTAGTTAAACAATAAAAAATCGGGAAAAAAGCGCTTAAGCACAAGTAAATTTAGCTAGATAAATGTATTCCGATGACAGGTATTAATCAAAAGCAGGAAGTCTGATGAGTATTTATGACGTATACAATACGAGGATTAGGAATATATTGTGGATGGATCTAGCTGGTCTACATAAAAAAAACATCGATTGAAAGCAATTATGTTTTATATGTACCTACTATATAAGGATACAGATAAAAACTTTCTATGAGGCAATGTGTCAAATAAATTTTTCTCTTCATTAACTTTAGAAAAGTTATCGGTTTTATACTTCATTTTTCTATAGAATACAGTATAAAAATTAAATAACTATTATAATAACATTTCAATGGCGACGTGTGATCAAATACATCTCTAGGCGTTCAGTTAATAAATAATGTATATCCGGGAGCACGTCAGGAGTTGCTCATTTGAATACAGTGCTAGTACAGTGGGAGCTCGAGTCCGCCTCACACTGCCTTCTTGTTTTGTCACCAGTAAATTGTCACTTAGTTGTTAATAAAAACCTGTTAAATAAGCGCGTATGTAAGACTTACATTGTTAAAGTTACAACAGAATTTATTATGAAATATGAAAATGTATTTGTATAAATTATGAAATAGAGCTTAATTCATGATTTGAAGGCATTATGTTTCGGTGTGTTCAGTTATTTTTTTTTATTTGTAAGTGAATTATTAACTAGACAATACCTTATATTTTTTTTATTTTATGTGTGACTACGGAGTGACGATTAATGAGATTTGAAGGCGTAACCTTTTACTAAGAAAAATCACTTTTATTTCTAGATTGTTCTCACATGTTGTAACAATAAACAAGTGGTAATATCATATCATAACATAACACAAGGATACCAACATTACAAGCATGTCGACGCCGCAGCGGGGGCCTTTATTAACACCTACTCGCGCGCCGGGGCGTCCCCTCGCGCCGAACAATACCTCAAAATATGTTTCTGTACCTACCTGATTGGATAGCTACCCGACAATTTGGTGTACCGTTGTTATTTTTATATTAAGGTGTGTTTATTTTTTTTATCATTGAACTGACTATGATTAGTTATTAACCTGATGTAAAAAATATATTAGAGATATTATTCATTATTATTATTTTCAAGTACATAATAGTAATAATAGTCCTTTAAACATATTATAATATAGGTAAATATATATTTTCCTTTCAGTCCAAAGTGAAGTTTGGTAACTAAAAACTTACGCTGCACTTCTTCTATAGCCATCTATCTCTAGCTAAAGCTATAGTAAGATCAAAACCATAGTGCCAATTAGTTGATTAAAAGTTGTTATTAGATATTTATTTAATAATTAAAATCATTGCATATGTTTGATTACTTTTCTTTATATCCGCTATATAACGCACATATCAGGGTAAGTAAAGGGAACCTAGTGTTCATACACTATATCAGTACATCACTATACCCGACTTTCGCCTTTCGAGATATGGCGTCAAGTGATGGAACTTAACGCCGCACTTTGTCTTGTTATTAGACAGAGAAAAATGAAAAAAACAGAACATATGTGAGTGGAAATCGTACCTCCAACCACGACGTTTACGCTACGACGCGACGTCCTCATTTATCCTCAATATAAGTATAGAGTATGATAACGATTTGAGAAACGTAAAAATATATTTGACCTATACTTTAATTACCTTAAGATTACCTGTAGTTGTTAAAAAAAAAAAGAAGAAAACATAGTCATTATGTTAAAAAGTGAAGGATACGACGAATGAATGTTACCCAATATTTATAAAAGTCCTTGCTGTCGCAAAAATCTCGATGTGGCCGATCGTTATAGTTTTTGCGAGATGAGTCCGAGTCGACATTCCTGTGAAATTGTACCGCTTTGGCTGTGTGACCATAAACTCTCTAATGGTTGCAGCAGTCATATTTTTTTTTAAATCAATTAAATATATAGAAGAAAATTACGAAATAAAATTTTATCAAGATCTTCTTGTCTCTGTTTGTTTTAATTAACCCTCTCACGCTTTCTATTTTAGCTTATTTTAAACAAATTACCACTGTTTATAGAAAATTCGAACACTTTGTTCACATTATAATTTCTTTAACTCAATACAGGCAATACACACTTCCAAGTGTCGTACTCTACATTTAAATATATATATTTTCTCAATATATTAATGTCTTTAGACATTTACAATAGTATATACGCTGCCAGCAGAATTTGTTTACAATATTGCAACCGGATGGAGCCCCTACAGTCCGGAGAGCGTCCTTGTTTTTGCCAAGCGCTGGCAAATTCGTTTAATTGTGTCTACGACCCCGCGCCACGCCAGACGCGCAGTAATTGTGCCATGGACATCATCGGCTTTTTGGCTTCCTCCAAAGGCTCTACAACTGCCATATTTTCATTGGCACGATAATTATACCATTTGTATTTAATAGGTAAATAAAATTCTAATAGCACCAAATTGTCTTAATAAGATAGCCTTAGTAAAAAGTTAATTGTTTTTTATTTAATTAACTAACTATATATATATATATATATATATATATATATATATATATATATATATATATATATATATATATATATATATATATATATATATATATATATATATATTCACATATACTGTATTAACTTGATATTAGCGGGAGTGTTCGCGATTCAGCCTAGCCATAAAAACATCGTAAATATTAATTAATTTGGCACAAGTGATAGTCGGTCGTCCGATCGGCAGTTATTCAGCGGGCGCTTCCTGCACATTTGCATTTGCCGTCAATCGCCGCCGCCATATCTGACGTATTCATTACGATTCTCCATCTACTGTAGTGTACTGTACTTAGACTGTGGTCTAAATGAAGAGTTTGGGCGATTTGTTTGTATTAATAGATGATATATATATATATATATATATATATATATATATATATATATATATATATATATATATATATATATATATATATATATATATATATACATATATATATATATATATATATATATATATATATATATATATATATATATATATATATATATATATATATATATATATATATATATATATGTATATATATATATATATATATATATATATATATATATATATATATATATATATATATATATATGTATAGGTTTAAATGAAATAACATCATAAGACCTTTTACTTCTTCGTCAAGTAGAATTTGGTCTGATACAAAATGTTGAACTATAATATAAATATAAAAAAAATTATCAAGCAAATAATGTACACAATTATTAAGTCCAAAATAAATACTAAAACTAAGTTCCTAACTTTACTAGATATATCGTCATCGTTATGCTTATAAAACATCAACTACCATAGTTTGCATTATTTCGCGTTATGCAATATTAATACGATCGATCTATGCGAACTTGTCGAAGGCACTTTAGTATAATTTCAGACTAAACAACCTTATAGCTGAATGGGATAATCATGGTGTGACATGTGTATTATTAGTATTTTTTTGTTAGCTAAGCAAATTCAACGATTTATAAATAAAATATTATTAAACTAAAGATACAAAAACTTATTTAACACAAAAAAAAAATTTAAATAACAAAACCATTAAAGATTATTAACTCTTATTAATTCGACCACACTCTCCACCCTACAGTCCACGGTCCACGCATGCGGCCTTAATTAGGCATTCCGCTCTCGTCCGGGCTGCGTACGCGCACGGCGGCGCCTTTGACTCGCCCGTCCCTCTCGCACAATGCAGCTATTCATTTCCACGGCCATTCTAAACCAAACCCTTCTTAGCTTTCAACATGAAACAAAAACCTTCACGCGTTCAGCTCAGGATAAGATGGTCGAGATACCAAAACCGAGATACAGGCCGCTCTGTACAACTTGTAGAGCTCTTCCAACCGCAATAGAGCTGGAAATCCACTGTGATGATGGATTATTAAAGGTGTTATTGGAGTGATGTAATGAAGGGGCCTAATTGTATATTCTACTTGGGTTGTCTGAAAGATAAAAGAATACGCGATAAAGGCCATTAGGTATCTCTTTCGCACATCTTCCGGGATCTGTAGAAGGGTTGTGCGTTAGCGCAATTTAATCTAAAATTTGCTTTCTTTTTAATTAATTTCAAAAGATTCTTCCTATATTGTTCCTTTTTCCCACAAGTTCATAAAGCTATTTTAATTTTAAGCTATATATAATTGTGTATATAAGATTCTTGCAATAGTAAAAATAATATAAAGCACAATAAGCTCCTTGTTATGCCATAATGTAGAGCTTCCGAGAGAACCCGACAGTAAATTTGTATCTTAATATTCAGCGCCCTCAACATCGTATTTTCTTCCACAGCGATGCTACAAAATGATAACTGATTGCGTTGATCATGAATTAGGCATCTTACCTTTTTTTCATAATGGTTATCTTTTGTAGCGTTCAAAGTTTTATCGAAACATATGCACGGTGAGGACGCACCGGCCGCGGCGGACCGGTTCCCTGCCTTTGCCTTTGAGCCGCCGACCGCCGAGCCGCGTTCGAAAACCGAATCAGTCCGCTTCAAGCTCTACTGTTGCTCGGACGTACGCACGTTGCATTGTAAATGTGATACAACTTTATACGATACAGTGCTGTGTTTTTATGACTGAATAGTTTGAATATGACACTTAATATACGTTACTTTCTATTGTTTTTAACTGTGAAGCAATAATGGCTAGGTATTTTTGTGTGCTACTCCTGGCTTGGATGGTAGCAGCTGACCAGGAGGAGGTCGAGGGTGGCAAGTGCGAGAGGATCACTCTATCCCAATGTCAAGACCTTGGATACAATTGGACTGCTATGCCCAACTTAATGGGGCATAGAGACCAGAAAGAGGCTGAGGAAGCGGTAAGTTCAGTTAATTATTATAAAGTCAAAAATTAAGTTAATAAAATTTTACAGATTATAAAAAAAAGGAAATAAATAATAGTTTATGTTAAGCAGTACTTTCTTGAATCCTCCTGTTATTGTTATTCAACTCAGTTCCTTTAGTAGAACGCAGCGTACTGATGTAAACAACATAATAATATATTATATATATATATATATATATATATATATATATATATATATATATATATATATATATATATATATATATATATATATATATATATATATATATATATAAATATCAATTAAGCCTTAAAAGTAATAATAAAATATAAATTGTTTTCATTGCACTACGAAAAAGTTGAAGTATATATTACGTCTTTTATATCCCAATACCCTATGTATGGGGAGTCGATTTGTGGTGTTATTTTAAAGGGTGGATAAATTTATGAGAGGTGACTGAATAGATTTAACGATTTGTAAAACTGATATCTAGTATAGTATCTCTTTGAGGGGTGGTTGTTTTGTTCGCTACCGTTTTGCCTGTTCGTTCCCCATTGCCTTATTTTGTTTAGATAAGCACGATAGCCGTGGGAACTGGCCCGTGCTGAATTTTATGACGAAAGCACATTCTGATTGTTAATAATTTAGAAAAAAAAGTAATTTCCATACAAATTAGCTAGTTACTCTTATTAAAGTTGATAATCTCTCTTATAGTTAATTGATATACTCGTAGTATTACGATACACTATCTCGTTTTTCCATTTTTCTCTTAATTTAAATGCATATTTATTATTTAGATAGTAGGTTGTCAACAACAGGTACCAATGAGTATGTAGGTATAGATTATCATCAAACACCCAAGTAACGTTTTTAAATTCGCCGGTATAAAGTTTGCGACCACGTTTTTGCGTGTGTAAACATTTTTTGCGCTATCGTATAATCAAAGGCCGCCGATGTTACACATGTGGTCGTATGACTCAAGTCGCGGACTTCAAAGGATCTTTTGTTTGCAATATTTTAGCACTGAACATAATACATGCTCATTTTCACGAGAAATGAAAATAATATCATATAAATTTGCATTTATAAGACACCCGACACAGACGAATTATATAAATATGATCGCTATCTGTATTTTACTGTTATTGTTTAATAAAACTAGAGTCATTTTGATTAAATGTTGTATTTAATTTATAAATTGATCATAGATCATTCCAATTAGCAATTGCTTCAGTTAAGACTCGACTTGAATATATTTATACTCGTATATTTATATATCGTACTCATATTATATATGCGTACTCATATATTTATATATGTATAGGTGAATTTGTTAAGTCATCCTATTATATTTTTACCGTAAACATTTAAAACTTTTTTAGATATACGTTATATATGATACAAGATTTAATAAAATTAATTAATATGCAAATAGCTTACAAAGAAATACTTTTTTATGAAACACTTTCTTAGGCTGTAGTTAGTTCGAATCAGCCTCTGGGGACTCTATGTTTTAGTATATTGCTTACTTAATTTATATTTATAATTTATTTAGCGAGAGAGAGGAGAACGGAGTGTTACTTGACAGTACAGTGACTACAGACATACTTGTCTAAATTTATTAATGTAATACAGATTACTTAATTTATTAATGTAATACTAAAATATATACTTAAGATCAATTCTACCACAATTAAAATTATTTTGATTCATAGTACTAATATGTAAGAGTCAGTAGCAAGAGGGGTAATGGGAGGAACTCAGTTGACCTTCGCTGTATGTATAATACTGGGGGGTCACGTAAAAAGTGCGAGACCCCTTGAAGGGCAAATATATAAAGTCGTTGTATAAAGTCGTTAATGATACTCATACCTGACCTCGTCAACACGAGGTGAAAGAGAAATGTAGAGGCAATAGAGTTTGGCGGTTCTTTCTCTATGGCTAATCTTTATATGTACAGACTAATTCGACAATATTATTACTAATAACAGTACAAAATAGATCAAGTTCGTCCCTTTCACGTGTAGTAACTTATTGAAATTGAACAAATGGCTTATCGTTTGTGTACATTGATCGGCGCCTCTGAAGTTAATCGTATTAGAGATACGCATCACCACTCGATGATAGCACAATACAAATAAAAATAAATGGTTCCACGCAAAGATACCGCTATCGATAGTATGTGAAATGCCGGTGCTCCTTCTTCGTTTGACTCTATGTCTATTTATCTGGAATAGATTACTACTACAATTACAAAACAGCAAAGTAATTGTTTTATTTAACTATATACTTACTTTATATACTTAATCGATAAAAGCGTTATCGATTTTATAGTATTTTTTTCAATAAAAAACATGGGCGCGTAAGCATTTGGGTACGATAAAAAATATCATAAATATTAATAGCTTTTGAATTAATTGCTCTTTCACTGTTAACTCGCAATCGCGAACACAAATTGCCTCAAAATATATTAAAGAATAAAATGTTTAAAAATGCGACACAATTAAAATTAATAATTCGATCGGGTTTTAAAAGCCCTTAATGCGGTTGAGTAGAACCTGTTCTGTATCGCGAGATCGCGCCGGCGCCTTTGATGCACGATGGCGAACGCCGTCGTCATATACTACTTGATTAGACATGTGACAACAACTTATGTGAGCCGACCGGTCTGTTATAATGCAGAACAAAAGAATTATATATAATAAAACAATATGTATGACATACGCCTGACTCTAAGCGCCTCGTTTGTTTGTTCGGTTCCCGCTCGGGGTAAATTAGTTATTTCGTTGCCTCGCCTAGGTAAGAAGGCAAGGCGCGGCGTTGAGTTCCGCCATTCAGCGCGCAATTTCTACTCCACTAAACATATGGGATACAGCTAGAAGCTATTTAATTTAATCGAATGTTTTACTTACATTTTGTTTAGACTATATATTTTTTTTATTTTTTATTATTCATATAGAATAGCTGTCAAATTAAAAAAAAAAACCAAGTAAAATTTATACCACAGATGTCGTATACAAACAACGTTGTTGATGCTCACTAATACTAATGTCAAGTATAGGATCTAAGCTATTCATAATATGCAACAAACGGTGTTACTATATTACCATTTTAATGTCGACCTTGTTTCTAATTGTACACTATTAAATACGAGTACGTTTTATTTGTAGATCTAAATTAAATGTCACCTAGCTATCGTTTTTATCTCGTGTTCTAACAGCAATAAAATTAACTATTATATTTTAAAGATAAGAGAAACCATGAAAATAATTGAGGATATTCTTAAATATATTTTCATAGTAATTTTAAACATATTTTTTTAATCTATATAATCATAATGGCGAATTAGAGAGCTAAGGGATGGGTTGTTAAATTATCGATGCTTACAACGAAATACATTTACTTATCGTGTTAAATACGCAAACTAAATGTCACTGATGATAAAAATATTACATGTATAGACAAATTTAGAGATACCGTTTTATATACGTATATAAGTTTACTTGATAAACCAAGTTTATTGACATGATAAAAACAATATAAGTAAGTAACGTTATAAAGTTTATCGCAGCGACGGTGAAATAACTCATATTATATTATAGAGAGCTATTACAGAAAGTATTTATTTATAAATGATTCATAAACGATCAATTTTTGTGTGTTTTAGTATTTTGTAAAAAAAGTATATAAAAATATAATATACTATACTGTCTGTTGTGTATTTGAAAATTACATTTCAGAAAGATAGGCAGTCACAATCATATATGTAATCTCAAAGACAATAAACTCAGCACGTGAGGATTTCATATATCTTATGTTATATGTTATTATTATGTTTCTTGAAATCCATTTCGTTCTCTAATCTATAAATGTATACGCATTTGTAAAAGGGCTAAGATTTAATAACAAGTTGACACAAATATGACATAAAGTACTCTATTACGTTTCATATAATAACTGAGAATATAATAGCAATTGAATAAGGTCGATTTTGTTTTAATTTTTTTCATAAATAGATTAAATAGGATTTTCCATGGTTATTTTTTTAATAAAAATAATTTGGAAGGAGGCATTTTGATCATTATTCAGTTATCTCTAGGATTAACGATTGCGTGTTTTTCTTAGAAATGTAAAACAAAATGGTAGAGTCGGCAGAAATTCGGCGTTTATCTGGGATCTGAGGCCAGTGGGCCGGTCCATTCACGATCTGATCTCGTAAGGGTCATTCCCCTTTGAAAACAGCGGTGGAAATACTACGGTGATTTCTATTATAGTATAATATTACTTCATGTAAAAAGTAGTTTCATACAATCTGTACGTACTTGTGAGTAAAATTTACACAACACATTTACTTCGTGCATGTACATGTACATGTTGTTATTTAAAATAATATAGCGTCCAAGTGACAAGTAATTTTGTTGTTAAAATTCTTCAAGTAGGTTTTAAGTACGAATACCCGAAATACGTATTAGACTAAATGTAACAAGCTCACTATTATCTTTTTTAATAAGAATATTGCAATGTAATTCTGTAATTTTAGCCGGTAGCCATTCTAGTACGTCAAAAAAGTCATAATGCAAACCGGCAAATGAAATAAATAACATTGTTTTCAGTTACCTAATGCCAAAATTAGGAATTTCAGAATCCATTTTTCTAATATCTCGGAATGATAAAATCGATGCTATCTCGATCCTCGTAATTGAAGACGATAGAATCGACTCGATAACAGCCCGATAACGCTCGATAGTGATGGGATCTCATATCGTATAAACTCATATTTAGGAAGTTCATTAAAAATTTGATTTGCCTACCGATAATCATTACTTAGATTGATGGACATATGGATAAGTAATTTAATATATCATCACACTACTTCTGCTATATACTTTTCCCTCCAAATGCAAAAGATAACCTAACCTAAGATCAGAAAATATTAATTATAAGATTAAACTAAATAAATATACTTATTAGACTAATTGAAAATAACAATAATTGCTAATTATTGATCAAAATCATCATTTGTTTAACATTGTTTAACATTTTAAGCAATACAAAGCGCGGCGTTTAGATCCACCACTCGACACATATTGTCTCGGAACTAACTAGGAAAGTGGGGAATAGTTTCTTAACTATAGGTACCCTCTGCCTACTGTGATGGCTCATGATATATATATATATATATATATATATATATATATATATATATATATATATATATATATATATATATATATATATATATATATATATATATATATATACAGCGTAAACACTTAATAGGTATGTATGTATATGAAAGAACTAAGAAGTTTAAGCGCTAAATTGAAATTTTGAAGATTATTACAACTTTGTTGGTGAATTAAATAAGTTAAAACTTTAAAAAGTAACTTATATAATATAACAATAATATAGAACTTCCTTTCAAGTAAATGGCTCTCGAAGCTCCCGCCCGCGGCGCCTATACGAAACGCAAAGGAGCCGGGGGTTACAAATTGCCGCCTAATTACAGCAGGTAGGCGGACGCACAAAGCCGAACATTTTTTACTAAAAAAAGTGCTAAGTTATTTTAAAACAGGTTCCGAGGAACACTCGATATGTTTACGAATTAAAGGTGTTATAATAAACTATTAAAACTAAATGTATACGTTAGTATGTATATCTGTACTCTGCGACGGTTGTATATTATCTATGGATACTTTGCTATAACGCGAGCGATGACTGACTGTTTTTGTTCACATTCTCGCCTAAAGACTTACTTATTGCAAAATGTCAAAGTCATTTAATTAAATAAAGACCAGAAAAAATTATCAGAATGTCATAATTATTTATTATATATGAATATTAACTACTACGTAATTACATTTGAATAAAAATTTGGACAAAAAGTATATAGTTGGCATAAAAAAGCTGAAATATAACATGTTTTTCGTTTTGTATGTTATTGAAAAGTGTCTTATTTATTGTATAAGGCCATCGTGGCATGGTGGTACAGCGTCTGCTCGTATACCCGATTGTTGTGGGTTCGATTTCTATTCTGGTAAATGTGGTGTTGAGTTTAACCCATATTACTGAAACTTGTCACAATTTCCTCGAGTGTCTCGACCCTCTGCCTGCGATTTGCATTATAAAATGTGAAGCTAAAAAAATCGAATCAGTCATGGATTTTATATCTTAAGATAAATCTCTACAATAAAAATAAAATAATCTCCCCGACTAAATACGAGAAAGAAGTCCGATCCGATAGCCAAATGCACAATCTGTTTTTTTTTACTTTTGTACACTAATACGTTCCATTAAGCCTACATTGGCGTCGGTTTGATCAAAGAACTGAACCGAACGTGGAAAGATTAAACAATTTATAACATTTAATGAATACACGTATAAATACTAACGATAATTGCACTGATATGGCATGAATCGCGGTGCGCGAAGAAGACGTCCAGGCAGGCCGGCGCTGCGGCGAGATCAGACAGCGACGCGTACAACGACCTGTATTTCTTATTAGATACCTACAAATCATATTTATATACTATTGATTTATTTAACTTTTATCATTAAGTTAAATCAGAACTGAATAAATAGTACTTTCTTATGTTTAAGGCAGAGGAAAGCTATCTGCTTAAGTCAGACTTGTGATAACTATATCTTGATGGCGTCAGTGAGCATTTATTTCTTAAGATTATTATAAACTTTCTTAATTCACTTTCATCAACTTACAAATCCCTTTTACGACGTAATCAAAAGATGTTACTCATTAAATGCATATTTTTGTATCAAGAGTAATAAATTGTTAATTAAATCTGAAATCTTCGAATACGGCCTGCCCATAGTAATAGCTACTAATACGTCGAATAACATTATAAAGATGTATCTACACATGTAGATCAAACGTGTTGATGATATTCAATAATTAAAAAGGAATTTCGTTTATGAGCTGATGTCGATGATTTGGTAAAATAAAAAAAATAATTATAATTGTATTTTGAACAAAAGCTATAAAATTTCAAAGAACATCAAACAAAAAATTACAACGTGATATATGTATATAATACATAGTTTGTAATATTTAATATCATCTGCTTTCTGCGTTCGAGGAATGCCGCCCAATTATTACTGCGTCCGATTCCCCGATCAGACACGCTCGGCCGTGCATAATGCTTTGTGGTCTACAAACGGCCGGGCTCTACATTAGTAGAGTCATTTCAAACCCATATTGTGGTATGTGTCAATAGTGAAGCAATTTTGTTAATGCCATAGACAAACACACATACATGTATAAGAAATAATATATATATATATATATATATATATATATATATATATATATATATATATATATATATATATATATATATATATATATACATATATATATATATATATACATATATATATATATATATATATATATATATATATATATATATATATATATATATATATATATATATATATATATATGTAGGCATAGGGAACCGTAGGAGCCTACTGTTAAGACTCACCGTTCCCCGTTTTCCGCCTTTTGAGGCATTGCATGTTGAGTGGCGGAACTCAACGCCGCGCTTTGCCTTGCTACCAGAGACGAAAATTTAAATTATTCATTCTGCTCAAGTGGGAATCTAACCCACAAGCCGTCGAGTTTACGGGCCGTCGTCGTCGTCGTATTAGCCGTCGAGTATTATATTTGTTCTAATATCTAAAATTAGTACAAAATATCAGTCTCATTATATAATCGAGTTGTAAAATCGATATTTATTATTTTACTGTTGTTTTATGTCTTAAAGAAATAATAAACTTGTGGAGTAGCTGGTACGTTCGTTTATTGCTCACTGAGATTACATGCGGACAGACGAAGCTTTCGTTTCGTTTTACAATCCGTAATGACGTACAAGAGGCATAGGATAGCATAATTAAAACTTGATGACCTTTTTATGAGGACTTTTTATTTATATATATATATATATATATATATATATATATATATATATATATATATATATATATATTATATATATATATATATAATCTTAAATTTAAAGTGTTACGAACATTCACTTTTTTTCTTTATATTATAGTTAAGATTTTTTTTCAATAAATCTGAGTTTTAAGGTTAAATGTAACTTAATTTAAGTTTCCCTTGATATAAATTTTTAGGTAAATCCTTTTATTTTAAAAACATTATGAGGTACAGTACTTCCATGATATATTTCATTTAAAACACAAAAATACATGGAGACTTGCAAAAATAATACATGTATATATTTTTTATTATATCACAAAATTAAATAGTTGATTTAACGAGCTACTCCATAGAAGTCCATATTATTACACTTGGTACTGTAAACTTTACATAAAAGCTTTATCACCAGTCTTGTCAATTATAAAGCATATAAAGCTTGAAGCATGAATGGCCGGCCTTTTTGTCGAATGCCTTATAAATTACCTTTTTACATAGTGACTGCAGCATTCAACTGTAATGCGCTGATGTCGGTATAGACGCATACTTTAAAATATATTACAATGAATTAAATTATTTAATGTCATTTTATAAAGAGACTTAGTTTAAAAATACTCTTTTTATACTCAAGTTATTGATTTACAAATGAGATATAAAATGAAATATCGCTAACATCAGTACTATAAAGATTTTATTGAGTAATCTTTGTAACCAGAATCATTGTTATATGTAAGCAATAATATTATAATAGCTTCACGCTGTATCCCGCACAAGGCAGGGTAGGCAGAGAGTATCTTAAGAACCTAGTGTTAAGACACTCCGTTCCTCACTTTCCGCTTAAGAGGCATAAGATTTTCATCGTTTTCAAATAAAGTCAGACAACCTTACAAGTAGTTTATTTGTTATATTCGTTTTAAGTATACAAAAAAATACTATTTCTATTATTAATTGCCAGTTTATAATAAATTTGAGATAAAAATATGAAATTACAATTTGTAATAAAATTTTTTTTTTTAATGATTTTTGAAATTTTTTTTATCGGGAATTGCTCAGCATAAACAAAGAATGGCCGTGGACCGCACTAGGCGGGAGTCATTAGGCGACGCCGCGATACCTTACTGAAAACACCGCTGTCGTGAGGAATGGAGCTGATGCTATCGATATACTTTCATTTTTACACCATTTACAAAGATGACTGTGTAAAATTGTATCTACTGCGACTTGTCTATGAAACAAAAAAGAAACTTGAATTTCTCATGTACATATATATATATATATATATATATATATATATATATATATATATATATATATATATATATATATATATAATATATATATATATATATATATATATATATATATATATATATATATATATATTTGACACAAATATTGAAAGAAACCATTAGGTGTATGTGTGTGTGTGTTTGTACGAGAGTGTACCTTGCTTGTGTTGTATACACATTCAATTTTCAGTAGCACACTAAATGGAACTTTAAAAACTAATTTTGACTGGCATATGTGTTCTCACTGGCGCCAAATTACATGTAATGTTTGATCGCTGGTAAATTTTACTTGTTACTCCTTCCATTGGTGGAGTTAGTGGAAGAATACCATGTCACCTAACTGAGAGTATACTATATTAATAACAATATATAATTTAACATCTCTCATGTTGGAGAAGTTAATCGGTATTTTATATTTTTTTGGAAGGTTATTTATTACAAAAGTATGAACGATGACGTCACTGCAAATTAGAAAATACAAGTGTCAAATGTTTACTTTAGAACAAACACGTTGGTACCTGACTAGATTGAGTAACTTAAGCATTCTTGAAAGACGAGCAGGTTGTCCTCAATGCGTTATCAGCTGATAACAGCTGGCGCCGGGCCCTGAGCCTTCATAAATATCCTGCAACTTCTTGTTTACCTGTAACGAAACTGGTAACTTTACCTATTTTTATTTGATATTATAAAATATTAAAGAACACCATTGAGGCAATAATTGGTTAAATTGCCAGTCTGGCAAAATTATTTTAATAGAAATATAGTTTTGTTTAGTTTTATATATATATATATATATATATATATATATATATATATATATATATATATATATATATATATATATATTCAAATAAATCTGTTCTCTAGTTTGTCTATCGGACTTGCCTTAATGAATGTAATTTTAAACTGACTTAAAGTGTAGATCCGTATAGGAGTTAGACGTCACTGGGTTCCCTCCTCCAACATGAAAGTTAGATGCGTGAAAATAAAATAAAGTCAAATAGAAAAAATATAACATACTGAATTTTCCTTTTAAGTTCTGAGAGATATTTAGAACAATTTAACACAATTAATTCATGATTCACCAACAGATTAATATTTTTGGAAGTAGAAATATATTCTATTAATATTAATCTCGTGTTTATAGTAAAGCTATTTTTTATAAAACATTTAATTTAGTTCACTTTACATAAATAAATATTACAAAGTCAATGTATGGGAAGATATATCCAAGGTTGGCAATAAAACTGACATACAAATCGTCGAAAATCATGTTAAAAAGCGACATTTATGAGGCGCTAAGTGAAGTTATTTAGACATCGCAACACCAGCACAGTGTATAACGTATTAACACATCGAGGTAACATTAACTCAGGAACTCGAGGTCAGCGAACAAACATACGAGGTGATGAGAATATGTGTAAAGTGATGTATATATATATATATATATATATATATATATATATATATATATATATATATATATATATATATATATATATATATATATATATATATATATATATATATATATATATATATATATACATACTTCGGTATATATATGCGTAGAATGTTATCCATTGTTGGTAAAATGTGTTTAGTAAAATTTTATCTATTACATAGTTTACTGCTATATGAAACTATGTACCTATATGAAATTTAACATTTTAATAATAGTGTCTATGATGGAGTCCATTGTCCATCCAAATGGATATGATTGAATGAGCACCTTGATCAGATCAGGGTGCAGGGTTGGGTTTGTTTTTGGGTTGGGTAGGATTGGGTTAAGAACACCCAGCATTTAACGTCTTTAGAGTGAATAGGAAGTGAAGCGGCGTAACCTATTATTAGACGAGTGATACTTGTAAAGATTTTGTTCACGTTTTATACTCCATGTAGCAAGGCAAACGGCCTAGTGTTAAGACACTCCGTAAGAAAAAGTAAACATTTAATTTTCCCCCAGTCCCAAGCCCACAACCATCAAGACTGTCCTATCAAAATGATATATTTCAAACGTACACACATACACACCTTCACACCTTTATATATATATATATATATATATATATATATATATATATATATATATATATATATATATTACACTTGGTACTGTAAACTTTACATAAAAGCTTATCACCAGTCTTGTCAATTATAAAGCATATAAAGCTTGAAGCATGAATGGCCGGCCTTTTTGTCGAATGCCTTATAAATTACCTTTTTACATAGTGACTGCAGCATTCAACTGTAATGCGCTGATGTCGGTATAGACGCATACTTTAAAATATATTACAATGAATTAAATTATTTAATGTCATTTTATAAAGAGACTTAGTTTAAAAATACTCTTTTTATACTCAAGTTATTGATTTACAAATGAGATATAAAATGAAATATCGCTAACATCAGTACTATAAAGATTTTATTGAGTAATCTTTGTAACCAGAATCATTGTTATATGTAAGCAATAATATTATAATAGCTTCACGCTGTATCCCGCACAAGGCAGGGTAGGCAGAGAGTATCTTAAGAACCTAGTGTTAAGACACTCCGTTCCTCACTTTCCGCTTTAAGAGGCATAAGATTTTCATCGTTTTCAAATAAAGTCAGACAACCTTACAAGTAGTTTATTTGTTATATTCGTTTTAAGTATACAAAAAAATATTATTTCTATTATTAATTGCCAGTTTATAATAAGTTTGAGATAAAAATATGAAATTACAATTTGTAATAAAATTATTTTTTTTTATGATTTTTGAAATTTTTTTTATCGTGAATTTCTCATCATAAACAAAGAATGGCATTGGAAAGCAATAGGAGGGAGTCATTAGGCGACGCCGCGATACCTTACTGAGAACACCGCTGTCGTGAGGAATGGAGCTGATGCTATCGATATACTTTCATTTTTACACCATTTACAAAGATGACTGTGTAAAATTGTATCTACTGCGACTTGTCTATGAAACAAAAAAGAAACTTGAATTTCTCATGTACATATATATATATATATATATATATATATATATATATATATATATAATATATATATATATATATATATATATATATATATATATATATATATATATATATATATATATTTGACTCAAATATTGAAAGAAACCATTCGGTGTATGTGTGTGTGTGTTTGTACGAGAGTGTACCTTGCTTGTGTTGTATACACATTCAATTTTCAGTAGCACACTAAATGGAACTTTAAAACTAATTTTGACTGGCATATGTGTTCTCACTGGGCGCCAAATTACATGTAATGTTTGATCGCTGGTAAATTTTACTTGTTACTCCTTCCATTGGTGGAGTTAGTGGAAGAATACCATGTCACCTAACTGAGAGTATACTATATTAATAACAATATATAATTTAACATCTCTCATGTTGGAGAAGTTAATCGATAGTTTTATATTTTTTTGGAAATTTATTTATTACAAAAGTATGAACGATGACGTCACTGCAAATTAGAAAATACAAGTGTCAAATGTTTACTTTAGAACAAACACGTTGGTACCTGACTAGATTGAGTAACTTAAGCATTCTTGAAAGACGAGCAGGTTGTCCTCAATGCGTTATCAGCTGATAACAGCTGGCGCCGGGCCCGGGCCCTTCATACATATCCTGCAACTTCTTGTTTACCTGTAAAGAAACTGGTAACTTTGCCTATTTTTATTTGATATTATAAAATATTAAAGAACACCATTGAGGCAATAATTGGTTAAATTGCCAGCCTGGCAAAATTATTTTAATAGAAATATAGTTTTGTTTAGTTTTATATATATATATATATATATATATATATATATATAATATATATATATATATATATATATATATATATATATATATATATATATTCAAATAAATATGTTCTCTCGTTTGTCTATCGGACTTGCCTTAATGAATGTAATTTTAAACTGACTTAAAGTGTAGATCCGTATAGGAGTTAGACGTCACTGGGTTCCCTCCGCCAACATGAGAGTTAGATGCGTGAAAATAAAATAAAGTCAAATAGAAAAAATATAACATACTGAATTTTCCTTTTAAGTTCTGAGAGATATTTAGAACAATTTAACACAATTAATTCATGATTCACCAACAGATTAATACTTTTGGAAGTAGAAAATATATTCTATTAATATTAATCTCGTGTTATAGTAAAGCTATTTTTATAAAACATTTAATTTAGTTCACTTTACATAAATAAATATTACAAAGTCAATGTATGTGAAGATATATCCAAGGCTGGCAATAAAACTGACATACAAATCGTCGAAAATCATGTTAAAAGCGACATTTATGAGGCGCTAAGTGAAGTTATTTAGACATCGCAACACCAGCACAGTGTATAACGTATTAACACATCGAGGTAACATTAACTCAGGAACTCGAGGTCAGCGAACAAACATACGAGGTGATGAGAATATGTGTAAATATATATATATATATATATATATATATATATATATATATATATATATATATATATATATATATATATATATATATATATATATATATATATATATATATATATATATATATATATACATGCTTCGGTATATATATGTGTAGAATGTTATCCATTGTTGGTAAAATGTGTTTAGTAAATTTTATCTATTACATAGTTTACTGCTATATGAAACTATGTACCTATATGAAATGAAACATTTTAATAATAGTGTCTATGATGGAGTTCATTGTCCATCCAAATGGATATGATTGAATGAGCACCTTGATCAGGTCAGGGTGCAGGGTTGGGTTTGTTTTTGGGTTGGGTAGGATTTGGGTTAAGAACACCCAGCATTTAACGTCTTTAGAGTGAATAGGAAGTGAAGCGGCGTAACCTATTATTAGACGAGTGATACTTGTAAAGATTTTGTTCACGTTTTATACTCCATGTAGCAAGGCAAACGGCCTAGTGTTAAGACACTCCGTAAGAAAAAGTAAACATTTAATTTTCCCCCAGTCCCAAGCCCACAACCATCAGACTGTCCTATCAAATGATATATTTCAAACGTACACACATACACACCTTCACACCTTTATATATATATATATATATATATATATATATATATATATATATATATATATATATATATATATATATATATATATATATATATATATATATATATATATATATATATATATATATATATATATATATATATATATAAATACAGGTTCCAAAAGAACAAAAACGAAGTAAAAATCTTTTGCTTGTAAATAACAAATCTCATCAAAAATATAATTCTATAATTCAAATGTCATATCTAATCATCGTCGGCCAAAAAAATCGTGACTCAATGGAAACGGCTTCACTCTGCGATAGAAGTTGACGGCAAAATCTGCCGCAACACACCGCTAACTCGATACTCCGCCCGTCTTAGGACATCAACGAGAATGGTTACAACAGCGTTAAATTAAAACAAATCACTTGTTTCGAATTAGTGATGTAGATATAATTTGTATTGATATATGAAAAAGTTCTTAACAATATCGATTTAATCGAAATTATTATTTGATGCTACGTCAAACAAAATATAAGCTGTCTAATATCACTAAAGGCATCACTACTGAATACGACAGTTCTAGATTCAAATACAAAATTAATAAATATTTATAATATATAAAAAGCTTTATATAATATATTTATATAAAATATTAAAAGCTTTGATCGTTATATAAAAATGGAGAATGGGGCGTTCTTTAATCATTAGACTCTCTCAAATTAAAATAAATAATTGTAAGTTCAACTGTTAGTTAATTAAATATATGAAAAAAACATTAATAGCTATAATGAAAGCTAAAAAGAAAGAAACATCCGAATAGAATTGTGGAAGTTAATTTTAATAACAGTATGGTTGTTTAATACTGGACAATTACATCACTAAAATAATCTTTTCATCGATGAATATATAAACTATTTTTTCCAAAGTAGTTTGTTATCCTTTTAACAATCGGGACCTATTTCAATATTTAATTAAAATATTTAATAGGTTATTTTTAAAATCTTAATCCACATTAAGGATAGGACAATACTTTAAGAACAATGTAATAATTTGTAAAAATATATCTGTATAAGAAACGACGCAGCGCAGCATGATGAAGAACGCATGGCTTAGTGGTCAAAGCGTTTTAACGGTTTCCATTAGGCGCGGGTTCAAATTTTTATGTTTTCTTTAACTATTTAATAGGTAAAACATATTGATGGACGCAAGAATCATCAAAATCTGTATTTAGTCCCGTATAGTGTCTACAATCTCACATAGGAAAAGGTCATATACCTACATATATACTTATCTCATTTATAAAAGCTTTTAATACAAAACTGTATACTTGCAATGTGAGCTTCTATCGATCTCATCTCCCGCAAATCGTATATCAATTTAGAAGCCTGACCATCACTAAGCTTTAAAGCGACGCCGCCTCTGACTGAGCGTGGCTAATGCATAATCGGATGAGCCTTGTGACCGATCGCTCTCGAACCAAAAAACCTAATACAACCTATAATCAACCATATTGTTATCTATATAAAGTCTGATATCGATTTGAAGGTTTCTTATACTATAAAATATAATTTTAACTCGGCATGTATTAAAAGGAAATACTTTGTGTTTTTCTTTAACAATGCACAAAAGGTACAAATTGTCATAATGATTTGTTCGGTTTTGCTGCTGTAGAGTTTCAGGTTGATGATATATTATTATGTATTATATAAGAAACACTCTAATATTAACTTTTGAAATAATTTGCTTACTTGTAACATAATATATTTACAGCCATGATTTGGTTACTTGTCGATATAGTTTTGTACATTATCAATTATTATCATTATTTATAAATATATATAAGATACTCTGTTTCTCACTTATTGAGGCATTTTTCGAGGCATTGCGCGTTAACTGGCGGAGCTCAACGCCTCGCTTTGTCCATCTGAGCATATAAATAAATAAAATATAATAAAGCCCGAGTGGGCATCGAATCGCAACCATTGCGTTTACAATCAGAAGCCGTTCCACTGCGCTACGACATCCACAATTCAAGTCACTACGACTCAGCAAAGGTGTTCAGAATGTTACTAATGTCAGTAATATTCTGAACTTATTCTGTAAAGAATTATATAATTTACTTCGTGTAGCTCTCTTATTACAATTCTTAATCAGATGTAGAGCCAACACAGCCCACTTACAAAGTAGCCTCTAACTGGAATTTGATGAAGACAAGCCAATTTAAAGCGGACGTTGATTACTGAACTATAAAACCGAGCCGAGAATATAAATCGAGAGCTCCAATTAAATGAGCTCACCACATTCACTGGAAACAGGTACCTTTAGTGTCATATAACGAACAGATCCGCCATTTTCTCGTATTAAATACGTATTTAATGTATATTTTTTTAAGCTTTATATATTTTAATTGCTGTGTTGAATTAATTAACATACTTTTAGAATGAAATTTGCTTAATATACTATCTTTACAATCAAATACATCCATATTCCATACATCTATATATATATATATATATATATATATATATATATATATATATACGAGTGTGTGTGTGTGTGTGTGTGTAGGTAGGTATTACGTATGTATAGATGTCGGCACGTTAGTAATAATTAATAATTCGAGTGATAATTATTACTATTGAAATATTTTGTTATTTTATTTAAAATATTATATATTTTCTTATGTACAATATTTTTTTACGAATCCAAAATGGCGAGATCACATAACATTTATTAATTAGTAAGTATTTATTAACAATTCATTTAATTCGTTATCGTTATTATCGTGATGAAAAATTACTAATACATTTGTGTAACTAGATTCAAACCTATAACCACTGAAATCAGTCAGTCAGGTTTCACAACGGAATCAAGGTCATATAGTATATACACAGTCAATGGGCATAGTCCCGTGGCGAAGAGCCATTCTGAGTGCTAACGCGTTTATTGCGAATCCGGAACAGAGTGATTGGAGGCAGCTGGAGCTTTAGTCGGATTTCACATTTACAACGAATTCATTCCACTGATGAAATACTCGGACAAAATTTTCAATATTCAAAGAAATTGTTAGCTTTATAATAATGTATTTATATATAGGTTGTTAATATAATAGTAACAGAATACTAAATATCCAACAAAATTGGTAAACTATTGGTGACTTCATATAACACTACTCTGCTCTGATGAAAAACTAGACTAGTTAAAAAAAATATTAAACCGTTAAATATTTAATCGTGTTAAATTGAGATATAAGCTTCAAAGAGATATAAGCTTCAAAGAGATACCGAGATAAACAACTTAGAGATAGATATACACTTGAGATTCCAGGCGCATTGAATATTTAAGTTATATTTATTAATTTACATTACAACGACTAAAAGTGACCTAACTAAAAGTTCAGATTTCGTCAAAAGGTATAGGAGCTTTTAAATTATGTCGAGATTTCCTACAAACTTTAAATTTCTGAGTGATACCAATTTTATTCTTAGAATGCATGATAATCTATATAACTTAACTATAAAATATCAATTTTTGTTTTTTACAAAAACTTTAACCTTTATTTATTCTAGTGATAGGATTACAGTAGAAGAAACATAAAAAGAAATTAGCTACAATATATATATATATATATATATATATATATATATATATATATATATATATATATATATATATATATATATATATATATATATATATATATATTATATATATATATATATATATATATATATATATATACCTACAGTTGTAATAATATATAAGGAAATAACGTAATACATTATTACAGACATAGTCGTGGCTGTAACTAAAAGGCTTACGAAACAATTAATTATAAATAATGATAGACGTCCAGTTAATTTAACTTCGCAATACATAATAACAAGTAAAAACTAAGTGGGTTTTTAAATTGGTATATTATATAATGTACATACATTATATATAAAACGTGTTACATAATGTTTTAATTGAGGTTATTTAAGTACTCATGAAAATGTATTTAGGGCATCGTGTCGCAAACGTGTAGGTCAAACTCCACTTCAAAAACACTCAGTAAGACACTCCACCTGGAATGCGTCCAAAAGGGTCCATACATGGTTGAAAAATGACCTGCTTCGGTAAAGGAATATATAACTCAATAAAAACCATCAGCCTGCCATTTTAATACTATATTTTTAGCTTCACTTAACAATCTCATTACAAATGTTTATAGTTCACAATCTATATGGGTTCAGGAGCGTGTAGCATTTACTCCACATGTCAATTATTTACGAAACCCTCGCGCGGTGCCTTTGATCGCTATCTCTTTGAAGTCGCCTCGCGCCCGACGCACTCGACTATCAGTGTGTTATAAATAAATTGCCTTCAAACGCCGTGTACGTGTATACTTTGAAATTATTAAGCAATATCTACGGATGGTAAATATGTAGGAAAGGTCAACGTCGAGCAAAGTGTCTAACAAACTAACATATTTTGCAGTCACTTGTCGGGGTAGCTAGCTAAATGCTACCTACATACATATTGCGAACTTTTTAGATATAAACAAAAATAGCTTCACGCTATTTCCCGCATAAAGTAGGAAAGACAGTGGGAATCTAGTGTAGTGTCATAACACTACGGTCCCCACTTTCCGCCCAGTTTCGAGACATTGCTTGTTGAGTGGTGAAACTCACGCCAACGCCGAACTTTTAGATAATTTGTTTATATCGCCGCATCTTCTTCTTCATCTTCGCAAGACAATTAAATACTAAAATTCGTGTTTTACTAGGGCGACATTTGATCTCTCAATGGATATCATTTAACTACATATTTTAATGTTTCTTAATAATTTAATAATAATAATTCTATGTAATTTCTCCATTATTGTACAACAGTAAAGAGTATTATAAATGATTATTAATAATTTTAATATATTTAACCTTTGACTCTAAAGTACTAAGTGTCCACTAAGCTGGACGATCGTAGAAATATATGTACATATTTAATAACGTGAGCTGTACTCATTACGTCGTCGCGGTGATAATTTTCGAAGTTGTTAAAGATCAAAGCTGCGCATTCTATTTCCAGAATCCTTTGGTAATTAATTTTTTGTCGTCCCCCGCCCGTTGTAGCGGGAGAGTGGATGAATTTAACTTTTATATTTTGTATGAAACTAAATTATATTATTTCAATAGAACGCATATTGGAAGTGTAACTTTAATAGTCATAGATTAATTATAGTTGTTGCTTCAATCAGCATTGGGCCATGGTGCATTTTAACCTGAGCTTTGCGAAAGTGAAAAGCGTTATATATTATAGCGTTATATAGTAAGCTTATTATTGTTACAGTACAACGATACAAAATGATAAAAATAAATCGTATTGCGTCCATATACCAGCACAAAGCCTTGATTGATATTTAGAAAGTTCACTGTTAACAACATTATTTTATATACCACAAACAATATACAATTGTTAACTACAAACTAGACCGTCGTGGCGCAGAGGCATATCCTCTGCCTGTGAATGAGACGGTTGCGGGTTCGATTCCCACTCGAGGAGAATGAACTATTTTCATTTTCTTCGCTCTTGCAACAAGGCAAAGCGCGGCGTTGAATTCCGCCACTCAACAAGCAATGCTTCCGAAGGCGGAAAGTGGGGAACGGAGTGTCTTAACACTAGCTTCCCTTAGGATACAGCGTGAAGCTAAATAATAATAATAATAACTACAAACTAAATTAACATTCTAAATGAATATTTATAAAACAAAATTTACACAACCCTCTGCTTCTTGTACACTTTGTCCCGCCTAATCATGCCCCCGGCTAACCAGAGACGTCACGATATTATTAGTTCTCAGCATCAAAGTTCGGCGTCTAACAAAAAGCCGACGCAAATGACTGGAGACAAAGGCAAGGTCACCAGGTTTTTGTGAAACAGCGCTTTTGAGGACCTCGTACGTTTTTTACCAATTGAACGGTTCGGCTCAGATCTGCACCCCGATTACATGCAAAGGGTTTGTGATTGCCATGGTGGAACGAGTTTTTATTGTTCTGTAATTGTATAAGGCGAGCAATTCGTTAGCGGACTTAGATTTAGTTTTATTTATTTATACGTACGAAATGTTTGTCAAGTCGTGTAGCACACACACGACTTGTCAAATATTTATTAGTTTATTTTCTTTTTTCATATTGAATTATTGTGATAATGTTGCGTATAGAGTTCTATGTTGATTGGAATAGCACGTTGCTTATATTATAGACATATATTGCCAAAAATTAATAATAACTTGATAACCCAATTCTTCCTTCCACAACCATTACGTTTAATAATATTTTTTTATCTTAATTATAGTACATATAATCCTCAAGTTGTTGGAACTTATCTTAATTATAGTACATATAATCCTCAAGTTGTTGGAACTTGTTCCAATATTGGTACAAAATGTAGGAAAGCATAGTTTTTAAATATTTATTTGAAAATGGGTAAACACAAAAAGCTTTCAATCAACTGTTTTGTATTGAAAATTCGTCATCCTTTGTCGATGTACAACAAGTGCCGTGCATCATAACACATCTGTTCACAAAAGCCTCCTTAAGACGACGACTATTATGTGGATAAAAACTTACTCTTACTTTACTGTAGTCAATTTCAAATACCGCTCAACTACCATTTTAAGTAAAAGAAGATAAATTAAAAAAATTCATTCGCATAGTTGGATGTTACATACATACTTAATATTGGTCAAAACAACATGTGTGTTTTAAACTATAATTGATAGCTTACCTTTTTTGTACGTATAAAGAAGTAAACTATAAAAACGATACGTCTTTTTAAGTAAAACTGTTTGGTTAAATCGGTCGTATACAATTACAAACAAAATATCGAAAAAAGGTTCACTGTTTTTTTTTTTGGGGACTGCTGTAAAGAACACAAATAGAATTCCTAAGTGCGGCTATTCGATATCCCGGATTAAGAAAGCAAACTACTTAGTTTATCCAGTATCCTGTTGGTGGACGGTAGAGTGGCTCTGAACTGAGGCATTTTGGTGTTTTTTTCTAGAAACGTTTCGTTTTACCAACAATAGCGAGCAAACACGCTTGTTTGCCTTCGAAAAAGGTTTAGTATGTCGGCGTCACTTAAGATATTTTTGTTAAAGAGCAGTGTTCACTTTAGTTACATTGAAATATTACTCAAATATAACACTACTACTATACTTGGCTTTACCGTGTTTAAATGGAAAACATTAACGTGTTACAATAATAATAATAATAGCTTCACGCTATATGCTGCACATGGCAGGGTAGGCAGAGGGAACCACAGGAACCTAGTGTTTAGACACTCCGCCCCCGGTTTTCCGCCTTTTGAGACATTGCGTTTTGAGTGGCGGAACTTTGCCTTAAGAGAAAATGAAAATTATTCGTTATCCCCGAGTGGGAATCGAACCCACAAACAGACGCGTTTACAGGCATACGCTGTGCCTATGCGCAACGACTGTCCTAAAGTGTTACTAAACGTCGGTAGGTATATAGCCTATAGCCTTCTTTTATAAATGGGCTATCCAACAAAAGAAGAATTGATCAATTTGATATTATCGCGTTCAATCAAATAAACTGATTACCTTATTGATATTAGTATATACATATGTATAGAATTGACTTTTTTCACAAATATGTTTTGTTTTATTACTTCGATTTATTGATTGCGCAAATGTCAATGCTGAAATGTAATTTAATAAGAAATAGGTATTTCCATTTGTCATTGCGAGCACTTTATACAACCAGTAACTTGATAATAATATGTAAATTGAAATTGTCAAATGTGATCCGTTGCATTATTTTAATTTAACTCATTAGGAATATATTTACTTCTGAGAATAAATGTAGCGTCGCCTTAACTCACATTCACTCGGGCGACTCGGTTTAGATGTTTTTGGATCACATACAAGGGTTTCTATTGATACAAATACCGACATGTACGTTGTTAACAAAAACAAACCTTATATTGGTCAGTTAAAGGCGACAATCGATTCACACCCGCCTAAAGCACTTATTGCGGAGTTTGTTTAGTTTAGCTAATCCATTGAGTTGGAGATACTGGTTCCTCGTATTTAGTTCTATTATTTATTTGCTTCGATAAACATTCGATATTTGAGCAACTTGAGGTTGTATACGTTTACTTTTAATGTTATATGAATTTTCAATTAAAAAACACCTATTCATATTAACTACTTTGTACGATCAATTTAGAATTTTCGTAACTCTTACTAAAATTATTACAATATTTGGATAGTTTCACTTTTGTGCCATTAGCGCTTGGATATTAATATATGATTTTCTTATCTGTTACAGATGACAGCGTTCGCCGATATATTATCTAGTGAATGTTCGATGTACGCACGCTTCCTCCTTTGTTCGGCCTTCGCCCCGTTATGCTCCGTCCAGGTGTCGGGCTCCGTCAGCGCCTGCAGGGGACTGTGCGAAAAAGTTGTCGAAGACTGCAAGGAACAAATTAAACTCTTACCTCCGACTATCAAACTTGACTGTTCTGTATTTCCTCTGCGTCCAAACAGGTTATGCATGAGACCTTCAAATGCAAGTGAACTGGAGCCAGAGCCACTTCCAATGCCGCGATGGCCTTTCCACGAGCATGAGCTGCGAGACCACGGCTGCCCGCCGGCGCACACCCGCGCACCCACTGGCGAATGCTGGCCCGCGTGCGGACAGCACGCGCGGTACACACAATCAGATAAAAGAGCTGCTGAAATAGGGATGATCACTCTCGCTTGGATTTCACTGTTAACAACTTCATTTGCACTTTTGACATTCTGTGCAGAACCTTCAAGATACCGCTACCCGGAGAGACCGGTAGTATGGATGGCAACATGCCATGCTATCGTGGCACTAGCTCACGTGACACGAGGGTGGCTCGGGCCTAAAGCAGTGTCGTGCTCAGGCATTACTCTCGCAGTAGATGGGCTGGCTTCCCCAACTTGCGTGGCTTTCTTCTCTTTGACATACTACTTCACGCTAGCTGCAGACGCGTGGTTCACAAATGCTTGCGTGTCATGGTATTTGACAGCAGCCAGTGAGTGGTCCACGGAGGCGCTGGAGCGAGCTGCTGCGTACTTACACGCAGTAGCGTGGGGCTGGGCGGGTGCATGGACTGCAGCAGCACTGGCTCTGCGAAAAGTGACTGCGGACGAGCTGACTGGCACTTGCGGCGTAGCTGATACAGCTGTATCAGCGCTCATCGGAGTTCCAAGAGGCGCATTGCTCTTAACCTCGATAGCATTAGCGATAGGAGCATGTCCCGGCATAATGAGAGTACGTCGGGCGCTAGATTCTAGAGGCGCAAAAAGAGTCGGAAGGTTAGCAGCTCGGGCCGCGGCTGGAGGGTTACTTTACTTATTGCTGGCTGCATTTGCAACTGGTGCGCGAGTTATGGAGGCCAGAAATAGAGAAGCACAGACCAGTCTAGCATTGCTGGCGGCTTTGGAGGCTGGAAACATAGATAACACTGCCGGATCCCGTGGAGTATCCATGTGTTTATGGTTATCGTGTGGAGTGGCAGCGGGCGCGTGGGCATGGTCGAGGAAATCTGCAGTTGTTTGGAAGAAGGCACTCTGCCCACCACGGAAAGCACCCTGCTGTGCTCCCCCACTTCTCAGACCCCATCACCCCTACTATAAGAGACCCCTTCATGTGTCTAGGGTATAAGGGTATATTAAATAAACTGTTGTGTATCTGAAGTGTTATCGTCTCAAAGACTTGTAGTGTAACAATAAGTGCCTGTATGCCTTCTGTGAAGGCGCTCTCGATATATGTACAAAACGTGTAAATAGTGTATATGTTTTCCTTATATTATACTGTTGATTTTACATTAACATGTTTTTTATTCTAAGCCCAAACATTTTAATCAAATGATAAAGTAAAATATTGACCTAATTAGGTGTTAAAAGCAAACTCAATACAATTGATATATAATCAATATATACCCATCTAATATTCTATATACCCATCTAAAACAACTTGATATAATCAATTTCTATATACCCATCCCACTAATGCCCAATAAAGAATAAATTTGCACTGACATGCCCAGAGACCAACGTACAACCCAAACTTTGTAGTGTAAGTACTAAGAAAAATTTAGCCTTCAGGAATAGAATAAGAATTGAAAGCTTTTATAAAATATTGTAATCAAAAAAAAATGCTAATATATATATATATATATATATATATATATATATATATATATATATATATATATATATATATATATATATATATATATATATATCGAGATCTGTAGTCATCAATGCCATGTTAGCTTAACTTAATAAGGATATACTAAATAAAAATCAAAGTAATGGATAAACACGTTTTATTAATTCACATCTAAACATTACACTGATAATAATAATAGTTAATATACATATAGCTCTCTATACAAAACAAACTACTCGTACATATTTTAATTACATAATTTACACATGTCCGCCCCAATTCAAGACCCTAGAGTGACATTTTCAATTGCCCATAAATAAACATAATAATTAACAAAATAAAAAAAATCTTGAATTTGTAGAAAATAAATATATTGTATGGAATGTAGAAATTAGTAGATAAAAAACGAATGACGTAATAAAATATTTGATTGAACTAAACTTTTTTTCATTTAGTACAGATAAAAAATATATAAATTAATAACTTACTAACAGATGTTGATAAAATTTCATTTCTTTCACATGTAAACAGTATTAGTTTAAATTATAATCTGTATTTTCTATGACTGTACAAACACAAATAATAATAATAATGTTAATAATGAAATGTCTTAATTTTTGAAAAAAAATTGAACTAAACTTACTTATAAACACATTTAAATTCATTCAAAGTTTGAACTAAAGTTACTTACAAATACGTTCAGTGAAATAAAATAAATTCAATTTCTATGTATATATTTTACATTATAAAAGCTAACAAAATATTTTTGTATTTCGATTAATAATATTTACGGCTCCTGCGTCTTTTGGGGAAGACAGAAGAACACTAACAATTATAATTAACTCTTTCTCCACTTTCTTTTTATTTCTAACCGACTTTACAAAAATAGGTTATCAATTTGACCTGAATACACATATGTATGATGATCTATTTAATAAAAAATTTCGAAACATATGTGTATGTATGTTTGTCCATAAATTTCTTGGAAATTAAATGTTGTTTGGTGTTTAATTATCGTTAAAGATATTTGAAGTCGATTTATTTGTTTATTTTTTGAATGTAGAACATTTAATACATTTAATTTATATTATATTCTAATAAAAAAATGTAGTAAATAAAAAAAAATCTATACAAAATTGATCAAACTACTAACCACATTATATTCTACAAATGTTAGGCCAATAACAACATTAATAATTTTTATACATATAATATAAAAGTGATAAACACCGAAATAACTATTGTGGGCTCTCATTTTTTTAATTATGACCTTTTGGGTTTCTTTTATTTATTTAAAAAAAATATCAATTACATCGAATGTATAGAAACAAGGGGTTGATGTATGCTACGTATATATTTACTCATGTATATAACATATTAAAAAAGAAATCTAAGATATTTAATAAAAAATGTATTTTGAAATATTAATTTAACAATTTCAGGAGCTAAAAGCATATGAAAAGTATAATATTATTGAATTAGTTGGAAAAAGAATATAATATATTATGGAGTAGGGAGAGCTACTTCGTTATATGCATTCCGCACTTTTTGTGTATTGCCCAACTAAAAAATTAAAAAGTTTTATATACCTTGGGAAAAGAAATTGTCATATCCTACATCCGTCCTCATATGTCACAGCACTATAGTGTCAATAAAAAAGATATGTTATAATAATAATTTAAAAAAACCAATCGCAAGAACGCAGCAAAAACAACAATGCTACAACAGAGCTATCTAAAATCAGTAGTTTCTTTGAAGCGCAAGTGTCAACGCTCGCGTCGCCGCCTTCCACTATCACTCATAGGCCATCGAATTAATCTAGATATTGACGCGGACGTGAACTGGATATATCTAGCCATTACCATCATTTTAACAATTTTACAAAAATAAATTATGTAAATATGCCATTATGTTCATAATTTTAATATAGGATCTTTATACCATAGTCTTACGCCACGCTTAATACACCATTTGCATCAGTATCAGCGACTTGAGACATTATTAACGCTTAATAAAACCATCATCCCGCTTAATACACAATCACGCCAAACATACTAAGTATATATATCACTATCTTAAAGAAATAGAAGACTGATAGCTTTATTATGTTAAGCTTTCTATAACCTGCGTAAGATGCATTTTTTGCCAGGTCCTTGAGAAATCGTCTTAAGCGTATTTTAATTGAAATATTCAGAGATGAACGCACAGCCCAGATCGCTGAAAGTAGATTATTGAAAATTTGCAAGTAGGTTAACGAAGCCTAAATGAGCACTAAAAAAGGAACTTTGGATAATCCAAGATAATAATTTGGATAATATAAAAGAGCGAAATGTAGGGTTGAAATGTCGTAGATTCATAACATAGAAACGTAAAATTTAATCTTTAAGTAAGAAACAAGTCTTGGTCTTGTGGTAAAACCACAATCGGGAACCTCCTCTACACATGGCACATTTACATAAAAAAAAAAAATAAGTCTAGTTTTACAAAGACATATTCGCCGATTGGTGGCTTGATTTTGTAATTATTAGAGTCATTATTATACATTTCAAGTTAATAAATACAAAACATAAATAATAATAGATGCTTCGTTGATTGAATATTATTCATTAGTAAATCTAAGTAGGACGTATCAATTGAGCACAAATATAAAGCGCCATGAGGGCTCATGATGCGTGTTTATGATTTGACTAGACCAGGGCCGACTTACAACACGCCGAGTTGCCGAGTTCCGAAAGGTCCAAGAATTTGGGCACAGTCGGACTGAGGACTTATATCTTTCCAGGCCGCTCTACGTCCCCATGAAGTCAGGAGCCCTGGACGAGAGCCCGGGACACGTCGAGATAGAGTTTTATTAGTCAGGATATCGATATAGAAAATCCTACTTTGTGAACTGACCACCATAAGAATTCAATCCAAATTTTATTTTGTAATATTAAACAACCAATTTTTATATCTTAACCAAAAGTCATAATTAAATGATCCATAGCCACGTATTAACCGAATTGCAAAATTTTGTAAACAATAGACCAGCAGTAAATTAAAAAAACAAAAAAAGAATATATATATACATATTTGAATTAAGCATACATAAATAATAAATACAATAAATTACAACCAAGTCCCCATATTAACATCATCTTGCTATCCCTCTTGGGTCGACATTAACGCATCAAAATCCGTCACCCCCTTCTCACTGACGGAACCAAAGTAATTAGAAAAATTAAATATACTAGAGTCCTTTGCACTCACATTATCTGTTGAAGCAAATTGTGTCTTATTCTTCGTATGCATAGGGGTCACGTTCGCGCTTAACGATTTTTGCGGTAAAAGTCTAGACTCGGGTGTAACTTCTAGAATTTTCTGTTCTTCTGGATCGTATATAGTTGCATCTCTTTCTGATATTTCTTTGATTTCGTTGTACGGATTTGTTATATATTCGTTATATAAGTCTGTTTGTTCACTTATTTTTGGTGGTGACGTGGGTGGGTCAGGAGTTTCTTCGTTGGTTTTCTCTCGGTAGAGTGTCGGTGGCTGGCTTTGTATGGATATGCCGATCGGTGTTGATATCATCTGCGTTTATGTAACAAAAAAAAATTAAAAACATATCATATAATTAATTTATATTTAAAACCCATTATATTTAATTTATATTTATAAGATTGATTCTGATCAATTAAATTATCTATCAATTAAACGATTAAACTATTAAAAATTATTAACTATCAATTAAAGCTTTAAGCTTAAATTAAGCTTTTCTATTAGCAATTTTATATTAGCGATAAAAACGATACTAAATTATTATAACATTCGCAATATTCGTAGCAGAATTCCAAATTCAAACAAATTTGACTAAACCTCACCTCATTCAGAGGCTGCAAGAGCACGGAAGAGGTTAATCCAGCTTGGTCATAGAGTGAATTACGTATCGGCACCATACCACTGACCGCCACCGGCCGCACTATTGGCGGCTGGCTCACCAACAAGTTTGCAGACTGGTTCACCAACATGTTGGGCGACTGGACCAACACGTTGGACGATTGCACCAACACGTTGGGAGATTGGACCAACATGCTGGGCGATTGACTCAAATTGTTGGACCCAACTAGTATGTTTGAAGATTGTATAGAATTTGGTTTTATCGGCACGTTTGTTGGTGATTGTGAGTTTGTTGGTTGCTGTGGTGGTTTGTTGGGCAACTGGTTGGGATTGGTACTATTGACAGGTATAATGGGAATCAATGGGATATTTGGCACTTGAGTGGAAAGGGATTGTGTTGATTGTTTCACGTTGTCATTTGCTGTAAATAAGAAATAATAGATTTCGTATAAATATATAAATAAATAAATAAATAAAATTATTTAATTTTAACACCAATAGTGGCCGAACGTTAAAGTTTAATATTGAAATTAGATACCTTCTGGGAAAAGTTCTTCTTTTAAATTAGGAAGAAATTCGTTAATCATGTCCCAAGTGATGTACCACAGCTCGTTGTAATCATCGCCGTTGCTAAATATCTGAAATACCAATTACGGTCGTAATTATAAGCATATTAAAGCTTTGCATTCAATATTTTAAACTGAAAATGCATTTGGATTTTGATACTATACTTTATATGTTCACTTTTTTCCGTTATTGTGCTATGTATTTAAAAAATTAGGTCTGCTGTCTATTTATTAGCTTTTTTGTATTCTTTTATGTATATAATATACATGTTTTGCATTTGTATTCTGTATATGTTTAGACACATATTAAAAAATTAAATATTTTTAATATTATTTATGAAAAAAAAAGAAAGAAATATAAAAAGTTTAATAAAGAGAAGATAAATAAAAAAAGATAACCACTAAGGACGGCTAGTAAAAGGCTAACCTACATGGATTGCCGAAGAAAATCTTTTAATACCAAATTTAATAAGAGATTCTTATGCTTTACTGGTTCATTCCTATATTATAAAAAATGTTAAAAAAATTAAATATATACCCCCCCTGAGTAAGTGCTGTTGCAAAAGAGCGATATATGATTGGTTATCTAAATTAAATTATGAATTGAAAGACTTCTCCATACAATTATCCGGCACGGTACCTTGACGGAGTGCATGACGAGCAGCATGTTCTTGAGCGACTCCAGCGCGGCCTCCCGCAGCGGCTCGGCGGGCGCGGCCAGCAGCGCGCGCTGCACGCGCAGCACGCGGCGCCACAGCGGCGCGAAGGAGGCGCGCGCGCTGAGCGCCGCCAGGTGCTGCAGGAACACCTTGCACAGCACGGTGTCGGCGCGCGCGGCCGCGTCGGGGCGGCGCGGCGGCGCGTCCAGCAGCGGCAGCAGCACGTGCAGGAAGCACGCCTCCCAGCCCGCGCCGCCCAGCGCCGCCAGCGCGGGCGCCAGCAGCGCGCGCTGCAGGTACGCTATGGCGCTGTTCGCCACCTGCGGCACCCCGCAGGCTGTTATATACACATCTGTGCGAGTGTCGAGTGGACAGTGCTACACGGTATCCATGGAAACTTTACCTGCTTCCGTCTGTCCGTACAGAATTCCGCAATTCCCTGCAGTAATGGCTTCCAAGCGACCTCCCACAGATCGTACTCTTCAGCTGTTAATAAATATAATTAAAGAAAATCAAATGAACACTATTTAACTCGCTAAACAAAAACTACTTTATTTTTAAATTAACAATTCAATGTCGTATCCCATCAAAATCACGAAATTGCAAACATTCAGAAACGACAAAATTAATAATAATATACAAACGAAATAATCCTATTATTGCTTTAAAATATATAACTGTCTGGTCGTCACGACCGACGCATTTACAGCCTGTAACTATATAATAAAGGTTTTGTTTAGTTTTATATTTTTTAGAATAGTCTACCAGAATACCACCATTCGTTTAAAATCCAATGACATATAACAGCCAATTATCCACCAAAATACAAATAAGGAATATATCACCTTGTCCTTGGTCAGCTTCATCTCGCCACCATTTAAATATCTGTGCGGTGCGACTGTGCAGAGTGTGCATTAGGTCCAGGAGCTGGAATAAAAGAGGTTTGTAATGATTTCAAAAATAAATAATAAAAATCTAGTTAAATAATATAAACAAATGTTTGTGATACAGCAAAGCTAGCTAATTGCATTGTGCTTATATATGAGACAAATTTATTATGTCTATAACAACACAACATGCACAAAACTGCCATTATGCCTACTGGAGACCAAGATGCACTTCTTGATAACCTCAGTAAGGCAATATACAGAAACCCAGACCGAAACTCATATCCGATTCAGAAACAATATGACAACCTAATAAAAACATTAAAAAAAGAAGTCAAGAAAGCGAATGATCAAATAGAAAATATATTATCCTTAGAAACACGGGGACTGATTAATGAGAGAAAGCGATTTATACAAAAAGATAGTAAAAGTAAACAAGCACGTGTCCAGATATCTGAAATAAGTAAAAAGATTAACGAACACTTAAGAAAGGACAGAAAGAGAAAAAGGCAGACAACTTTAAAGTTTATTGCAAAAAACGGGGCAATAAACAAGGCTCTAAAAGAATTAAGCAAAAAAAAATATGGATGCCCAACCTTAAAACCAAGCATGGAAGTTCTACGAGCAAAAGAGAGGAGATACTAAAAATTGCCACAGACTATTATAGAATGCTATACCAAAAATATAAAAATGCACCGGTAGAAAATCATCAGCAAGCAACGGAAACTGTGCCTGTACCACGAATACTAGAGATAGAAACTATAAAGGCCATTGACACACAAAAACTAGAAAAAGCGCCGGGTCCCGACCAAATATCTAACGAGTTACTAAGATGTACAGTCTCAGTTCTGGCCCCAATACTGACAGATATATTCAATGAAATTTTACTAACTGAGTTTATCCCTGACGACTGGACCAAATCAACCATAGTATTGTTACATAAAAAAGGAGATAAAGGAGACATGAGTAACTACAGACCTATAAGTCTTATGTCAAACATCTACAAGATATTTTCAAAAATAATACTATCAAGAATAGCGGTCACGCTAGATGAGAATCAACCCAAAGATCAGGCTGGTTTTCGGAGTAAGTTTTCCACAATTGACCACATACATGTACTGAGACAAGTCCTTCAAAAGCATAAAGAATACAACAAAGTCTACTACATAGGGTTTGTGGATTTTAATAAAGCTTTTGACTCACTGGACCACAACAGTATCTGGAGAGCACTAGAAATGCAGGCAGTTGAGACTAAATACATCAATATGCTTATGAATATTTACTCTAAAAGTACGGCACAAGTCAAACTGGAAAGAACAGGAGAAATTTTTCCCATTGAAAGGAGTGTCAGACAAGGTGATCCCATCTCGCCGAAACTATTCTCTGCGGTTCTAGAAATGGTCTTTAGAATCCTAAACTGGGATAAATATGGACTCAACATCAATGGTGAGAAACTTAACCATCTACGTTTTGCTGACGACATTGTCATCTTTTCTGAGAATCCAGATCATTTGCAAAACATGCTACAGCAACTATCAAAGGAAAGTGCCAAGGTCGGTCTATCAATGAATACTTCAAAAACTGTAAAAGGTAATGACAAACTGTATCAAAAAAGATATAAAGGTGGATGGTAGTCAAATAGAGTATGTTAATGAGTACATATATGTGGGCCAACTAATATCCACAGAAGACACAATGCAAAAAGAAATAGAAGAACATCAAACAGCTGGAAACGTTTTTGGTCCCTGAGCGAGAATATGAAAAACAATGATATGCCCATGAAAGAGAAAAGAATAGTATACAACACCTGTATCCTCCCATGCTTATCGTACGGATGCCAAACATGGGCGCTTACTGAACAACTTAAACAACTACAAGTTTGTCAAAACGGAATGGAAAGAAGCGTTCTTGGAGTCAAACGAAGAGACAAAGTAAGACTACAAAATATAAAAAGTAAAACTAAATTTAAAAATATATATACGGTGTATAAACATCTGAAATGGAGATGGACAGGGCACATGCTAAGGGAAGAAAAAGAGAAGTGGACCAGAATAGTGACAGAGTGGTACCCACGTGATAGCAAAAGAAGTCAAGGAAAACAATATAAACGCTGGGAAGATGATATCAAAAAAGTTGCTGGCTCGAAATGGAGAAGTGTTGCAACAAAGAACGAAATGGAAAGCTTTAGAGGAGGCCTTTGTCGAAGGACAAGCTGTAAAAGGAAAAATAGTTAATAATACAACTAACAAAACTTGAGATATTTTACATACTTACTTTATATACTTACAATTTAATGATGCATGTTATATAAGTTACAGCAATAAAGGCTTATTTATTTATTTTCATATATATATATATATATATATATATATATATATATATATATATATATATATATATATATATATATATATATATATATATATATATATATATTATATATATATATATATATATATATATATATATATATATATATCTACCATTTGCCAACTTTAAAAATGCAGACTAAAAATAATATATTTTTTAATATTGTAATGCCAGTCGACCAGTCGACCTAGTCGCGTGGTGCGTGCGAGTGTAAGCGCGTAGATACAACGCGAAGCGGTACCTGAATGCTGACCATGTGGTAGTGGTCCAGCGAGTCCTCGTCGTCGCTGGAGTCGCTGCGGCGGCGGCGGCTGCGGGCCCGCTCCGACTCCGCCTTGTTGCTCTTACCTGGATTATTTATGGGGCAGAGGAACACACTTAGCTGTGTTTATTTATTTTTAAAATTATAAGCAAATCACGATAATAAATTGCATTTATGATTGTTTGTATTCAAATAAATTCAGAAATATTATTATCTTCACAGCTCTCATGCCGCTTCTATCTAACACAATGGGGGGGGGGGGAGGCGGGGGGGGGCGACTGACCGGCGTGCAGCGTGGCGGCGGCCAGCAGGCGCACGCAGCGCACGGCGGCGCGGCAGGAGTGCGGCGTCACGTGCGCCACGTCGCGGATGACCAGCGCCAGCGCCTCCGCGCAGCGCGCCAGCGCCGCCGCCCGGTGCGCGCGCAGCGACACCTGCGACACCTGCGCCAGCTCCGCCGACAGCGACGACAGCGTCGAGCTGGCCTCCGTCTGGGTCGGGTTGTTTTTCACCTTTGGTGAGAATATTATAAAAAAAATTAGCTAACTTATTTTTCGTCACGAAAAGATTCTGTGCAAAAAACAATAGGTCATTCGTAACTTACCAATATCCAACCCTGCGTTTGTGGAGAGTGCGAGAGCTCACTCTCCGAAGATATGCTGGTGGGTTGTCTCTCGCTCTCGTCCTCCGAACCCTCGGATCGACTCGAACCTGGCATGTATAAAAGTTAGATTTCAACAAAATAAAACAAAGTATCTCAAGGAGTCTCCGCCTCGCCCCTGCGCGCACCCGTGTGGTAGTGGGGCGCCGCGCGCGGCCAGGCGCCGGCCCCCGCCGCCGCCAGCAGCGCCAGCAGCACGCCCCACTCCTGCGCGCTGTGCACGTTCTGCGCCGACGTCTTCACCAGCTCGTACAGGCCGCAGGATATCTGGATAGGAGGCGAGATACTCGTATGATTAATTTAAATATTATATTATTTTTGACAAATCTATAGAACGAAACAAACAATAAAAACTACTATTTACGAGATCTCAAAATGTTGCCGACTTGAGTAACGTGTCAAAAACCAAAAAGTATTACTTTATTGATTGAGATATATAATTTACCTGCAAACGCACACATACACACACATAAACATATAACACACAATGTACAAAATGAAAACCGACCACATCCGCCTGCTGATAGAACAACCTGTACGGCAATCTATACAGCAGAGTCAAGTGCGCGAGTAGCGGCGCCGCGCACGCCTCGCAGCGCATGAGCCGCGCGGCCAGGCGCAGCAGCGCGGTCAGCGACCTCGCCAGCGCCCAGCCCCCGCCCCCGCCCCCGCCCGCCCCGCGCGCGCCCGCCCACCGGACCACTGCCTCGGTGTGGGGCCCGGCGGTATCCCATACCGACATAGCGCGGTCTCTGAGAAGTGCAACGAGTCAATTAAATATTGTGATGCATATAGCAATGCATCTTTGAATTTATTTGGTAAATGCAATTTTTTAGGGGACCGAGTGACGTCATAATATAATTTTTAATGAATACTATTTCTTGAAAAGAAAAAAAAAAACTATAACTGATTCACAATTAATAATTATAAACATTTATACCAACATTATTTTTATATTCTTAAGCGTAGCAAGTTACCTATTTTGTACAAGCGTCTGCACTAGCAATTCTAAAAAGAATATAGTTATATCCTCTAGTTGCGGGTTCATCTGGAGACTCTCGGCGTCCGGTGGAGCGCCGGCCGCTACCATGGCGCGAATTAATTCCTGTAAAACAAATATTTTACTGCTCAAATGGTTTAAATTCCATAATAGATTTAACCACTTAGAATCGTGCTCATTTTGTATATACATAATAACTTGAATGAATGAAGTTATGACTGAAAGATTGAAAATTTGTCAGTTCATTCATAAGTTCTTGCCTTCCCTTCCCTAAGTAATAGAGATAGAGTCTAAACTTTCCATTTTTATTTATAAATGTACCCACTGATACTGGGTTTTTATTTTTCATAACGATAAACAGACACAAAAACAAATGAACACCTGTAAGCTCTCCAACTGTAAGAACTTCGTCTCGCTAATGAGCAGTCCGGGGAAGTTGCACTGCGCGACGCACTCTGTGGCCGCGTCTATGAGCGCCCTCTCGTGCGGCGTCGGCGCGCGGATGGCTGACGATTGTATGAGATAAATACATATTCTATATTTAATTATACAAAGCAAACAGAGTTTTTTTAAACAAACCTAAGTTCGAGCCAGTGGCAGCAGTTTATGGAACTGACAGTACTGACATTTTCATTTTTTTTTCAGTGCTTGTGATTTTGGTTTTAACTTTAAAAATGAATTATTTGTGTGATATCTATTTCATATTTTATTTTTGTGACAAAATCTACATATATTTGATGTTACACAAATATATATTTTATTTCAGTAAAAATATGTGATACAGATACACTCTAGATGTAAACATTTAAAACGCCTACCAATGCAAACATTAATGAGTGTGTATGTGTCTAAGAGAGTGCGCGTCTTGTATGTATGTGTGTGTGTGAGTGCGTGTGCGTTTGAGTGTGTTCAGTAGACAATACTCTCTGCTTCAATGTAGGACAACTTTTGAATCCAATCTTTGATAATTTTTTTACACTTAAATGATGTCAGTGGACAAATATTGATTTTTTTATTCATTTTATTGTACAACTGACCGCTAATTACATAAAACTGGCTGCAGGCTAACCTTGTTCTTGACGGAACGGTTGTACAAACTCTGGATTTATTGCGTTTGGAAGTGGGTCTGAACAATATACTTTTATGCTTACGAAGTATAACTTGCACAATGTAAAGTTTTCTAACAGATAAAATGGAAGTCTCACGGTAAAGAAGATCTGTGCTATATCGTCTAGGTTTTCCCAGCATAACTTTTAATATAGCCCTTTGAGCACGTTCCAAAACAAGCAATGTATTGCTGCTGGTACCTCCCCATACTATGATGTAGTAGTTTAAAATACTTCTTACGAGGGCATAATAAATTGTAAGTAGAGTATCAGGGTCAGCTAAATTTTGAAGTTTTCTAAATACGGGAATTAGTTTACGTATACGAGACGATACGTTATTGATGTGTAGTGACCAGTTAAGGTTAAAATCAACAGTACACCCAAGTATTTAATATTACAAGTACGAGGAAGTTGAGGACAATTGCAGAAGTTCTGAATGGTACAAGTGTGCGCTGTGATAGAAAAATCAGGTGGGGGCTGAGAACTGGGCCGATGAGAGAATGCGATATATTTAGTTTTATCAATATTGAGCGTAAGAAAATTGTTGGTATAACCAACGTGTCACCCATCCTATAGCATTCTCTGCATGCTGTTTAGCCTCAATCCAATCACGACCGTTGACTACTAGTACGGTGTCATCTGCATATGCAATAATTTTGCAATTAGGTAATGACGTATTGCATAGGCTATTAACATATAATAGGAACAGCGTAGGACCCAGTACACTTCCCTGTGGAACACCAAAAGGGACGTATGCCTTGTCACTCACAAACTTATCTATTTTGACACACTGAGAGCGGTTTGTTAAGTAAGAGCGAAAAATGTCCAGTACAATACCTAGTATTCCTAAATTATACATTTTCTCAAGCAGAATTGGTATTGAGACAGTGTCGAAGGCCTTAGATAAATCAAGGAAAATACCGACAACTTTATCTTTGTTATCTAAGTGTTTGGCAATAGTTTCAGTGAGCGACAAAGCAGCGTCTTCTGTGGATTTATTTTTAGTAAAACCAAATTGATTGACGGCAAGAATGCTACGGTGATGAAGATAATTTGCAAGTCTTTTGTTCAATAGCTTTTCCAAAATCTTTGAAATAGTAGGAAGGATCGATATTGGTCTATAGTTGCCCACATTAACTTTTTCTCCTGATTTGTAGATGGGATGTACCAGTGCCTGTTTAAATATATCCGGAAAAACACCAGTTGAAAAACATAAATAGAATATATGCGAGAGATACAGGGGCTATGCTGGTGCTAATTTTTTTTATTAATAAAGTGGGTATGCCATCTATACCTGTGGCGGAATTTCCTTTTAAGCTCGCTATTGTCGATTGGATCTCATCATTATTGGTGTTATAAAGTACCAAATAAAGTAAATCCAAATTAATAAACTTTATTTTACGATTTATTTATATAAAAATATAAGTAATTAAACTTACAACTCTCCCCCAGGGCTATGTAAGAGTATATGCTGGAAAGCAGCCCGCTATCCGAGCCTCTCGCCACTTCGCGGATGAGGGACACTTTGCCCTCGGGAGCTAAATAGTCCTCTGCTTCTACGAGACACTGAAATAATATAATTAAATTAAAATTCACACAATAATATGGATACATTAAAAAAATAATTATAAAAAGTGGGTATATAAAAAAAAGCAAGAACAAGCGAAGTATTTAGAAAAGATTTTATTAATATTTTAAAAAAATATTATTAGAATAGACTTTTCAGGAGCATCGAGCCACACTTGCATAAGGAAGCGTGACGTGCGTCGAGACCTCGGAAGGATATATATGAAGCAGCTCTCACCTTGGGCAGCAGGCGGCCCACGAACAGCGCGGTGAGGATGTCCAGCAGCGGGCGCCAGGCGGCGCGCGCGCAGTCCGCGTGGCGCGCCGCCACTGCGCACGCGCGCCGCAGCGCACTCTGCGCCTTGGACGACTGCCCCAGCGACACGCCTGTGGGCGGCGGTAACACTGCACTTGACACTTGGACAACAACTTCTAATACGTGAACCTAAGTCAGGGCCTACGAAAATTGGGCGGGAAGTAGGAAACGTTATCCTTACACCTAAATTTCGTCTACATACCCTACTATATGTACAGGATGTATGGAGAATTAAAAACAATACTTCTCAGAACCGACCTATCGCAATATACGAGCTGTAGCTCGGAGTCAGCAGTCCCGTAAACTTGCACAGCGTCAACAGCAACGTGTCGACCGAGAGCGTGTCCGGCGACAGCCGCGCCGCCAGCGCCGCGCAGCGCTCCAGCCCCGTGAGCGCCGCGAGCGCCGCGCAGTCGCCGCCGGGCGGGGCGGGGGCGGAGGGCGGCGCGGGCGGGGCGGCGCGCTCGAAGGCGGCGGAGAGCGCGGCGAGGGCGGGCGGCGCGGCGGGCGGCAGCAGGCGCGCGTGCAGCGCGTGCGGCGAGGGCGGCGCGGCGCGGTAGGCGGCGCAGCGCGCGCGGCGCTGCAGGGCGCGCCACAGGTACGCGTCGCGCACCGGGCCGACGCGCTCGGCCGGCATTACCATTTCTTCGTTTCTGTATTACATTTTCGCTACGTGAATAAATCTATGCCAATATTATGAAGCCGAGGAGTATTTGACGATTTGAAAAAAATATTTATCTCACTTAATGGAATGGTAGATAGCTTCCAGCATGGGCTGCTCGAAGTCCCCGGAGCCGTTGCAGCCTCGCAGGTTCCTCACGAAGTCGTCCACGTTCATGGGGGGGTTCATCTTCTTGGCGTTGTTGTTGTGCTGGTCGACGTTGAGCATGATGACGGCGTACGCGAGGCGGAACGCCGCGTCCGTGTTCGCGAAGGGCTCGCCGTTAGTGCTCTGGAAGGTGGACGTTGTTTTTAAATATGGTTATTGAAAAATATCGTTAGCAGGGAAGGCAGAGGGAACCTAGTCTTCCGAGACATTGCGCAACCAAAAGTAACCTAATCTGATATGGGTATAACCAGCGTGGAGTTAAATAAAAGTCATTTATTTTTTTAAAAGTAACTAATCGTATTTGAATCAAAGTGTGAATTAAATTTTAGTTCCTATTACAGCTATCCAACTATTAGTATTAATTTTCCTCATTCGTAGCTACATGTGTATGTGCGTACTACCGGTACTGACATGCCACCTCTCGGCGAACTTCTCCATGACGAGCGATATGAGCGGCGCCTCGCCCGGCAGCCGGAAGGTCTCCAGGTAGTGGCGCAGCGCCGTGTCGAGGCGCAGCCCCGCGTAGTCGAAGGAGCACGCGAACGCGCTGAGGATGCTGGGGCCGGAGTCCTCGTCGCGAGACGACCGCTTGCATATATATTCGCCTGGACAATTTGATAATATCATTTCAACATTTTTGAATTTGGGATTTTGGGACTTTGGACTTTGGACTTGGGAATTTGGGACTCAAACGTGCGGTGCAAATCTTTTATAGGTTTAATTAAAATATTTGTCGTTCCGTAGCTGTGAAATAACACTATTAAAAATATGAAAATATAAATATCGATTTTTATTTATAAATTTCCATTTGAATTAGGATCTATTTCTTTACATTAAGAACACCGTTATAAATTAAATATAAAAAGATATCACTAAAAAGTTTCTTAGCCAACATTCGCCAAAATACACAAATAAGATATTTGTGTATTTTTGGTAACCCATATAACTAAATAGGTTTTACATTGAAAAATTTGAATCGGCGTGGTTTCCAAATATAATGTCAAAATAAATATATGCGATTAATGTGTTAAAGTCGCGAAAATCAATTATCTTATTAAAACTATTGTGTTATTATACATACCGATCTGTTTCTTGTCTAAATCGGGGTTTTCTCGTAAGAACATGGCCACCTGGTGCGGGTCGAGGGGTGTACTAAACACACCGTGCTCCATTAAAAACTCTATACCGCGTTCAGGTTTTTGATTAAACAGTTCCGTTCCTTGGGTTACCCACTGGAAATTAAATATATATAATATAAATATAAACTTAGTTACATAAAAAAAAATCTTCTCAAACTTAAGACATTCGCGTTAATGTAACAATACTCGATTAATACTTAAAGAAAAACATATAAAAATTTGAAAGCAGCGGGATTCGAGCCCGCGCCTTGACGCAGCGTGAGGAAGAACGCATGGCTTAGTGGTCAGAGCGCTTGGACGGTTTCCATGAGGTGCGGGTTCGAATCCCGCAGCGTTCAAATTTTTAGATGTTTTCTTTACATTATTTGTCGATCCTTAGTGTGGATTAACACTTTAAAATCTTCAAAATACTCAATACACGATTACTCTATCATCGTCATCATCATATCAGCCGGGAGACGTCCACTGCTGGACAATTATTACTCTCTAATTAATTTGTAATTCGTCTCTAAGTAATTCGGACTCGACAACTTGATTTTTAAAAATTGACACTCCCCGCTTTCCGTATCTCCTTGAGTTTTAGACAATGCATGCATTTTCGCTTCACATATTACGTGTGTACTCAATCCCCCAGAGTAAAGATCAAATTCAAAACATCTTGTTTCCACTCCGACGTTGCTCCACTGCGTGAAGCCCAATCTATATATTAATACGTGATGCCAAAACTTTGGACCCCTTTTTACGAAAATTGCGCGGACGCAGGAGCATATAATTTGGCACACTCATAGTTTATGTGCAGGAGAAGTGCAGAACGCTAATATTTTTCAATAATAATGCTTATAAAGTACATTAAATCAATAAATAAAACATTACCCACACTACCATAGGTTTAACAAAACATATAACTTTTGTATAAAGTGACATAGACGTTGCTATGGCAACGCGTATGTCACGCGTCAACGGGTCCTCTAGTTTACTTTATTATATTAAGATTCAATTGTTTTGATACTAAACTCTATATCAATTAACGAAAAATTCAAACTTTCAATTCTAATATACAAAAAAATAAAATCACCTTCTTCATATCCCTGACGTGGTCCAGCTCAGCTTCCGACGGCAAATCTGTCGACACTTTCGACCTGCTCATCCTGCCTCCGCTGAAATACTGACTGATATCGTGTGTGACGTGGTCGCTGACCACCGACGCGTCATCCATTCCCCCCAACTCTAAAGTCACGTGCCGCGGCTCCACCTCTCTTTCCCTCTCCTTCTCTTCCACTAGCTCTATCTCTTTCTGCATTGTGCCCATCTCTATCGCTTCTATTATGGTCAAAATGGCTTCCAGGGACATAGTGTGGATGTTATAGGCGGTGGAGGACACCACGTTTTTCGACAGTAATTTAGCTAATTCTTCAAACACGTTCGTACAGTATATGTCACAGTCGAAATTTAAATACAATTCCGTGCACAGTCCGGGTATTCGGAAAATTTGGGCCAGATTTTCTAAGGCGATGTGATGTATTTCTTTCAGCTCGTATATTGATTTCGTGGTGTCTGCGGACACTATGTCTATGATTTTCTTGAAAAACGCCTCCATCTGATATTTGAGGTGGACCCGAAGCGCTTCGATGAGCAGGAACCATATTTGTAAGTCGAGGGCGAATATGGGTATTCTCTCTGTATCAAGTAACTGAAACACACACACATATATAACTAATATAAACGGACCTAATTCATCTTCAAGCTTGTCTCTGGTATTGTTACAATACTTACACTGAGCAGATTCCTACACAAGGGATCCTGCAACAGGTACAACAGCGAGGGTCTGTGCGCCACGTGGTCGGCGCCCACCTCCAGGGCGGTGGATATCAGCACCAGCCCCTGTTGGACCATCTCTGTCGTGTTCTGCTTGTCGTATGGGTTGCAGAGGGATATCAGGAACCTGCAAATTGGTATTAATAAAAATCTAACAAATATATTTATTATTTATAACAGTTTTACAGCGACATTGTTTTATAATAAAATCAATATATTTTCAAAATTTATAATTTTTTTTTTACAAAATATAATTACTCACACCGATCGGTACCTAGTCGCTAGTCACTAGACTCTGGACACTGGACACTAACTCACCTCAACAGCTCTCGAACACAAACAAGCCCATACGGCTGTAAGTTAAGTGTCTCGTCTTGCGGAGTGAACCTAATGCCTCTGTGATTCACATATTCTTCTAATTTCTCCACATTCTCTTTTTGAGTATCATCTTTCTCTTGTGGTTCTTCTTGTTTTACTTCTAGAATGTAGATATAAATAGTGTCAATTTGTTTGAAAGCTTCAACGTGAAGTCAGTCAGTTTCGCAACATTATTTTTGTATATGAAAACGACTATCATTAGGCAGATTGAGCACGTTTAAGCTTTGGTTAGCCCTATATATGTATATGTTTGTAAATAAGTCTGTCTTTTTTTATCAAAACAGAGAATTTACAGAAATAACGTGCGTTATTTGTCCGTTACAAAGAAAAAATAAATTGCCGGCAACGATTTGTGTAATCACTAGATCAAAATAATGATATTGAAAATGGTATAAAAATAATCTAATAGAACCACTCTAATTTTAAAATATAAAATTTAAACCTTCCAAATGTTACGCAAAAGGGTTGTTTTTATTAATTTATATATATATATATATATATATATATATATATATATATATATATATATATATATATATATATATATATATATATATATATATATATATATATATATATATATATATATATATATATATATATATATATATATATAAACAAAACCAGCATTTTAGACATCCATAAACTATTTTTTTTATTTTACAACATGTAGATAAACAAAATTTATAAATATATGAATTTATATTTTTTAACAGTATTTATGATTTTTTTAATCTATGACAATAATAATCAAAAAAGCCGTAAATATACAATATACATTTTAATTTAAAAATGTAGAAAAATTTATAGAATATGTTAAGATGAATATAGTTCTACTAATACTAATATCCCGGGATTTCCAGGCAAACGGAACCCAGTGTTAAGACACTCCGTTCCCTATTTTTGTGCTAAAAATGAATACCTTCTATAACTTCCTCTTCTTCCTCGCTCTTCTTCACTTCCTCAGTGCTGTCGCTTTCACTATTACTGACACACTTCTCCAACACGTGCGTGATGGACGCACTCCCGTTAGCGAGGTCCATAGAGGAGTGTCGCGTGTGCTTCTTTGGACTCTTGACCGGGTCCACGGGCTCTATTGTTATTTCCGCTTCGTTTAACAAGTTTTTGTCCTGGCTGTGAAGTTAAATATCCAGATTAAAATCCATAATAATATCCAGATTAAATTTAATAATAATAAATAATATCCAGATTAAATTTATAAATCAATCAAAAATTTATAAATCAATCAAATCAATGAATCAAAAAAAATTATAAATCAATCAAATAAAGGGAATATCCAGATTAAATTTATAAATCATTTTTTTTTAAAGTTAAAAATATATTGTATATAAAAAAATACTATAAACAATCTATGTCATTATTATATTTATTAATATTTAATATTAATATATAATATTATATAATATTATATATAATAAACATATTTCTTAAATATTATTAAATATTAAATTATTAATTAGGCGGAAAGTAGGGAACGGAGTGTCTAAACACTAGGTTCCCTCTATCTACCATGTAAAATATTCAAAATGTAAAAAGATTGTCAAAGTAAAATATCATAATATATAGAACGTCATACTAAAAATTGTAAATTTCACACACTATAATTTCTATATAAAATGTAATATTTATTAAAAAAAAAAATTAATTAAATCAATTGTACAACGAAATATGTTATTAAAAAGAAGTTATTTTCATACTCACTTGTGTTGTTGCACCGGACTTGGCTTTTCCACTTCCGTGTCATTGTCGGCGGTTTGTTCAGTGATTGACGATTTCCTTTCTAAGGTACTTGTATCTGTTGGGATTAAAGAAACTTTTTAGATATTTTCATTTGATAAATACACAGGCTATTGATGCTGCAGTGTCAGATCAATTAATGATTGCCATTTCTCCGCTCTGGTAAGACGCAATGTCTCCAGTTTCAGGGGACAACGGAGTATCAAAATATATATATATATATATATATATATATATATATATATATATATATATATATATATATATATATATATATATATATAGCAAAAATATGTTATATATATAAATATTATATACCCATATGTTAATGAAATTAGCACTTATTTTTAAAATGAATGTACTAATTTATTATGTATTGATATACGAGTACTTACCTATGTTATTATTGATATAGGAGTATATTACCTATGTTACAATAACATTCATAAATCATATGCTAATCATATAATCGGCCTATTATATTAAAAAGTTTTATAAGAGTAATCTTTATGAAAGCTGCAAATATTAAATTAAATGAATACTTACTTAATAAGTATTCAAATCGTTAATGCAATGGTACAAAAAAATACATTATTATGTTTAAAAGAATTGGAATTTGTTTAATAGGGATGTTACGGAAGTGGTTTTAACAGAACTGACTGTCGGAACCGGACACGAAAGCGGAATCGGAGGTAGTGTTAAACTGGAGGAACACAGCCTGTTTACCTCACTGCAGCCTCGAAGCCTCCGGCTTCGGTCGCCCCGGTCCCTACCAATATGGTAATCGCGGACGCACAGGCTTCTTTCCTGATGGCTGCGGCCAATCCGCGTTCCACCAGGGACGGTGGAGCTGGCCGTAGAGCGTCCAAGAAGAGGTCGAAAGGAAAGAAGAAGAAGGGGACGGCTTCTTCTTCAGTCCAGACTAGCCAACCAAGTGCAACCCATGCAGCCCCTAATGCTGCACAATTCTCCCAGCGCCAGGCTGCCCCAGTTTCAGGCGAGGCGCGCGCGACTCTCGACAGGGCTATCGACGTCCTTAAGGATGTCCTTGTGGCCCTAAAGGAAAATCGGGACCCAGTTGAGGTCGTGCTTTCAGGCATGATGCGTTTGCTTACAAATGGATAAGCTGCGCATCATGTTCTGGAACGCTGCTGGACTGAGACAGCGAGCCCACTTCCTCCGGCTCCTACTCAGTCAGCAGAATGTAGATGTGGCTCTCATTAATGAGACCCATCTCAGGGCCACTGACACCTTTGTCGCATCCGGCTACCATATCTTGCGCCTACATACGGTGGAGAGCGCCTACAGAGGGTTGCTCGTAGCTATTAGACGTAACATCCCGCACCAACCGCTTCCTGATCTTGATCTGAAGTTTAGCAAGTCCTTGGTAGTACAACCCCCACCATAGCGGCAGGGGACTGGAACGCCAAACACCAATCGTGGCGCAGCCACATTGCGTGCACCACGGGTAGGAAGCTGTTCGAGGATGCCGACAGGAATGGGTATGTAGTGGAAGGGCCTGACGAACCCACCCACTACTCTCATAATAGCAACTTCCCCGGGACCACGATCGACCTGATCGTGCACAAAGGGGTCGATGCTAGCTCGGTGTCCCTCGAACAGCCGGAATACCTACCTGATGCCTATGGGTCTGACCACCTCCCCGTCCTCTTTGCCGTACGGGGAACGCCAGCAATCGCAGTGCGTCTCCCTCGTAGGGGGACGCACTGCGATTGCTGGCGTTCCCCTCGGTCTCGGTCGGCCTCGGTTTGAAGCTCTCGTCGCACAGCTGACGCCACCACGTGAGGAACTGCTGGTTGATCAGACAAAGGCAAAGGACCCGCGAGCCAGCCACCAAGGCGAAACTCAACGACTTGGTGGAGCGTATCCGCGTAACGCTCGCGTCGGCCTCCGCAGGAAACTGGGATGCGAGGATTCAGGCCGCCAGTGAGGACTCCGCCTCGCTGTCTAATCTGTGTCGGCAGATTAACAAGAAGCTTCTTCCCATCAGACCCCTATACCATCCAGATGCCACGCTGCGCTATGACTCCCAAGGTAGGGCCGACATACTGGCAGACTACCTTGAGAGTCAGTTTGCGCCTAACCCCAGCCTGCGACCGGAGTTCCACACGCAGCTGGAGACAGCGGTCATCAACTTTCTCGGCAACCGACCCAATCCGATTCCTCCCCCTCCTTTCTTCTCCCCGTCGAGCGTGAAGAAGGCAATCGCGTCTCTAAAGCCCCGTAAAGCTCCGGGGATAGACGGCGTGCCCAATCTGGTGCTCCACAATCTACCCAGGAAAACCATTGCATCACTTACCAGGCTCTTCAACGCCATCCTGCGGTTGGGCTATTTCCCCCAGGCTTGGAAAGAAGGCCTGGTGGTGATGCTACCGAAGCCGGGGAAAAATCGCAGACGACCTGAGGGGTATCGCCCCATCACCCTGCTGAACGCCATACCCAAACTGTTCGAGAAGCTACTGTTACCTCTTATACATGCGCATTTCCAACCGCGCCCCGAGCAGTTTGGATTCCGCAGTGGACACTCGACCACCCTTCAGTTGGCTCGAGTTCCACACTTCTTTGCAGCCTCACTGAACAAGAAGGAGAAACCAGTGGCGGTCTTCCTGGACGTGTCCAAGGCGTTTGAAAGGGTGTGACACACTGGGTTGCTGTATAAAATAACCCAGGTGGGCACTCCGTTCCATATCATAAGAATCGAATTCGAATCGAATTCCTCCGCGGCAGAACCTTCCGAGTTAAAGTGGATAACGCCCTGTCCCCTTCCCACCCCATCGCAACACGGGACCCCCCCACAGGGTAGTACGTTATCGCCTACCCTTTACGCAGCCTACACGGATGATATCCCGTCCCACCAGGACACCATGTTGGCGCTTTACGCAGACGATGTAGCGATCCTGGCAAAGTCCCTCAACGCCAAACACGCGACGTTGAAACTCCAGCGAGCCCTCGACCTCCTCCCGAACTGGTTGGCGGAGTGGAGGCTCACGCTTAATGTGGCCAAGACCCAAACGATCTCGTTTGGCAGCCACAGAACGCTACGTTCTCCGCCGAACATCCAAGGCGAACAGGTCGACTGGACTCGCCAAGTCACATACCTGGGTGTCGTCATCGATAGGCGACTCTCGATGGGTGCCCAGGTATCCAAGGCCAGGAACGCGGCGAGAGCTGCGCTGGCATTACTGCGTTCTCTCCTCCGATCCCGACTTCCTCTCCGCACTAAGCTGGGATGTACAAGACGTATGTGAGGCCACACCTTACGTACGCAGCCCCAGCATGGTACTCCCTGACTAGCCAAAACCTTCGCAACGTCCTACAGGTGACGCAAAATGTGGCCCTCCGAAGAGCCACTCAGGCCCCTCGATACGTGAGGAACGCCACTATACAGCGCGACCTCCGTATTGAGTGCCTAGAGGACCACATTTCCCATTTGGCTGCCCGCACCTTCCAACGTGCTGACGTTTCGGACCACTTACACATCCGGAACATCGCACCATGGCATTCCCGTCCGCCAGACGCGCACAGGTTCCCCAGGGATCTCCTCCCTCCTTCCTCTCCCGATCCCTGAGCTGCTACTACGGTCGCTGGTCGCCTTAGCACTGCGCGCGTCACTTGGTTGGGCTGACCGCCCTAAGTAGCACACGGCTCTCCCAGTGAACTCCGCACAAAAACCCTGCCCCTCGAAAGGACACATTGCCTGGGCTTAAGCCCAACACAAGGACACGCCCATATTATTGGGCGGAGGTAGAACCTAACGGGCAAAGGGCTACGCCCTGGAACCGTTTGCCTCTCCCCCCTCGGGGGTCGAGAGTGAGAAAACACAGAGCCTGTTTACAAAAATCACAGATATATTAAACTTAAGGGGATGCTTAAAACAAAACTATTGACCGTTCCTCGTACATTAAAAAAATAAATTATCAAGTAGTAATAGTAACCGGAACAACAAGTAGTAATAGTAAATATCAAGAGAAGTATTTCCCGAGCGACAAGTTTTAACTTGTTTGTACACACGGAGGCGCCAACGCGCAATCTCCATTTAAAACCTCCGATTAAAAAGTTTCGGAACAGAAATCGTAATCAATTGTTTTATATATCAAGCGGAAGTTCCGGCCTATAGAAACCGGAACCGGAACTACATTATCTCATAGAATCTGCAGGAGGCGCCGGCACATAAGGGGTAACCAACAGCCTCCCTCCACAAAAATAACGTGCTGGGTATGTCTTGATGTCCGTACCCCACGCGCCCGCAACAGCGCGCGCGCCATACAAGCGGCGAGCACCCTTTTTGGAACCACAGTTAAAGTCAGTCAGTCTTATTGGAGCAATGTGAAGGCAACGATAGCGCGATTCAGATACGTACACCGCCATCTATTGGCTGTGGCGGAAATATCGCTCCTACATGAACATATGTACTTTTTAAAGTGTTATTAATAATTCGCGCTTGTGTATATCCTTTTTATTATTATTTCTGGATATTTATATTAAATGTATACACTAGCGACCCGCATGCGACTACGAAATTGAATCGCGTTCGTTATACTCGTATTTACTCTAATATATTGTACAAACATTATTGTACAGTACATTGTACAGCTGTTTCAGAGATTAGTTCGAACCAACAGACAGGCAAAAAATGTAAATAAAAATATTTTGGTGTATGCATGTAGTAAAAAACGGTTATTTTAATATTACAAACAGACACTCCAATGTCATTAGTATAGATATAGATATTATTTTATTACATTATCAAATTTAATTTCACATACACATATTAATATAACAACTTTGACGTTTCAAAATGTTAAATTGACTAGAATACTAGCAAAATATAAAAAAAAGGAGCTATAGCACTCAATTTCTAATGCGTTTAGTATAGAAGGAAAAAGTATAGAACAAATATCTTACTGCTAGCTGTAGCTTTCCTCTTTGCAGATTTATCACGCCTTTTCAAGGAGAGACCTACAGTTGTGAAGTTGGTTGCACTATCTTCAGGCGGGAACTGCGGCAGTCTCATGAATATCAACTGTGTCATATCACGTAGACATTGTTCGGCATTCCTACGTAGGAGCTCTGGAAAATTAAAGCAAATACAAATATAGAATAAATAAATAATTAGTATTATCTTAGCTTAATTTTAACTAAGCGCGATTAAATAAATAACCTTTTCTTTTTTGATAAAAATAAGAACTGTTGTCACAAAATTTCCACCCAAGGCACTGTTATATGTACATATATTTCTAGCATCAATATTGGAGATGGTATCAGCAGGTGCAAAATTGTTTATAATAATTATCAATTCATTTCAATATAAATTTAAATAACTCTTAATAACCATCTGAAATTATATCTGAAGTTTATCTTCTATGACATTGCATGCTTCATTTAGGAGTTAGGTAAACACTAAAGGTTAGGTAAATACATACAAATAATTTTACTACTTCAAAGAGGTTTTATGCATATGCATATATTTTCCAAATGTTGCATATATTCTTACTATATAGAATTCTACAATAACTTCCCATAAATAAGTAAGTTTTTGAGTTATATCACTTTCATCTTAATGTTACGATATATACAAGCATGACATTGGCTAAGAACATTAGTTATCGTCATATTATCCGTAAAGAACAGTTGTAGGATCTGAGATTGTGTCCTTAAGGGTAAATAGGCCTACACAAAACTAAGGTCATAATAAGTCTGTCATAATAAGTTTAATGTATACAATTGATTCATTATTACATATTACATGCTGTTTTGTAATTTTACATGTCATTCTACTTTGAACTATATCAAAATAAATATACAAAATATTTTATTTTATTTCCAGAGCACATATTATAATAGTTCTCATTTCCTAACTAACCTGTCAATCTTGTTTCAAAGCAAGTCCGGAAACAGCTTAGCATAATTTCACAAACACTCTCATCTGTCAACATGGCACCTTCGGGGCTGAGCATTAATGTGCGAAGTACCTACAAAAAGTGTATTTATATGAAATATAAATTATTTCACTTAAAAGCTCTCCTGTCCGATTAATAAATATTTACAATGAAACTAATGATAAGATAAAAACAACCATTACACCACCTAAGTTTATATTAATATAAGAAAAGTAGTTTTTTTTTTAGCTTTAAGCATAGAGGGGTAGGTGAAGAGAAGCTAATTGTCAAAACACTCCTTTCTCCTATTCTCCCTTGTGTTTTCAATCAGATGCTGTTCCAATGAGGCATAATAATCTCAGTTAATGTTTATCATCACTAGATAGGGTAGAGGTAATTACTTAGCATTTGAAGTGACAAGACATACTTGTAAGATTTTTAATAGCACAACACCATCAGAAGAATGATCAGTGCCGACAAATCGGGCGTGGGTCACAGCATCAGCTATGTCTTCCACTGTAGCAGGAACACTTGGATGTGTAGGATCTAAAAAATGATGTAAATATTTCAATAACTTTTCTCTAATAGCATTATTATTTTTAAATTTCCCAATACAATTGTTGTAAACAGAATAAATATTATATATTTTTTTGTTTGCCATAATAATTTTCCACTTGAATGGTATAATTGGGAGAAGTAACAAGCTGTGAGTTAATATATAAAAAGAAGTGAACATTTTTTAAATTACTGTGTTATATTATATTCGAAGCAATCTTCTGTAAATGTATTTTATTATTTGCATTATTCATTATTCTGTTAAAGTTAAGGTAAGCCCTGACAGTAATTAACAATAGCTAATATAGCTTATCAAAGTAAATATACAGGTTCATTCTCACCTATTAAACCATATGATAAGAATTTATGTATAGCAGATAGAGCTAGACTAGTAACTGGTCCAGTAGTCTCTTTACTTCTTATCACTTCTAGAAAAGGACCTAAATAGGTCGCGGGATCTAAGAGACGCAAATCGTCCACTTGATTCAAAATAGTTTTCAGGTCTTGGAAGGTTCGCATGAGCACGTCATACTCTTCGTTGGGGAAAGAATGTGAGCCCCAGCGAGTGCTCCTTCGCATAGCGGTGACCAGCATAGCCATCTCGCCTTGCACAACAAAAATACCATTGCCCGGTAATGACATTTTTTCAATTTTTCTACTAAATTATCACTCACAACAAAAACTTTTCAATGTTTATTGAATAATTGCTCACAAGCTACATATTGTGTAAAATGTTTACGATATTAAAGTTTACATTAGATTATTTTGGAACTTTGCTAAAAATATGATTTAATTATTACTAAAATCAATAGGAAATTACAAGTTGATAATAAAATTCTATCACGAATGAAAATCATATTATATCGAGTGTTGACGTTTCATAAATTTAATTAAACTACTCTCCGCCAGGTGGCAGTTAAGAGACATTGACTTAGATTCTAAATTATTTGCCATGTTTTGATCGATTTTATTACAAAATATCGATTTCATATGCATGTGCACTTTAAAACTATTCTTAATAATGGTAACATTGTGAAAAATGTCGGACGACCGTGGTTTACTTTTCTGACAAAATTTCGAAGATTAGAAATTTTAAATTGTTCGTGACGTCTTAGAAATATTATAATTATTAGGTGTCACATGTAATTGTAAGTTAATAACATTTATAATAATTTAACTCTCGTTATCTCTCTAATATTTAGGTGATCTTTTAGTGAATGTGCGTTGTCACGCGTGCAATGGTTATCGACACAGATTTGTCAAATTGTTCTTTTTGTGCTACTGCAGTTATTCTTAAATGAGTATCTGATTACGTTGCAGGCGAATCCTAACCTATATTTTCGCGACAATGGTTAAAAAGAAGAGACAAAGCGATCCAAGTGAGAATGGAGACGAATCCACGGAGTCTTGCGACGAAACTATTAAGTCCGCATGTCCTCATGTAGCTAAAGCTGTGGACCTTGCGAAGCTGAAGAAATCATTAAAGACTGGAGGCTTCGAGAAAGAATGTGCAGAGTGCAAAAAGAATTCTATAAACGAAGTCTCCGACCCCAACTATGAAGAAGACCTTAGTTTATGGATGTGCTTACGATGTGGAAGCCAGTTATGTGGCCGCACACGGAATAAGCATGCCCTGAACCACTTCAATACGCCGCACTCTGACTGTCATGCACTAACTGCTAACTCTACTTCTTGGGAGATATATTGTTATAATTGCAACAATGAAGTCACTGCATCCAGCTCTAAAAAGCTTCACGAGTGTATCGAATATTTGAAGAAACAGGCTTCAAGTAATCCTAAATTACCTCCCATAGCTTTACCACTTGAAAGTCAAGGGCCAACACTAGAACTTACAATGCCAACAGAATCAATGTCACGAGATAAGGGGAAAGATAAGGCAATGGCTCTAAATTTGCCTAGAGTTCGTGGATTAACAAATTTAGGGAATACATGTTTCTTTAATTCTGTGATGCAGTGTTTGGTTCAGACACCTTATTTGTTGAATGTTCTCCAAGAGATGGCAACTCCTGGTGAGAAGTTTACTCTACCAGGAGGTAAATTAAAGCTCAAAGCCGACAACAATGGTGATGAGGGCAAGGAAGTGGAACTTCCACCAATAACAGGCCAGTTGGCGGAATGGGGAACTCTAACAAGAACTTTGGCTGAAACTTTGGCAGAATTGCAAGCAGGTATGTTTAAAATATTTGTTTATTTTTTAAGAATTCATATCTTGAATTGATTTAAAAATATCTAATTTAATTAGCTTTATGAACATGTTAATTAAATATTATTTGTGTATATGATAAATATCTTATAATTTCCTTATATATAAAGAATAAAAATAAGAATAAAAATTATATATATATATTGATAAAGTTATTAATTATTAATAAATTAAAAAAATTATATTATCATTTCTCACTTTTGTTATTGTATTCTTTTTTCTGCTAAATAATATTTATCTTGCATCAAGACAACATCCACATGATTACAACAATGGTCAGGCTTATACGGAATGTATAAATAAAAATTGGTAAATTATATTGGAATCAATAGGCATCTTTGGAGATAGCATCTCAATAAAGTAGGACACATAAATAAATAGGACATATATAATAAGGATAAAGTAGGACATATGACTTAAATTGGTTTATATTTAAAAATATGTTGGTTTCTTTATTCTAGTAAGATTCGGCCTTTGCTACTATATGCTATAAATTAGTGACAAATATGCACATAAAATATGTTTATATATTAAGTAGTCTCTCACATATAACAACTCCAGTAAAGCGCAAAAGATTAATACAAAAACATTCTAAGGCTTCACGTATAGTGTACTAACTTTTAAAAAACTTAAGTTTCATAATATTTAAGTCTATTAATATTAAAGATTGTCAGTGACTAGGTATATTCTAGAACTTCTAGTATATTCTATATATATATATATATATATATATATATATATATATATATATATATATATATATATAAATGTACAAACATCAAAGTAACATTAGTGGTGTAATTTATTTAAATTTATAAAAAAAAACCATTCATTATCTTTTTTTTTAATGTTAACTTAGCTGAAACAGAATGTCAATTTGGTTCTGAAAATTTACATACAAATAAGTTACTGCAAACTCTTGTTTCATATATTAATAAAATCATAGAATTTGACATAATTTTACTTTAGTCTTCATCAGATTTAAGTGCATTTTTGGTTACACTGTACTTTAATTTCAGACAGCCATTAAAAATATTAAAATTTTATATTATAGTAGACAAAAGTAAGTTATCAAAATTTTCTTTATGGCAACTATTTCCCTATTACACATATTTTTCATATAGATAGACATTTGCTACTTACTTCCCACTATAGAGATACTATGAATTAATGCTATGTTCGGCAAAATGTTTGATTCTTACCAGTAACGGCAATGGATCAACCCCCAACCATGCCCTGAAGCTTCTCCGAGTCAAAACAATGGCCTTATATAACGCTATAATTATAAAGCTATAATGTCATAAATTTTCTACAATTTATATATAAAATTGGAACATAATATGCATCTTCTCTGCCTGTCGTTAGGCGCGTTTTTGGACGGGTCCGGGATAAATCTTCTTAAGCAGGTTTGTCTGTATAAATACTTAACGTATTTAATTTTTTTTTACAGGTGAAGGAGGAGTGTACACACCCAGGAAGTTGCTATCAGCTCTAGTCAACAAGTTACCCCAGTTTGGAGGTGGAGACCAGCATGATGCTCATGAACTATTGCGTCACTTACTTGAGGCTGTGAGGTGAGGAATAATGCCATACACTTTCAACTACAATTAATGTACATTGGTTATTTGTGTTTGTAAGTTTTATATCATATGCTGCCGCAATGTACCAATGTAGTCTCATCAGCTTTATATTTTTATTGATTATTATTAATATGAAAATACATCATTTTTAATATCTTATAATATCAATTATATTATGTACATATATATTTGTATATGTTTGTTAAATATATATTTTTTGTTGTGTATGCATGTATGTTTTGTATATAATTATATAATTTTATAGTATATATTTAACATATTTCATTATTGATATCATTTATTTTATATTGGCAAATATATTTGTTATATTTTAGTATATATTATGTTTTGTTATTTTATATTATTATAATTATTTCTTTCGTTTTAAAATTTTAATTTGCACCGTGCCTTATTCGCCTATTCCTGTCTGAACTAGTCCTGCATTTGCCAAAGGTTGTCTGTAAGAGATTGCTTGAAGCAATGAGACCGCCTGCGTATACATTTTATATCTATTTATTTTATTATTACGTTTTGTGTGTGTGTGTGTTTTTAATGTGTGTGCAATAAAATATAAATAAATAAAAATGAAAATTGTTTAAAAATATTTTTGATGATATTTTGATTAGAAAGTATATAATGGATATAAATTACATTTGTCTAATAATCCATTAGCATCCCACATTTAAACAAACATAATAGTGTAGTTAATTGATTCAATATATATATTTATCTTAACACAATGATCTTTTCCAGATCGGAAGATCTCCGGCGTTATCAATCAGTAATCCTAAGCAGCCTCGGCATGAGCTCCAAGGTGGACCCGGCCAAAGTGGACGGAGAGGTCAAACAGAAAGTCAAGTTCTATGGACAGCAGGCTTCTGATACTATGCTTAGACCTGAACAGGTGAATATTTTTTTATTTAAAAAAAAAACAATGTTCGTGCTGTAGCGGTATAGTACCTGACGTAAGCTCGACAGTTCTGGGTTTGATTCCCGCTCGGAGAAATTAACTATTTTTATTTCCTTGCTCGGTAACAAGACGAAGAGCAGTGTAAAGTTCCACCTGCCAGTATGCAGAATGAAGTACTCTTCACTCTGAATACTGGCAGAGACAAAAGTAGTAATAAATAACGATATATTCTCCTTTTTTGAGTATTTATTAGACATAGTAAGTAGTTGGTTGATAGAAGAAGTCAATGTCTATGAATGGTCTACATTCTTTATACTTACAGAAAACATATAAAAATTTGTACGCAACTACTATTTGAATTCGCGCGTCATGGAAACCGTTCAAGCGCTCCTACCACTAAGCCATGCGTTTCTCATCACGCTGCATTGAGTTTCTTATATATTTTTCATGACATATTATTACTATTATATTTGATATTTTATATAATATATTATATTGCAGTGCGGTGGGACATTTTTATATGTTTTCTTTAAGAATTTTTCAATCTTTTGTGTGGATTAACAATTTAAAAATAATATATTAATATAAAACACCTACTTTATAGTCATAGTGTCAGATTTTAACACTAGATAAATGACTGATTACGTAAGTCAGACCTAGGGGGATACTTCAATAATAAATTATCTTTAATAGATTGATGCCATTGTTGATACCAAATATATGAATACCAAACGAACCATACCAATATCTTATCAAATCTATCGAAGTATTAGACATTCCACAAGACGTTTTTGTTTTAATTAATATCAGTTTCAGTTTAAAACACATTTATTCTCAATAAAACCTAAGCCACTTACTTGAGAACAATATTTGTGATGCAATAGTTAAAGTTGGGTTGGGTGTCTAGCCAATTATCTGTCCGATATTTGGTTTTTGACATACGGGTACGCGACCCCGGGACCTCGAGCCACCACTTTCATAACCCGATCCAATCCATGTAAGTGGTGTCCCTCCCCTATATTCCAAGTCTTTCTGCCTCTTATTCCCTTTCCTTTCTTGGTTTCTCCCAGTAATGGGTTTGGAGGTCAGATGGCAATCGCTCCACTAAAAACCACTTCGCCACTAGTATGGACCGATTTGGAAAAAAGCTGGGTATGGCTAGGGCGTCGCCGTTAAACGACGCGCAGGCACATCGCCCTACACCTGCGATAAGTGGGCAAGGGCTACCGTGTCAAGTACGGGCACGGCTAACGACGTCAGTACCCAGACGGAAACTCCGCTTTGCAACATGGAATATTGGCTCTCTAACCGGACGAACTCGCAGATGTTCTCATGAGACGTCGGGTCCAGTGTGCTTTCCTTCAGGAAACTCGCTGGAAGGGCAATAAGTCTCGTAGCATCGGGCAGGGTTACCGCCTTATATACACTGGGTCACCTACAGGCAAAAACGGTGTGGCGGTAGCGCTTTCTGAAGAGCTTCAGAATGGGCTTCTTGAAGTGGACCGTCGCTGCGACCGAAGCGTCGAGGGCGTTATCACAAACTTAATCAGTGCTTATACTCCCCAGGCAGGTTGTAGCGCGGCTGAAAAGGAGACCTTCTGGGAGCAGTATGAAGAGGTCCTACTCGCTATACCGTCTACCGAATCAGTCTTAGTTGGGGGGGGGACTTGAACGGTCACGTGGGTAGGGTCGCTGAGGTGTATGAACGTGTTCACGGGGGTTTTGGATATGGTCTTCGCAATGCAGAGGGAGAAAATATTCTAAGAACCTGCATTGCGTCTGATCTGGCCATCGTGAACACTTTCTTCCAGAAGAAACCTCAGCACCTTATAACATATAAGAACGGGTCCCACTCAACTCAAATTGATTATTTGCTGACTAGACAGTGTCATATAGGCAGGGTGACAAACTGTAAGGTCATTCCCGGCGAAAGCCTGACGGCCCAACATCGCCTCCTTGTCATGGACTATAATGTTACCCCGAAAAAGAAAGTAGCTGAGAAACGCAAGCCTAGGATTAAGTGGTGGTTGTTGAATGGGCCGATGCAGACAGACTTCTTGGCGGAGGTGGAGAGTCAAATCTACTGACTAACACCGAGACCGCTCAGACTGCATGGGATCGAGTTCATTCAGCAATCATTGCGGCGGGCAAGCGAGTTCTTGGTGTTACTAAGGGTGGGCGTGTCATCGACAGGGAGACATGGTGGTGGAATGACCAGGTGCAGGGGGTGCAGGCTGCGTTTAAAGAGTGGCAGCATTCCAACTCTCCTGAAGACAGACTGGAGTACATTGCAGCGAAACGGGCCAGCAAAAGAGCTGTAGCCAGAGCCCGCAGAGAAAGTTTGTCGCCATTGTACGATAAACTTGAAACTGTGGAGGGGTAGAAGCTCATATACAAACTGGCTCGTGCTCGAGATAAAGCGACGCAGGATATTACAAAATGTCTTTGCGTCAGAGATTCTCGGGGCACGTTGCTTTGTAGTCATGCCTCTGTGAAGGAGAGATGGAGAAGCTACTTTATGGATGCGAACACTCAGCAGTCTTGTAGTCTTCCTCCTGAATTATCTCCTAACCTCGGACTTGTTGCTCCAATAACCCGTGACGAAACTCGTAATTGTCTTCGACGCATGAAGAACGGAAAAGCGGTAGGACCTGACGACATCCCGATCGAGGCGTGGAAATCGTTGGGCTCTCTTGGTGTGCTTATACTTACTGACCTGTTTAACCGTATCTTGAATACTGGAAAGATGCCACATCAGTGGCGGCAAGCTTTATTATCCCTATTTACAAAGGAAGGGGCAGTGTTCAAGATTGCGGTAGTTATAGGGGCATTAAGATTATGAGCCACACCATGAAGCTCTTCGAGCGCATGATCGGCCTCAGGCTCCGCCAAGAATGTACTGTCTCTGAGTCTCAGTATGGGTTTCAACCAGGATCAGGCACTATGGACGCCATTTTTGCCCTCAGAACTTTGATGGAGGCTTACAGGGAAAAAAGGAGAGCTCTGCATGTGGCCTTTTTGGACCTGCAGAAGGCCTTTGACTGTGTGCCACGTCAGTGTATCTGGTGGGCATTGCGATCCAAGGGGATCCCTGAAGCCTATATTGAGGTTATCAGAGATATGTACAACGACTTCCGCTTCAGTGGTTAGGACCGCTGTTGGCGACACCAAGCCCTTCCCGATTACAGTAGGGGTTCACCAGGGCTCAGCTCTTAGTCCGTTCTTATTCAATGTAGTGCTGGATACTGTCTCGGCTCACATCCAATGCCAGCCTCAGTGGCTGATGATGTATGCCGATGACATAGTACTCATCGACGAGAACCGACTGATGCTGGAGCGTAAAGTGAACGCCTGGAAGGGTGTGCTTGAGAACGGTGGTCTCAAACTGAATGTGTCAAAGACCGAGTACATGGCTTGCGGGAACCCGGACTCGAGCACCATCCATATCGGGCCTGAGCCAGCCGTTAAGTCGGAGAAGTTCAGGTACCTTGGAGCCGTTATGCATGAGTCTGGAGGCATCGACCATGACATCCATGCCCGTATAAACGCTGCCTGGGCCAAATGTCGGGAGGTCACTGGTGTGGTCTGCGATAGCAGAATACCGTCCAAGCTCAAGGGACTGATTAGGACAAGAGCATTATCCGACCTGTTCTTATATACGGCAGCGAATGTTGGCCAACATTATCTCGGCACACTCAGTAGCTTCACGTCACGGAGATGAAGATGCTGAGATGGATGTGTGGCGTTACGCGGTCCGACCGCATACGCAACACATTCATTCGAGGTAGTCTTGGGGTCCGTGACGTAGCGGATAAGCTCCAAGAGCGTCGCCTGAAATGGTATGGCCATGTTATGCGCCGATCTGAGAACTATGTCGGAAGGAAGTGCCTTGACATGTCTGTCCCTGGAGTTAGACCACCCGGACGCCCAAGGAAGCGATGGCTGGATGTCGTGACACAAGACATGAGAGCCAATAGATTGTCCACTGAGGATGTTAAAGCCCGTGCAAAGTGGAGTAGGCTTAGTCGGAAGGCAGACCCTGGTAAAAGCCGGGACTAATGCCAAGAAGAAGAAGATATATATATATATATATATAATATATATATATATATATATATATATATATATATATATATATATATATATATATATATATATCTATATATATATATATATATATATATACATATATATATATATATATATATATATATATATATATATATATATATATATATATATACATATATATATATATATATATATATATATATATATATATATATATATATATATATATATATATGTATATATAACTTGCTATACTTATTTCTCTTAATATATCTCCTGAGGTGATTGATTGGTTTCGTTCTTATTTCTTCGGACGCCGGCAGCGCATACAAATTGAAGAATTCTATTCTGAATGGTCCTCAATCACTGCTGGCGTTCCTCAAGGTGGCGTGTTGTCTCCTCTCTTATTTTCAATTTTTATTAATTCTATCTGTCGTAAAATTTCTTCTTACTACCACCTCTATGCTGACAATTTACAAATTTACGCACAAAGTACTCTCACGGATTTTCCTAATACCATCAAAAGGATAAATAATGACCTTGAAGAAATTTCAACGTGGAGTAAACATTTTGGGCTCATGATTAATCCTATCAAAAGTCAAGCTATAGTAATCGGCAGTCCTAGATTATTGCGGAAAATTGATGAATGTAAAATAACATCTGTTTCAATCAATGGAGCTTGTATTCCATTTAGTAAATAAGTCAGGAATCTAGGGTTGGTTGTGGACCAGCATTTATTTTGGGAACCACAAGTAGAAGAAGTTAGCAAAAAAATTTATGCTGCTTCTTCGTGCCTGCGTAGACTGCGCAATTTCCTACCAATATCCACCAAAATTGTGCTGGCAAACTCACTCCTTTTACCAATTCTTGATTATTCTGATATATGTTACCTTGATATTAAAGAGGAGCTTTTGAATAAACTTAAGCGGCTTCAAAATCTTTGCATCAGGTTCATATTTGGCGTACGTAAATATGAACACATTACCAAGTTTCGTAATAAGCTTAAGTGGCTCCCCATTCGACTTCGCAGGAATACTCACATACTTCATCTTCTCTATTCAGTGCTGTTTAATCCGTCTACTCCTCCATACTTGAAGAAACAATTTAAGTTTCTTCATGACACCCACTCACGTTCCTTACGCTCCAACAGTAACTTCTTGCTTGAAATTCCTCTTCATTCTTCTTCCTTTTTCTCTAATTCTTTTACTATTAAAGCTGCCCGACTATGGAATTCCTCTCCTTTTAAAATTAGACGTGCAAAAAGCCTGCACATTTTTAAAAAAATACTTAAAAATTACTATTTAAGCCAGTAATTTTGCCTTTGTGTTATTATAATAATTGTTTTAATGATTTGTATGTATAGTGTGTATGTATTGAACTTATTTATATGTATATTATGAATGTATGTATGTATATGAGTATTTTTCTACGCTTGTATTATTTATTTATTCATATTTTATTTATATTTATTTGTATTTATTTGTATGTTTATGTATATATTATATTTAATGCACCGCCCATGTTTGTACAGCTCCAACATCCAAAGGTTGCCTGGAAGAGATCGCTTTTAGCGATAAGGCCGCCTTATTGTACTTCTGTCCATTTTAGCTCTTATGTAATGTATATATATATATATATATATATATATATATATATATATATATATATATATATATATATATATATATATATATATATATATATATATGTATGTTGTGCAATAAAGTATATTTGTATATATATATATATATATATATATATATATATATATATATATATATATATATATATATATATAATGATCATAAATGTATTTGGCTACTTCAAATTTGTACTCTAAATGAGTAGGGAACACTGTTATAAAATGGTGCTCATTCAAAGGTGATTTTTCCACCATAACTGGTTCTTTTGCCGGGCGGCTGGGCAGCAGCAATGAACTACCTCGGCATTTGCGAACATTTCATTACTAGCATCTTGTGTTTCAACAAAGGATATATTGCATATATTGTACAGTTGGCGAATTGTCATTATTTTTGTGTCTTCGTAAATTGTTTTTTTTGGTTAAATTTTAATTTTGTAAGTTGGATAACTTTGTTTTAAGCTCTCATATCTCTACCACATTCCGTCCATTTCAGGTGTTCCGTGGTTTCCTGGTATCGACACTAGAGTGCCAGGAGTGCTTCCATCAGTCAGACAGAGTGGAGTACTTCCTGGACCTCTCCCTCCCGGTGGCAGCGTCCCGGCCGCAGCCCCCCGCCCTGGTGCGGAGGAAAACGCCTAATGGTGAGTGCTGATGTCTTGGAGATTCGGTTTCATTGTTTGGTTTGGAGATATGAACGAGTCTATTTTCAATATATATACATATATATATATATATATATATATATATATATATATATATATATATATATATATATATATATATATATATATATATATATATATATATATATATATATATATATATATATATATATATATATATATATATATATATATATTCATAAATGTATTGCTTTATTTTGGCACTGAATTTAGATGATAAAACTGAATTTGACCATTTTGAAATAAATGTGTTTCAGGCTTATACCATTTGTCTGTTGTTGTAAAATTTGTGTTTTTTTTTTAAATATATTTAATTAACATTATTTTTCGTGCGTTTTTTGAATAGATACATTTCATCACCATCAGATAAAAAGTTTAAGATTAGACAAAAATTTTATGCAAAGCATGGCGTTGAGCTCCGCCAATCAAAACGCCGCGCTGTCTTAATTTCTCATAATTAAATATATTATACCTTATTAAATACAAAATATGAATATTATGTACACACAATAAATACTATTTTTCAGAAGAGAACACCGCAAACACGCTGGAGGACAAATCATCTAAGAATCTTACGCATGTGTTAAACAAACGCATAGCAGCCAGAAAAGCGGCTCGGAAGAATAAAGGTGCTTTGGAAGTTATAACTTTTAGTAGACTTTTAGCAGGACTTGACATATTCTCACTAATAAATTAAATTAAATAAAAAAGAGGGAATCATAGTAACATAGTGTTAAGACACTCTGTTCCCCGCTTTCCGCCTTTCGAGGCTTTGCGTGTTGAGTGGCGGAACTCAACGCCGCGTCTTTTGCCTTGTTACCAGAGCGTTGAAAATAATTCATTCTCCCCAAGTGGGAATCGAACCCACAAACCGTCGCGTTTACAGGCAGACGCTGTCGCCTCTGCACCACGATGGTCCTCATTGTCACTAATATATAAATATATATATATATATATATATATATATATATATATATATATATATATATATATATATATATATAAAGTTTTGCATACTAGCAAAACTTGTTAAATATTTAACAATTGTATAGAAAATACCAACAATATCATTAAATATATATATATTACATGTGTTCCAGGTAACTCATCCAAAGACAAATCAGGAGATGTAAATGGTAAGGAAGATGGAAAATCATCCTCTGAACAATCAGATGCTGACATTGAAGACAACTTGGAGGACGTGCCACGTCAGGCAGAGAGCCATGCTGACCCACCAGCGGTGGCTCACACCGCCGCTAACTTTGCAGCTTATCACATGGAATCAGGGTATAGTACTGAGAAGGTCACTAGTACAGATTCTGTAAGAACAAGCCCAGTGGACCTTGACAAGGAAAAAACTGATAATACCCCAGAGGCAACTGATAAGGATGAAGATTTTAGTTCCACAGCTATTCAGTTAGAGTATAAGCCTCTGGTAGTTAACTTCTCCAACCCAGATTCAGGTGTGGCGAGTCCAGAAAACACTAAACATAACTCCACTGAAACAGTAGACAATGTGGACTCACCGATAAATGGCAAGGAACTAGGGAGTCATAGTTCACTTTCCAGCGAAATTAATTTAGATCTATCTAGTCCGCAACACAACAAGCTGTCTCCAGTCAAAAGTGATTATGAAAGACCTGTTTCTCGGATAGCTTTCGCTCCCGAATATTCCAACGAGGTGGTATCCAGAGGCATCAGTGTTCAAGCCAGCAGAGATCTATTCGAAAACAGCTGGGAGTTTAACAACAGAAACGTAGATTCCATGTTCAACGAAATGAAACAGGATGTGACGATCAAATTGGAGAAATTAAAACTGGACATGGACAACAAGCCGAAAACGTTGCCGTCGCCCGAGAAGATACTAGAGCCGCCGCCCATCCGGCCCAAGATGGAGCTGGAGAACAACTTCACGCGCCAGAGCCCCGCGTCGCCGCGCTACGTGTGCGAGGAGGACGAGTGCAGCGTGCAGTCCTGCCTCAGCCAGTTCACGGCGCTGGAGCTGCTCACCGGCAACAACAAGGTGGGCTGCGACCCCTGCAGCGAGCGCGCGCACGGCAAGGACGGCAAGACCGTCTACACCAACGCCACCAAGCGCTTCCTGGTCTCCAGCCCGCCGGCCATCCTCATACTGCACCTCAAGCGATTCCAAATCGGGCCGAGATGCATGTTCAGGAAAATGTCTAAGCATGTCGACTTCCCTACCATCCTCGACTTGGCGCCGTTTTGCGCCATGGATAAGTTAAAGAAGCTGCCTAACGTGGCGCGCGGACAGAACGAGCTACAGTATTCTCTGTACGGAGTGGTGGAACATTCTGGAGGCATGCACGGCGGCCACTACGTGGCGTACGTGAAGGTCCGCCCGCAGGTGAAGGCGGGCGACCCTCGATGGTGGTTCCTGCCGAAGAGTGCGAACATCCCAGCGGGCGACGACGCGGACTCCGAGTCCGACCTGTCCGGCTACGAGTCCGGCGAGGGAGCCCCGCACGCGCCCGCCGCGCCCGGCCGGTGGTACTACGTGTCCGACAGCATGGTGTCAGAGGTCAGCGAGGAGAAGGTGCTCCGAGCGCAGGCCTACCTACTCTTCTATGAAAGGATCGTATAAAATGACACTAACTAGTGAGTGTACGCTGTAAATAGCTTAGCTTCATATTCGCATCGACCCCGAGTGACGCCATTACTGTTCGTAAAACGGATGTAGTATTAGTCAAGATGTACTGTCATTTGTAACGGCCGTACTCGTAATTATATACTCGTATATTGATCGATTGTCTTGGTAATAAAATGGAAGAACACCTCTTTGAATTTCAAGTAAAAGTAAGACAGTCGTATGACGTATGTTGTTAATTTGAATGCATAACATTAGGTGTTTCACCCGATTCGTCTGTATACACTCTAAAGTTATATAATAAATACATATATGCTATGCTAATAGACTCTTTAAGTGTCATGGTTCCTGTTTGCTCGCTAGTGAGGAAAACGTTTTACGAACGGCAAACGCACTCGAGTCATGTAATATTTGGTTGCGATATAATTATGTTACTGGTTAGACGCTTTTCAACACATCTACATGCATACATTACATACACACATACATATATACATACATACATACATACATACATACATACATACATACATACATACATACATACATATACATACATACATACATACTACATACATACATACATACATACATACATACATACATACATACATACATACATGTCCCAAGGTGCTCCTACACAATGAAAAGTGCTTATTTAAACAGTAACAAAACAGAAATTTACACGCTATTTTATTTATTTTTCTACTAATCTACATAATTTCATCTATTTATATTCTTAATTTTATTGTTTTAAACTTCAATTGATTGACAAAAACTTACTATATACCGAATGGCTTATCGTTAACAGCACAACTAAAAAGTTCTTTTAAAATTTTTCTCTTGCATTATAGCGAGATAGAAAAAAAACAACTGAGTATAAAAACACAGCTAATACTATGTTCTGCATTGTGTTGGTGCACCTTTATTTTTTTACATATTACCCACTTTCCACCATTGGTCTCAGATAAATAAAATACCCTAAAAAAAAACATATGTCATATATATACTCATGTCAGACCGATAAGCTGACCTTGTATTGAACATGATAAAGAATACAATTAATCCATATTCAATGGTACTGTCTTCCATTGAAGTGTAAACATTTATCATATTTCTAATGTCTGCATATGTTAAGTATTAAATAATAGTCAGAGGGGCGATTAGACATTAAATATTGTTTTTAATTGTAACAATTTGTTATGAACTAACCGGTGCCGGATTCAGCATGAGCTCTGTCAGCAATAGCTTAGATAAAAGGCATTAGATCTCAATTGCAAAATAATTATAGAAAAAAAAAAGCAATTCATTGTATATTTTTTTTACTTTCCAGACAAATCTATTATTATTATTTTTTAATAACACACAAGTCCCAAGTATGTGCCACAAGGCTCAAGCTATGTTAATCCGGCCCTGTCTAACCTTATTCTTAGCGTATACCATATTTACCAATCATTTCTAAGGCTGTTGTAAGCCCGTATCGTTATTTATTGTGTTTCGTGATGTGTAATTATTACTATATTCTTGTCAAAATGGAATATGAAAAATCGTTTACAATTTTTTTTTTTCAATATAATGTCAACTAGTGATGATACTTGGTTTTAATATTCATTATAATTAATTAATAATTTTGTTATTTTCTGTGGTAATCCATTGAAATCAAGTCACTGCTTATATGGACGATATATTTTTAATACTAAAATATATAATATCTTTGTCTCACTTAAGAATTAAGTGCTCAATTTATTTAATTTTTCTCTATGTTTTATTTCTTGTTCTAAGATGATTTTATAAATGAAATATAAATTTCACTTGTAAAACCAAATCTTATTTTAAAATATCTTAACATTATATATTTATATTTCTTTGCTTTGTGTTTTTTTTTTTATATTATTTTCATACATTAGTATTGTACACTGATACTCCTGTTGCTTCTACCAGAAAGTTTTGTTGCGAGGTACATAAAGTGTGTGTTGTTAAAAGTTAATTGTGTTATTATGTATTTGGTATTCTTTTTATAATAAAATACACATGCTATTGTGTCAGAAAGAGGTATATTCAATAAAATAGTTTAAAACTTTTAAGCATTATTATTTTAGTCTTCAATATATACTATATATCTAGAAATTTGTTTCACTTCAATTAGGAACAATTTGTTGGGGAGAAATTATTAGATTCAATTGATCTATTAAAATAAAGAATCACATTGTAGTAGATTGCCGACGAATGAAGTATTATGAATGGGTTACGTTACCCATTTATTTCAGAAAACCAAGATCTTGAAAGAAGACACCAAATTAATCAGCTACCTGGAGTATCCATTAGCGACAATAATTCTCTTGTACATAAAATTAGAGATTCAGATCTGGACTCTAACCCTTATATACTGTTTATTAAGGAATAAATTAAGGGAGCACAAATTATTAAAAATTGCCATAAAGCGAAATTTAAAACAATTAATTACATCAAAAAAATTGGCGACTGAAAAAAAGAAACACTTCGCTCTCGAATATTTTAAAGGAAGGATAAAAAATGCATGATTTCTCACACTCATAAAGTTCAGTTGCCGTAATATTTCCACTGAACAGATTTCAACGAAAATATTACAGTGGTGAGCTTTTTCATAATTTGTACATAGAAAGTTTCGGTATAAAAGAAATTAAGTACCTACTCTCCAGTAAAAAATAAAAAAATTAGTTTATCGCTAAATTCAATAGTTATCATTAGCGAAATGGTACATCCACATTAAAAGCGAAACATTATACAAAAAGTGAGCAGTATTGGTGGTTTATTCCCAACTAGGAAATTTTACATGCATATAAATGTCTTTTTGTCCGTTTGCTATTTGTGTGTTTTCTGATAGCCCTATTGGCCTCGACAGTGACACCAGTTGGTGAGGGAAGAGTCTGGACTCTGGCGATGTATATCAACATCGCCAGGTGGGCTAATTTTGTACGAGGCATGTCGCTGGCGTACAGTGCGTACAATCGGAGAAAGAAAAATATTTTATTTTACTTTTAATAAAAAGTTTAGGTTATTCTCAACAAGTCTCATTTAATACCCATTGTATTGTATTATACTCCGCATAAAAAAATAAATTAAGATATTTAACAAGTTCTTTCGCATGAACAATAAGAAAAATCTTTTACTAATTACTAATTAGTTAGTAATAATTAGTAATTGCTCCTTGGTCAATGTTGCCATTCAAATCGCACTCAAAATGATTATATTCTATTACTAACGTATCCATGTTAAAAATCATCGATTCTTAATCGATATGTCGGATTCAATTGTAATATTATACGTCAAAGTCATATTAGACTCATTAAATGGGACTCATAGAAGAGAACTATTCTAGGGCTGTTTCAATTATGGGTTTTACCACTACATTATAGTTAAAAATAATGGCAATTTAATTCCATTTTCTATCACAAACATTTAACGGTAGTAGATTTTGTGAATGTGTTCGTAAATGATATACATTCACAATGATTCCAAAGAACATTTTAGATTCATGCCGGGAATATTTACGCGTTAATCACATATTTGTCAATGAAAATTGGTTAACTGAGTAAGTTTACTTTTATATTCTCAATTGTACTTTATATACATTTAATATGCATCTAATTTACTTTTCTAAATTAAAAGTAAAATTAAACACCCTATTTTTTGCGCCAGGGTTTAAAAACAAGTGTAGTGTGTCGTAAAGAAAAGTTTACCTAATATTCATAGAACGTATTTCGATGATAGCTTTATTTATTTATTTATTTATACGTAAAAATACAAAATGTATATGCAAAGGAGGTTTCATTGCTTCAAGCAATCCCTTACAGACAACCTTTGACAAATGCAGGACTGGTTGTATAAGAACAGGAATAGCTGAATAAGGCTCGGTGTAAATTATTTAAAAAAATATATATAAAAATAACAAAAACATGTGTATTAAAATGAAACAAAATATGTTTTACAATATAAAATAAATGATATCAATAATAAAATATGTTATATACATGCATACAAAATTACATAAATAACTTACCTACACTTATATATTGTTTATATGATACATCTATTAACAAAACATACATATATACACCATAAAATACATATATTTAACAAATATCCATAAACATATATGTACATAATATAATAGATATAAAAAATAAACATCCAAATGATAGATATAGGATAATTTATATAAAATTATTTCGAAATTTGGTCATTAGAGGTAATGACTTGAGCTTGGATAAAGGAAATTGAGAGTCACTGAATCACGTGGATAGCAAGTGCATGTGGCACTGCTCTAAGTTCTTCTCTTAGTGATGTGACGGGCCCAAACATGTTGAACCCATATATGTTATTCTACTATATTTTGATTTGAATTTGCAGGGCGATTGAGTACTTTATAAAATTGTTTGGGAAGGACGAAATACAAATGATTCACATTGCAGTTAAAAAGCAATGGTATGGCCATGACATAACTAAAATATGTCCTGGAAGTTTACCACAAAATTTGAAGGGGCTTAAAAAAGAAGTATTAAATGGTCACTATATGCTCCAAATAAACTCCATCACAAGCTTTGGTAAGGAAAATGAGCTCTATAGTATTATTGTACCAAAATATTATCTGTTTTAGTCATATTTATAAATTGAAAGTTGATTTAGAAATTTTCAGCCAACACAAAGAATTTCTAAGATATCATTTGAATATAAGAAAAAGAATGGAAAGAGCCGCTATGCAGCTGGATATGCTAAATCTGGTAGACAAGTAGGTAATGTTTTGGTTACACGATAGGAAAGTACAATATTGCCACTTATATGAAAGTATAATAAATAATGTTACTTATATTTTTATATACATAAAATAGTCCCAAATTTTAGTTATAAATTTTTTAATTTAAAATCATTTAACACTAAAAGGAATGAATAATTACTGATTAAATTAAATAAAAAAAAAATTACAACATGTTCACATTTGCAGAATGCTACAGTTATATATGACAGATGGAGTCCAGGAAGTGATTGGTATTGTATTTAAACCAATAAAAGATTTATATGTGAACACAGTCCCGGGAATTAAAGTGCTTATAAAAGGTAAAAATTAAATAAGATGAATCTTTTTGAATAAGATCCTTTGAAAATACCTTATATTAAATTATTAACATTAATAATAAGACTATTATTTTATATTTTACTAAAGAAATGCTTCAATTGGTACAGTTTATTGTGCAATATATTTAATTTAAAAACAAATTATTTAATATAAAAATTTCTAGGTCCAGTGTTAAACTGTGGGGGATTTTTGTTACTTTCTAACAAAAACTGTCAATTGCTCGAAGGTGAAGTGGAAGATTTGATGAGTGAAAACTTTGATCACACTATGAATTTAATGGAAATAGTCCATACTAATAGTAAGATTTATATTTAAATAATTAGCTTAATTTAAATAAAGCGCAGAACCGGTCTTTGTGGTGCACAATGGGGGAGGCCGTTGGTCCTGGACGACGTCTCCTGTCTGATATGGTGATGGTGATGATCATGAATTAGCTTCAGGTGTTTCCGCGCACTAGCATGGTATTACAGTACACCATCGTATGGGTGTCCGTTCGCCGCTGGCCGCTGGCGTGTTGGGTGGCGGCACGCAATGACGCGTCCTGTTCTGTCAGAGTAGTTGAGTGAGGATATTGCCCTCAAATATTGCCTTGACTGTCACATGCTGTACTACGCTGTTCTTATTGTTGTATTTCAAACAAACACAATAGAGGAGGCTTATATCAATGTGTCATGCTATGGCAGAATCGTTTCTATTCGACATTTCTAAGCAAAATGCTATCTTCTATCTTATTTAAATTTTAAGAAATTTGTAGAAAAAATAAACAATTCTTTTTCTTCTATTTATTTAAAACAGTATAAAATTTTAGGTGTACAAACAGAAACGTCGCTAGATAAAAATGTAAACTGCAGCATAAATGAAGAAATACCTGTGCCTGTGTGTGCTAATAGTGGTTTTAATAACACAGGCCTTTGCCTGGATTATTCTCTGGCTGGCTTGACAGTTTTGTCACGCCAGCCAGAGAATGATGCCATTGATCTAACCATATGTAAAGATGAAACAGAAACTTTGGAAAAAAACGCCTACGCCAAGCTTAATTGAAATTTCTGAAAAGTTAAAATTAGTTAAGAGTCAAATTGAATCATGGGCAATAAAAAGAAACTACGAAAGCTCCATCGGTGACGCATTACCAGGGAGTAGTGCAAATAATCATAATAAATTCTTTGTTGATGAGTTTGAAACTCTAAGAAAAAAAAGGAAGGACTATTTAATAAGAGATACACGACGGGAAAGTAATGTAAATGGAATTGGTCTCGTAGGGATACTGCCACCTCAAAATAATGTGAGTGGTTCGAGGTCACCACATCATAGCACTGATGATGTTGATGCAAAAAATATCATCACAATTAGTTTGATAAGTCCAAAGATGTATGAAAGCTAAGAAGGTAATCTAACGTTGCTTTCCGACGAGATTGACAAACACAAAGGAATTTGGCTTCCTTTATTCCTGATATTTCAACTAGTACAATAAATCCTAATACCAAAAAGCTGAGCACTTTTTTCAAAAGATTGAATTGGTTCAGAACATTCGATTTCACCTAAAATTGAAGTGGATGGTCTGAACTTGCTTTTTGACGATAGTGAAAAACAAATAAGAAGCCCAAATCTTTCAATAAGTCCGACACACCCTAATAGCAAAGCAATCATAATTTGGTTATAGATGAAATTGGCAAAAAAGTGGATTTTAATCAGAAAGTTTAACATCACCTGAAATTCAAACCTATTCTCTAAACTACCTCCGCCACGAGAATGAGACAGAGGTTGTTCAGAAATTTCAATACCACTTGAAAACGCAGTACACAATAAAAGCTTGCTATAAACTACACTCAAAAAGCAGCAGATACAAAAGCAGAGATGAATTTGCTCCTTTAAAAGGAGCAAATGTCGTTCAGAAAGTTACTATATGTTTATAAACCAAGCAGGTGTCCTGACATTAAAAATGTTGACAAAAAAAACTAAATTTAAAGCTTAGAATATGATTTACCAATCGTTGTTTTTTTTTAATAATAAATGGTCTGCAAGAATCAACATACTTTACAAGTCTTTTTTTATTTGATATTCACTTGGAAGGAATGGAGCTGGTATCCTAATACAGATATTGATATTCATTTTAGCAAATGTATTTTTTAAAGAATTTAATAGATATTGTTAATATATTACATTTAATGTAAATTAAAAATAAATATATTGTTTTATTTCTTTAATAAAGTGCTCCAATATGTCTATATATATATATATATATATATATATATATATATATATATATATATATATATATATATATATATATATATATATATATATATATATATATATATATATATATTATATATATATATATATATATATATATATATATATATATATATATATATATATATATATATATATATATATATATATATATATATATATATGTCTATATATATGCACTACTGCCTAACTATCTGTAGTATTCATTTTGTGGCAAAAGTTTGTACCTAATTTTTGTAATGTGCTAATGGCTACATACTGTATATATATATATTATCTGGATTAAATACTAAAGTTATTATGTTACAACATATATCTGTCTTGTTAGGATTAACTATTTTACTTAAACATCTTGTTTTTTGTTTCAAACATTTCCCGCGTATAGCACTAATGGGTACTCCGTTAACACTTTCCGGTCCATTTTTGGACATTGCGTTTTTTTTTTGTTGTGAGTTTAATGCTGTTAGCCCTATTGGCTTTGATAGCGATATCGGTTGGGGACCTTGCGTGAAAATAACTTCATCTTATATCATTTTAAAATCGATTAATATATAAATCGATTCTTAGGTTCTAACACGACTTGGTATGAAATAAATTACTGATTTTGCAGATCACATTTTTCGTAATTTTGTCTAGTATTTTAGTATACTTCCAATTAATATATTCGAATGCATTAATTATTATCACATTAAAGAAAGTAATAAATTACTACCATAACATAAAGATTTTTTATCATAGTTGAGGAAGATCGCTATTTCTATAGCAAAACAAATTTTATTTTTAGGGGTATATTTTATCTATTTAAAAATTAGGCAATAATATAAAATCGTATAAATTATTGTATACGGTGTTTTTTATCTACATAAAATCTAGCACATCACTATGTTGTGAGTGAACGCAAGAGTTTGCCGATGTTTCACCTATCTCCCTCGTAAATTTTGGACATAGGCCGATTGACAACAGAAAGCTCCAGCTTACGGAGTTTTATTTTCCTAAATGTTTTGTTGTAAATTAGTGTTACAAGGGGAAAGCCAGCCATAATACTTAATACAGTGGAGGAAAAAATATGAAGAGGCGAAATGCCGATCCCGGCAAGATGCGGCGCCCCTTAAAGCGCAACAAACCTAACGAAGGAATGTTTGGAAAGTGAGTGCAAGTGAATTAAATACATATTTAAAAGTCATCTGTTTGGAAGATTTTACTATATTTTATGGTTACTCAAATGTATTCTAACATCTGCCCTATTTATAAGAAAATTAAAATCAATGGGTGCCATCTGGGAAAGGAAACTTTAAATATATATTAGTATAAAATTCAAAGTACTTACTAAGTGAATGTTGGTGTTATTTAAAAAATTGTAACCAAATCATAATTATTATATTTATCTACAACTTCCTCTCACATGAAGGTATACATTTAATATATGACTAATGAATTATGAGATCCAACAATGACTATTTTAAGATTTAAAAATAATGCATGAAATTTAATCTTACTTTAGAGTATTCCTAAAATAATATGTTTTATTTCAATTGTTACAGTTCTCTAACATACTTAAAGTTTATAATGTTTTGGGCCACAGTTGTCTTGGCTGACTATATGCTGGAGTTTAGGTTTGAGTTTCTCTTGCCCTTCTGGATGATGATCAAATCTTGTTATGAATCATTCAGGTATCACGGTATTGTAAGTATTTGGAAAAGTTTAGCTTTATATTGTTTTAATTGTAATTTTACCAGTCAAATAAATAAATAGCTTCATGCTTTTACTCACATATAGCAGGGTAGATTTGTTTTTTGCTTTGTTCTTCACTTTCTGCAAAATTTTGAGACAGTACGAGTTAATAAATTATACTAAAAAAGTAAAAAGTATGTGTTAATTAACTATAATATAAAAAAAATCTTTGTTATGATCAAACAGCTTTAAAGGAAAATGATCTTTTATTTTAGTTTCAAACATCTCTTGCATATAGTAAATTAAACTATGTTATGTATTCCCAAACATTACTATTTTCCTGTTCTGATAAGATAAGTGGCTCTTCCACTCAATGTGATGTTTTAAAGTTGACCAGAAGATGGAGAATGCAAAAAAAAATTTAGTCTATTCATAGGTTAACGGAACAAACTGTTTAAACACTAATTCTCAATTCACTCTTCTTTAAAATTTCTGTTTTAAACTTTTGAGCATATAATGTTTATGCTTAAATGTTTTTTTCATAAAAAGTAATTTATTTAATTATAAAAAGAATATTTAGTGTTTAGAAAAGACATGAAAAATTATGACATCACTATGTTTAACAATATTATATATAGTTTTATGTTTTTCTTTCATCTTATTCATATTACTGTAATTATTTTAATTGATGACATAATTTAACATGTTATTTACAAAATCGTATTGTATGAATATAACAATTAACTCCCAATTCCTGATGAAAATTCATATAAATGTATATTTTATTATATAATACTTAGTTTTAAACAGAGAAACTAGTAAAAGAGAGAACTTAGATAAATCATTTCTCTCTCCACATTTAGACTAAAAGTGGCAAAAACAATTTAAACAATAACATTCGGTTCAATAAAATTAAATTGCCAAGCAAGCCAATTATAATGGCATACTCTTAAGAAGATCCATTACACTACATACAAAATTATTTATATACAATAAGTTAAATAATATTATTTAAATTTTTAGGCATTTTCAGTGTTCTTCATTTGTGTGGCATTGACATCTGATATGATATGTTTTTTTTTCATACCACTACAATATTTGTTTTTTGCTGCAAGTACTTATGTGTGGATACAGTATTTATGGTGCTCATGTAAGTATCTTATATTATATTTCATATGATTTGAAACTATTTTTATTTAAGTTTTCTTTTGGGTTAAAATTTTGTTTTGGTTAGGGCATAATTTAGATTTTGGATTATATATATTACCAAACAATTTTATTAAGTGTTTAATTACTTTTAAATTTTATGACAATTTTACTAAACTAGTTGATAACTAAATCAATATTCTTCTTCTTCTTCACTCTCTAATAGAAGAGTTTTTTGAATATAGATAATAGAAATATAATTATTTATTGTCCTACAATTATGAACAAAGGCAACATTTTTACGAATAAACATTTTCTGTCTTAGTTATCTAATTTGATAATTTTTAAAAAGAGTGCATTTGTCGACAATCTTGGTTTATGTTCTTCATTGCGAAGGTTGGCAAAGATAATCACAACCTCTCCATTCACAGTTCCATAGTATATTTAGTATATTTTACTGTCCAACAGTCGTGGATAAAGGCATGGGCCTGCCGACGATGGCACTATGCTTCCTAGTAGTGTACACGGAGGCGGTGGTGCGCACGCGCACGGCCTCGCTGGAGCCCTGGCGGCCACTGGCGGCGCACTGCCTCGGATATCCCACTATGTCTTTGGGATTTGGGGTTAAAGTAAGTTTTTTAAGTTATTAGTTTTATTAATATTTGTATATAGTTATTGTAGTAGTATTTTATTTAGGGCTATTTCATAATAGTAGATACATAAACTTAGGAAATATGACTAATATATATTATATGTACACACACATAAAAAACGGTGTCTTTGTATGATTACTGTGTTGTTAGTATGTTTATCTGTCCGTCAGGCATATGTAGGGCAGCTTTTAAAAGAGCGCCGGCAGCGGCAAGTGAGAGCTGAAAACGAGTTCTACTTCCAGTTGCTGCGGGACGCGTTGCCTGAAAGTGCGCTTTTAGAGGTATATTCATTTATTTATTTATTAGTGAAGTATTTTAATTTTTTTATTTATTGCATATGCAAAATAATATTAAGTAAAACATATAATTCCAGAACACACAAGCAAAAGAAGAGTGCAGTAAAACAGAAGAGACGTCAGCGCCCGCGCACACACACGCGCACACACACGCGCACACACAGACGCACACACAGACAGCGCCGCAGGGCGACTCGCGGCACATGAACGGGTCGGTGCGGCGCCGCTGTGCGAGAGACCACAACGGCGTGTGTGTGGCCGACCATCCCATAAATGTTAAGGTACGTTCCTATACAGTACATTTTATAATATTTTCCTATGGTTCCCTTGTAAGTTAATAGGACATAAAACAAAACATCAATGTTTTATTTTATGTGAACTGAACTTTATAATGGTGTAGTAGAAAAACGAGATAACAGAAAAATGGGGCATAATAAACAATGAAACATAATATTTTTATTTAATCGATAATTTTCATAAAAAAAATTACACCCAATTTATCGCTGCTGTGACGTCAGTCGGTCATGTAAATAAATGCACTGATATTGATAATAATCTACGAACAAATTTTGCGTTAACTAATCGACATTTTGTATACAAGATCGTATTACGTTATATCACAGAGACTGCCGTCTTGCATGTTTAAAAATACAGATAAAATATCTGAAATTTGATGTATATACTTTGATATGAAACTTTAAAATAATTTTGGTCTATCATTTTATAAACTAAAAGTAACGTTATCTGATTGTTTATTAATACTTTAGTTATCAAATTAATGTCTCCATTTCCAGTTAGATAAGTTAGAAAAATCAGTGTCACGTGACAAGAGTAGCGCGCACGTGGCGTACAGCAACGGCGCCGCCAGCGGGCCGGGCGCGCCCGCCGCCCCCGTCGTGCCGGCCGCGCCCCCCGCGCCTCCCGCGCCCGCCGGGCCCGCCGCGCCCCCCGCACCCCCCGCGCCCGACGCAGACGACAGGCACGAGGGGAAGGGTAAGCTATAACACTCCTAGCTTACCTATTGACTGTTGTCTGACTTTTTGTTAGGCCTTGTTCTATTATTGACGACAATTTTTTTAGCTTCATATTGTATCACACCTATATGAATCTCACGTCTAGGCACTTTCTCTTGTCTTGCCATAGTGGAGAAATGGATATAACAATCAAATCCTGTCCCGTTATCCCGAATTTGTGAAGCACCTATATTCAATCTATTATATAATAATTTTGATTTATCTTTTTAGGTGTCGGTAAACTGTGGAAGTATGAAAAAAAAGAGACTTACAGCACAGTAAAAGAAGAGAAGAAAAAATATAAAAATAGAGATAAGGATAAAGAAATCAATGATAGTCATAAGAGTACAGAACAAAGTGGGTATTTAATTTTATTTCTATTAAATATTATATATATAATTTATGGTTTATTTACAGACTTATTTATAAGATACTTACAAGATATTATTTTTATAAAATATTCTTAACTAATATACTAATTATTTTTTTTGCTATATTAAAATTGTTATTGTAACTTAATAAATATTGTAAATTGTAGGTGAATAATGAATAATGGATATATTATTATAAAATATATATGTCATTGTTACAGCAAAAGAATTACTAATTAAGGAGAGAGAAGTAGAAAGTACAAATGAAACAATAAAAAGTAATAAAGATAGCAATAGTCATAGAGAACGAGAAAGAGAGAAGAAAGAAGAAAGAGAAAGAGAATTAAAAGAAAGAGAACGCGAACAAAGGGAAAAGGAGCTGGTAAGAGTTTTATATGATATAGAATAAACAGTGGGAACGTGTCTGACTGTAAACGCCATGGTGGCGGGTTCGCTTTCCATTTGAGGGGACCTACAACGGAGAGTCATAAAAGTACGTTTTTTCTGCCTACCCTTCTATATGCATGAAAAGGAAAGGCGTGAATGTGAAGAAAAATAAAAAATAATGTTAGTAAAAATCATATTTAATAAATAATGACAGAATTTTACAATTTTCCACAGCGCTCTTCCCGCGAACTGACGGAGGAGCTGAAACGCGTGCGCGCGGAGCTCAACTCCGCGCGCAGCGGCGAGGCGGAGGCGAGGCGCGCGCTCGCCGCCGCCGGCGCGCCGCGGCCTCTGGCCACGAGGTAGTAGAGGGTCTTTGCATGTATATGAGAGTAAATATGATATATCAAACATATCGAAACAAATTGCAATTAGTTTACTTAAGCGGTGAAGCCGCGAGCGCATCGCTAGTGTATATATAGGTATATATTAGGTAAGATACATGTAGTATCAGTATGATCCGTTATCTGCTTTCCACCTGGATATAGGACTTTTTTTTTATTAAATAATCATCTTTATTATTATCGCGTGTGTATTCTAATATTTTTCCAAGTGATAATAAATGATATTGTTTCTAACTCCAGTGAGCGCGTAGTCCTCGAGCGACGCCTCAGCGAGGAGCGCCGCGCGCGCTCCGCCGCCGAGCACCAGCTGCTGCGGGCGCGACACGCCGTGAGGACTCCCAAGTCAGTGCCCGCTCATACGTACCTAGCTTGCTAAATGCGCAGCATAGCGAGCAATAAGAAATATGCATATAATATTACATTTCAATTTGGGGTCTGTCGGTCTTATTTTATGAACTTCATGGTTTAGTACGTTAGGCAAAGAGAACTTAGTCTCGACACTGTTCTCTACTTTCCGTCCGAATCGAAGACATAATGCGCAACGTGTGTGGTGTTGTTGTGGTGTGCAGCGCGGAGTGCGACAGCGAGTGGTGCCGGGCGCGGCGCGGCGCGCTGGACGCGGAGCTGGCGGGCGCGCGGCGCGAGCTGCAGCGCGCGCGCGACCGCCACGCGCAGCTGCAGCGGGACCTGGCGCACAAGGCGGAGCTGGTAACGCGGGGTCGAAGTCGGGGTGGTTTGCCGCGAAATTATGATTTTCATTTGCATACATATATTTGTCATTACTTTTTGTAGACTAGAGTCATTCGAAAATAAAATTTATATTTACAGTATGCACATATTATCGTAACGTCAAAGTCAAATAATTTTATTCAAAATAAAAAGTTACAAGCTTCATTTTTTTGACGTCAAATACATTACCACCGACTCACTAAAATTAATGCCTCTGACCTAAAAATAACCTCAGCAGGAAACTCAACAGGGCCTTTTATTTTTTTCCTTTTTTTCAATTTCCATTTATTTATTATGGACAATGACAAATTTTAGAATGATCTCGAGAATATCGATGATTTTGCAGACGAACGCAATTCAGCTTACTTAATAAATATTCGTGTAGTTCAAGCGGGCAAAGCCGTGGGCGGGTCGCTAGTTAAACAATGATTTGTCACTTATACATTATCTTCTATAGAAGGCACTCCCCCGGTCCGCAGGTGCGCACGCTGGAAGCGCGCCAGGCGCGGCACGAGGAGGCGAGCCCGCACGCGCACGGCGCCGCGCTGCAGGAGCGCGCCGCGCACCTCGAGCGCTCGCTCTCCGCGGAGACGCGCGTCAAGCTGGACCTGCTGGCCGCGCTCGGGGACGCCAAGCGGCACATGCACATACAGGAAGGTGCGACCACCATATTTTATATTAAATATTTGTTAGTTAATGTATTCTAACTTCTTATTTATTATTTTAATCTATATGTTTAGAAAATCACTGTGAACATAGTTATTGTTGATCATATGTATTAATTTGAAAATATTTCTTCATACTAAGTTAAATTGTATCTAAATTTCCAGCTGTTATATCCAGACAAGAAAAAGAAATAGAAGAACTAAAAGCTCAAATGCTAGCAGTGATGCCTACAGATTTCGTTACACCAGTCAGTGGTACAGTGTCTAAACTGCGTTTGTCCGACGGCTCTCCATTGGACCCTAATGCCTCGGTCTACACTCCCAAACAGTTGTGCTCTGATGCCTGACCATTGAGTGAAGTGGATTGAGCCATTTAATGCTCAGTTCATAATTCTCAGTTGGACTTTTAAAGAAAAATTTGTGTGCTGGTTTTAGTTTTATGAAGGTGAAAGCTATTGATGTGTCAAAGACTTTAAAATAACATACAATATATACTAATTCATCAATTGGTTATAACATCTGACCTTATCAGAATGGCGGTTTTTAACAAATTAAAAGAAAAAAATGTATTTTCATTTAATATTCTGTTAGTTTATTCGAAATTCTTGTTATTGCATACACAATATTTTTTTATTATTATAACGGTTTTTTTTTATTATTTGCCATATTTATTTTTACTGTTGTCAAATTCTTCATAAAACTAAAGCCAGCTATTTACGTCAATACTTGTAAGGTCGTCGCTGATCTCAATGAATTTTTTCAAAAGTATTCTTATTCGTTACTTAATTACGTTCTTACAAGTATTGTTGTGACACCGGACTTACAATACAATAACCTGTGTGAGACATAGCCTTTATTTTTCCACTTTTTAATTCAAATTTCATATTGGTTGATGTTTGATAAGATTATTTATTTATTTAAAAATTATATATTAATTATGATTTTCTTTACTACTAGAAATTGTATTTAATTGTATGACAGTACAAACTCAATTACCAGGACTCGTCGTTGACTGTAGGCATACAAATAATACAATATATGAAAAAAATTAAACGCATATTGGTGTATTGACTAACAATGAATTAGATGTTTCAATCATAATCAATGTTTATTAAGAAACTATGAATAGATTTCAACTTTCGAATCTCTTATTGCATTTCAAAGAAATCTATCCGATAAGTGTCCGAACAATTACGAATCCATATAATATTCTCAGAGATGGGTAATCGAGCTTGTTCTGTATCTCATAGAGGAGAAAAAAGCAATTCATCATAATAAGTACAATATTTTTGCATAATATTTTTATCATCCATGACTATAATTGTGATAAGAGCCGGGCTCTTATTTTTAATTTATAACAAACAGTATTTAGATTTTTACAAGCGAAACCTGACAACAATGTATTTATTTGTCGGCAAATTTTAAATTATATAATTATCAGGAGGCCAGTTTTAGATTTAGCAATATATGAAAAAGAAAACAACTATGAACTAAAAAGTCGATAAAGATCAATATATAAACACATAATAATATAAATAATTTTATCAAACATTTAACCACCCAAGTCGCAAGCTGCTGCATCAAAACCGTGTTCTTTTACATTTATGTGATATATTGTACAAAATGAGATTTGATTGTCTGTGTGTAAATGTAGTCTTAACATTTTAGTCCAATTCATATATAAAGCGTAGCGTTACCCATTTTACTTATAATTTTGTAATCTGGATGAACGGGCAACACTAATATTATTGATTTTATGAGTGTTGCTGTTAAAAGAAATTTTAAAATATCTGAGACAGCAAAGAGGAATTGAATCTGATAATGATAGATAGTGAGATTATTTATAAAACAAAAGTATTAATCGAGCTTAAGAAAAAACGGAACGGAGCGCTACGCTATTTTTTCTTGTTAAAATAAAAAATATTAAAAATGGCTGACACGTAATTTGACAGTGACAGTTGTCAAACCATGACAGTAAATCTCGTTAGTTTTTGAACGACATAAGGGCAGCGTTTTTATTTTAAAACTAGGCTGAATTAATGCGAACATAGGTCTGAATGTTGTTTTGTTCATGTATTTTATTTATGAGTTTTGTAACAAATTAAGCATTGGTTAGGAGTAATAAGTTAAAATTAATTTTTTCTTATAAAGTTGGTTGAAAGAACTGAAATTAAATACTGAAAAGTACAATTGTTATATCAGTTTAAAAATGTTAAAATTGCGCTTATAACAATTGATAAGTAAAAAGAATAAGCAAAATGTCAAAAGAAGCTGTAATTAATAGAAACCTAACGACATTATTTGTAAGTCAACCATCAATGTTGCCATCACAAATTTAACTTTTAAGATTTTAGTATTTTCCTTTACATTGTTGTTTCCGTTTAACTCAGTTTTTATATTTGGTTGTATATTTGTTGTATTTTCCGCTATAGATTCTTCCAATTGCCTTACAAAAACATGATGCATTTATATTGTATACATATTATGTTGATTTAAAAGTTTACAGAAACTATTTTCAAGGTATTTTGAGAAGTAAGAATATAAGAATTTTACGTGGAAGGATTATTTGATATTGTCAATAATAGAAGTACAAATTTAATAAATATTATTAATATGATTATTATATTATATGATATTATTAATATGATAATTATTTTCGGAAAAAACTTGTTTTTATTACTATTATGATATAATAAATAATTCGTCCATGTACTTTTTTTAAATAATAAAAACTGCGCATTGCTATTTTGAAACATGTAAACTCTATGTTGCATTTAGAAAAATGTTTGTTGTCAAATGACGATTTGCAGTGTTGCCAGTTTTATAAGATTCAGACGCAATAATAATGAAAGGATTAATTTGTCCATTTATATTTTTAAGTAACCGATTTCTTTTCTTATATTTTTATTTGTAATTATTGTAAATTAACAGTATTCTGGCTACAACACTATTTTCAAGACAACGTACGACAATTGGATTGTAATTTGAGATTCTCTTAGTCTAGTCCTTAAAGGAACGTTTACATGGCTCGTGCCATTACGAAAGTCGTATATGTAAACGTGCTTTATTTATATCTTAAGTTTTTTTTAGAGGTTAAATTTTTTTCTACATAATATGCACTGCCCTGGAAGTCACTTTTTCGTTATTTTTTTTTATTATTTTAAAAATCGAGGATTGTGAACTTGAAGTACTTAAATAGATGTAGATTTGGATATCACAGACGTATACAGCAGCAACGACACCGATGTACTCGTATATTTTTTCATGAACAACGTTATATGACGATGACAGAGTGAACTTTCAATAGAGAAACGAAAGCGATGTTTGTTTGTACTATAAACGGATGCTGTAACAGCAATAAAAAAATCAGACTTGCAGTCTTATTTGTTCAATTTCACCTGTCTTCCTTCCTTATTATATAAAAAATATTAAAAAGCATTCAAAATATATATCTATGAAATAGGTATAATAAAATCGGTAAAAATGGAGCACGGTAGGCAGATGGGGTTAAGACACAGAGACAGAACTTAAACACCATAATTTGTGTTCAGAGCGAGGAAATGAATTACTCATTCCCATGGGGGTGGGAATCGAACCCACCACCTTCACATTCACGAGTCGCTGTACCGTTGTGATACGACGTTGATACTCGATAGTTGATTTCCATTTTTTTCTTTGCCTTATAAGATTGTGGGTACAGGACATCTAAGCACAGTCAAAAATAATTTAACGTGTATAGTAAAACTAATATTTTGTAATCGCACCAAGACGGTGTCAAAAGGTCTTATTAAAAACATACTAACACACTAACAGTCAGATTTCTAAAATATTGTCACATTGTAAGTATATATATACAGCACAGTACTCAAACTTCTCCACAACTAAACTCACTTGTAAAAGAAAAAAGAAAGAAGTTACTTAGGTACTGTCCTAAGTAGCTTCTTTCTTCATGTTAATTATATATTTTAAGTTTTTAAATTAATTTTGACCCCTTTTTAGCTGTTGTTTTGTTACTAAGCATTATTAAACCATATTAAAGCGGTAACGCAGTCTGTCACAGTGCTCTCGCTATACAATGAACCGCAAAAGATGGAGTCAAAATGGAGAAAAATAAAAAGAAGACCACGATAAACAACCCGGCCATGTGTATGTATTATATGTGTATATTATGTGCAATGGCTGAATATCGCTTATCGTTGAAAGCGATCTCTTCCAGGCAACCATTATGATTAATATTCATATGGAATCAGTAGCACAAGTGCAGAAAGGTGCAAAAAGTATTACATTACGGCTATAAATACATTTTAGGTTATATAATTTATTATATATAAATATACGAAACATACTTACATATATAACAATTTATATAGATATACATACATACATACACATATATACCTATATATACACAAAGATACACAAATATATAAATAAATAAAAATACATAAGAGATTAACACGTACATATAACATATAAAGGTATATATTATGCACTTAAATAGACACACATACAATAAATATGACATTATAAGCTTATAGATAGTCCGAGATAGTGTTGCTTGAGACGGGTTTTAAATATTCCAACAGATCTGGACTGTCTTACTTTGAGTGGCAGCTCGTTCCAGAGTTTTACTGTCTTAACAGTACAAAAAGTCACCATAGCATTTCGTATGGCACAAAGGTATCTCTAGGAGGTTGTTAGTCCGGGAGCGGAGTTGGGAATGATTGGTGCTTGACCCTAAGAGCTTGAAACGTTCCTTGAGGTACATAGGTACTTCTATACAGGATGGTAGAGGAGGGTATAAAGGAGAGTCAGGGAGTGTAAGTTGCGTCTGTGTTGTATCGTCAGCCACTCTAGCTGGCTGCGAAACTGCGACACATGGTCGTACTTCTCCAGTCCAAAAATAAATCTTATTATAAGATTTTGCAGACGCTCGAGTTTATTAAGTAGCTGTTGAGATAAGTCGAGATAGCACTAATCAGCATAGTCTAGGATTGGCAGAAGAAGGGTGTGGGCCAAGTATATTTTGGTTTTTAAAGGTAAAAAATTCCCCCATCTTCTTAATCTACCTATGGCGGAGAAAAGTCTACAACTAAGCTCAGAAACGTGGGGTGACTCGTACTAGGCTCTAAGCAAACATTGTCTAATAAAATTGACAGTAAAGGAGAATAAATTTTAAGCAGTTGTTTAGAGTTACCAAATATACATACCTGAGACTTCCTTGGATTTATCGATAACCCAAAAGATTTACACCACGTACTTATTACATGTAGATCGGAATTAATCCGAACGACTGCACTGGTAATATCGTTGACGGCTAAACGGCTAAAGGTGATAAGAAGATGATATGTGTTGAGTGAGAGTGTTAATGAAAATGGAAAACAGTAAAGGTGAAAACACACCACCCTGCGGGACGCCAGCGTTAACGTAGCTCGGCGAAGATTGTCTGCCATCAAGCTTAATGCTTTGTCTGCGACCATGAAGCTAAGGTGAAAACCATTCAGTAGCAGTTGATGAAATATTAATGGCCTTTAAAATTGCTAGTAAAATATCAAAGCCAACAATATTAAAAGCATTCGTAAAGTCTAGTAAGACAAGTAGAGTGACTTGCTGGTTATCAATACTGAATCGAATACCATCACAGACATTGTTAAGTGTTGTGACTGTACTGTGTCCAGGGCGGAAACCGGATTGGAAAAGTGACAGGACATTATTAGTATATAAGAACCATGTACGCGCGTCTCAACCTAGTGCCGAAGCAATCACTGCCACAAGTCAGACGACTGATAACATACTATATAGAAGATATTTAGGGCCGGTTTCACCATTTGCTGATAAAGTTCAAGATAGTTCCTTGTCTGGCAGATAAACAACAAATTTGTTTTCACAGGTCTCAGATAGAAATATCTAGCAGATAAAGACCTGTTTAAAGTCAGCCTTCCTCTGGTAAAGCCAAGCCTTTATCTGGTAGACAGTATTAATTACCAGCTTCCTATATGAAACTTTATCCGTAACTGGTGAAATTGGCCCATAGTGTATTTCCAGCGTCCCATTGTTTATCACATACAGCAAGGTAAGCAGACATAATGAATGTTGCGTCCTCCGTTTTAAGAAAATTCGAAACATTGCAATTAAAGTGTCAGAGCTCAACTTTGTATTACTAAAGCGGTGAAGTCGAAATATTTTATTTACAGTGTATTTATGTTTACAGTCCAGCACTTTTACACTCTGGTATGATAGCTAGGTATATAGCTTTTGTAGTGTAGCTTAAATTTTCTATATGTTCTATACTATTCTGTAATTATATACAAAAATGACTTATTTGTGATATAATAAATGCAATTATTTAAATCTTAATTGTATAATCTTTGATGTTACATTTTTAATATTTTCGTGTAAAAAAGGTTAGGAAAAAATAAGAAGATTATTTCTTATAAAATTTTACTTAAATCAAACATTAGAAAGATCTGAAAGCCTGGCTTCGCTAACTAATCCTTGTATTTGTAATTGCAACTTCAATGCTCTTTTCAAGTCCATATTTCTTAGTTGAGAAGCAATGAATTTACCATATATATCAAATTCATCCTCTTTACATAAATCTAAATTAGAATCTAAGCTGCCTTGAATAGAACCGTCTGAAGCAGTACTAAAGCTTGGGTGTTTTAGTTTCTTTCTTTTTATTTTGTATGGGTGTGTATCCATATTTGTAAACTGTGGCTCTTCTGGTTCATTTTTTAACAGAAGTATATAATCATCACTATTTTCCGGGATGAATGGTTCAAGATGTGCTTGATCATTAAAATTATCGGGTTCCTCATGATTCCACATTTTTGAACTGATTTTCTCAGATTCCTAAAACAAAGAAAGTATTAAAACATATTAACAAATTTATAAAATATATTAAAAGTAAATTATTATTTAAGGTTGATTTGTTTAGGTTTATAATAAAATTGGTTTAGGTTTATAACAAAATTGGTTTAGGTTTATATGCGGCTTACCTCATACAATGAGTCTGAAATTTGATTAGTAATGGAATTGCGTTTGAACCGTTTATGCCAACATGAAAACCATTTTATAGTGGGCGTGTATTTATATTCAGGGCCCGATCTTTGCTTTATTTTGCTTAGCTCTTGCGTGTATGTAGATCTTAGATTTTTAATTTTCGCTTTTAACTCACTAACAGATAGTGAAATACCCGTAGATGAATGAAACTCAGTGATAATATCTCTGTAAGCTTGTAAACGTTTGTCTTTTATTTTGTAATTTTCGTGTTCTGTATTCCATAAATATTCTTGATTGAGATATAATTGTACGAATTGGTACGTTTCATTTTCACTCCACCTCATAGTTTTGTATTATTTATTTTGTATTGTGTCAAATAAAAACAACAATTTCCGTTGTTTTTCTTTACATAGAATATGACAACTGACATTGACGAACCACAGATAATGTGTTATATACTAGGAATATTTTATGCTTGTCTAAAAATATATATTTTTAAATAGCTAAATATGGAAAGCTTAATCTTCAAAAATTTGAAATATTCTAAATTAATTATTTTTATGGTATAATAATAATTAATGTTGTTTTACATGACAGCTAAATTAAATGACTTATAAATTTAGAATTTGTATTGTTACGGAACAGGGAAGAAAATAAAATACAAATATTGTACTTCTTAATTTTATTTAAGATCCTAAATATTTATCGTTCAGCAATCAAACAGTCAAATGATAGAAATTTTATATTAATTTTAGAGTAGTATTTCTATACATATTTCTAATAAGAATCAATAAATTTAAATAGGCATTTCTTTTCTTTGGCATGGTTAGAATTTTAAAAATAAATATATAGTTGACATAATATCTTCAACAAGTAGCTTCACTAAGCTATTTAATTACTTTAAATTAAATATTACATATAACTTGTATGGATACAACACAAATTATATAAAATATTCTTAATCACTTGTTATATCTGCAATTCTCGCTTCACTTAAAATACTCTGAATTTCTAACTGAAGCCGTATTGCTTTTTGTAGGTCCATTTTCCTTAATTGAGATGCTATATATTTGCCATATATATCAAATTCATCTTCTTTAACATATTCCAATTTATCTTTTAAATATTCCTGGGTAGATCTGTGCTTCATTTTTTTCTTTTTGTTTTTCTTACTCACAATAGAAGAAGATTTATCTATTTTGATTGGACTTAAAGAATCTTCAGTTTTTGGAGAATCATAATCATCATCAGAATTTGAGATGAGAGGATCTGGATTTGGATTGTCTGTATCATTTTGTTGTCCCTGACTGACCCATATTTGATTGCATGATGATTCAATTTCTGCAATATCGGGAACCTGGAAAAATAAAAGTTTAATTGTTACATGTTAATAATAAATATTTCTATTACATATTAGACTTATTTTAAGGATACAATGATAGATGATTTTTTTAAGTATAAATATATGAGAAAGTTTAACTTTTATCATGAGCATGTTATATTCTGAGCATGTTATATTCTAAGAAAAGTTACAGTTATCAAAATGTTAAATACAAACTTGGAAGGAAGACGAATGCTTATTGGTTGGAATGTGTTTCAGACAACGATCCATTTCGTGAAACCAAACTAATGAAGGTTCGTATATTGAATCAGGGCTAGATTTCTGTAATATTTTGTGCACTTGTTGGACGTATGTTGTTCGCAAATTTTTTATTTTCATCTTAACTTCAGGTACTGAAAGGCATTTTGTTGTAGAATTTTTAAATTCTGTACAAATATCGTCATAGGCTTTATCCCTTTGGTATTTTAACTTATATCCTGGATGGTTAGGATTCCACAGGCATTCATGTTTTAAATAAATTTTCACAAACTCAAGCGTAATTGCTTCACTCCATCGCATCTTGATGTCAGTTATCATCTAAAATTATACGTCTTTGTTATTAATGCATTTTCTTCTGCAAGTACATTTGATATTTGACAATTTATATTTTTGATCACAGACTATATATGTCAAATACATGGCGTTTTCTATATCTAGTCTATGCGCTTCTACAGAGGAACATATATTTTTTTTAAATCATTTATGGAATGTTTATAAAACTCGCTGAATACATATTGTATACGTCACTTACAAACGATTTAATTAAAAATAAGAAATTCCTCTGAATAAAATAAAACGTAGGTATATAATTTAGCGACATACATACCTACATACATATTATATGTTTCTAGTAACTTATACAAATTTACTAAACTAGCGAGCTTACCATACCGTTTTAGAAAACAATACAAATACAATTTTGTAAAGCATAGTATTCATAACTGAATACTAAGAACAGTAATAATAGATACATATTAGTATGTCACTATGGCATCAGTGTTGTTACTGTCCTATTTTAAAGATACTTGCATATTATGTTAGCGACATAAGTCGACGTAGGCAGTAATATTTGAACCTCTGATATGGGGATATATTGATATTTATTGGCGTTACTAGTGACGATTTCTCACTATACATAACACCGAACTCCAAGGTGGATGTCGTTGCCATAACTGGCGATGCGGTTCCTTCTATCTCACGGCACGTCCGATGCCCAGGACGATGATGATGTACCCAGTTCTCAGCGGTCGCCTTGCTCATTTGTATCTTCAAGGGCGAGCTACACTCGTCCCTCCCCGACCGTGACGTAAAATGAAAAAATAAGGTCGTTTTGGATGAGAACATGAGGAAACAATATATAAATATGTATCAATATTCACGGCTACCCCTTATCAGTCACATAACTATGCAATGCATTTGTTATAAAGAAGCATAGGCAGGCTAGGCGTGCACACGAAGAAAAAAAATTTTAGGGTTTCATATCTCAAAAGGACCTACATGGAATTTTTGATAAAACTAAGCATAAACGCTATATCTTTTGATTGTGAACTTCGAAGTTTTATTTTTTCTGTGACTGAAACCTATAGATCTAGATATTTTACACTAATTTTAGTTAGTATCTTGACGTGATCTTGACAAAACGTGTCTTGATAGATATAAATGTTAAAAGGTTCCGATTTTGCCGTTTGAGGTACTCAAAATAGTCTAAGTAACACCTTAAAATGTCATCAAATAATTAGTATACTGGTAGATATAGTTCTCAATAAGTACATAAAAATGCTTCTTACAAATACTTATATGTTCAGAGCGGACACCGAACCCATTACCGTCCGTAGCTTAGTCACAATCATTTATGACTAGTAGAGGGCCGGTATATATAAACAACGTGCTTACTCCAGTGACTTTGCCCTACTTTGTCACTAAAGAAATGTAATCTTAAAAAACTATAGATGAGGTTCGATGAGAGTGGACAAAGTTTTATTGTGTTGGAGCCGCAAGTGAGGGACAAGAGAATATATCACACGGCTGCGTGTTTTTCCATGTTATATATCTATAGCCTTAAGGCAATATAAATAATTAAAAGATTGAGGAAATTTAAATGCGTTGAATATATATATATATATATATATATATATATATATATATATATATATATATATATATATATATATATATATATATATATATATATATATATATATATATATATATATATATATATATATATATATATATATATATATATATGTATCGGTCAAGTGCGAGTTCTATTTGCGCATCCAGGGGTTCTGTTTTATGTACCTATTTCATGATTGTACTACTAGACGTAGATATTTTATTTTTTTTATTATTTCGGCAACGGAAATATATATTTGTGAAAATTTCAAGATTTCAGGCTATCACGGTTATGAGATGGTTATGAGTATGAGATACAGCCTGGTGACAGACACATAGCGGAGGTTCATTAATAGAGTCCCGTTTTTACCTTTTAGGTCCGGAACGCTAAAAATAGTATGTATATCAATTTGTCGGTGACATACATATGAGATATGTTATACGTTACAATTTAGCGTGTATTTGAATAAAAAGTAAAGTATGACTTTTTTTTTAAATTATTTGTATTTACTTACTTGTTAAGTTAAAGTCCGAAATGAAGTTCAAAATGTATAAAATTTGCAAAGGCATTAGTAATTAAGCGTCGTTCGCGAACCTTAAGTATTAACTTAAACTTACTTCAAGTAATTTGTTAACTAAATGAACTACAAGACTGTCATGCCCGGTACCTGACGATACACGGTGACTGTGGCTTTAAATCTTACTTTTTGAAAAGTTTATAGATAAAATAGCTTTAAGTACTTATTATTGTTATGAGATATAAAATAAAATGCTAAATCACCTTGGTGTTTTATGTTTCATACTGTTACATATCCTTTGTTAAGTAGAAATAACTAGGAATCGTGTATAAATAGAATACTTAAAAGATTTTTGTTAATCTGTGCATTAGTTCTCGAGATGAGTGCGTTCCGACAAACAAACTATTCAGCTTTATAATATAAGTATAAATAGATATTAATAGGGTTATTACAGTTTATTTTTAAAGTTATATACCAATTATTATTATATATTTTATAAAACACGAGCGACACTGCTCCGCAGGTAGGATTTGAACTTAATTTAGCAGTAATGGATATTTAGATAGTAGAATTGTGCAAAATATATATATGAATGAAAATAATAATAAACTCTATATTTTCCGGATGTTAAACATAGAGTAAATGTGGAGAAATTTGTTATTTACGTAACATTTTAGGCCCAACAACACAAACATTATATACATCATTGGCCGTAGTGGATGGCCAATTCAAAATTTTACGATCTCTATTCGATTATACGGTGGGTGCTTTGACCAGATACCATCCAATTTGCTTACATGCGTGATTGAGTCAGACGCTCGCAAACTACGTTTATTTAGGTTTGACGAATATATACCTAAATTTATTATGTATGTAATGTATGTATGTATGTACGGAATTTGATAAAATTTGTCCTACTGTATTAAGTGCTATGGTCTTTGGATCTAATATATATAGACTAAATAGCCGAATGTCATAAATATGAATAATTCTAACAAATGATAACTATCTTTGTTATTAAGATATATTTTTTAAATTGTTAAAAAAAATGGACATTTTCAAAACTTGCTGTTATAAATTACCTGCAAATAAATATCAAGAATAATATATGGAAAATCTATTAAAAAGTTTGTTATACATTTTTAAACATGAAGTCAGCTTCAGTATGTGAAGCGCTTCTTGAATGCAGTGCCAATTACTCGTTCTCGTCATATCAAGTCGATATTACGATATTACCCGCGAGAGAAAGTTCTAGAAGTTTTTAGAAAATTTTTTGTGATTTTTTGTTTTTAGAGAAGAGAATTTTTTATTAGATTAGATTAAAAATAATTACAAAAAGTGATCATATACTCGTACATCCAGTTACTGAGTTACGTGAGTTAGTTAATACGTAGAAACCTGTTATTTGTCATATCGGATCCTTGGGGAGTGTAAGGGAGCCATAAGAGAAGACTGCTGTAATTTCCGACGGGAAATAAAACACGGAAGCTTACCTTTTATAGTCCACACAAATAAAATGGTCAGCTACAGCTTGTTATTATATAAAACTTAAATAAATTTCAACAGTATAGAAATAGAATACTGAGTTGTTCTCTCATACAATACAAATGGAAGGTAAATCTTAGCAGCAGTAACTTTGCAAATGAAACTTGTGAATTTGTATACCGTCAGCTCAACGTCAAACGGGTGCGGAATGCCTCCTGAAATGGTGTCAAAATGTTTATATATAATCTGTAGTTCCTTTTCAAGTTTTGAGCTCCTGTTGTATAGAACGGTATAATGGCGCGTACTTTACCTGTCAGACGATATAGTAAATATTATAATATGTTTCTAATAAGTTATAAATATCATTTAAGATGATATTTAAATTTAATAAAATTTTTATATCCTCTTTCCTTTGTGTGTGTGTATAATATTATTGTGTGTATTGTCTGTGTATAATTTTATTCTTATTTTGTCTTGTGTTTTGTTTACTATGTACTTGTTAAGTATTAGCATACCGCTTTTTTGTAGTCGGTACTAGCTAAAGCAATAAATTAATAGACAATCACTAAATACACCGAGTAATAATATCGGTCATGTGCGAGTAGTATTCGCGCAGCGAGAGTTCCGTACCTATTTCAAGATTGTAGGTATTACATTCAATTTTCAGTCGTATCTACTAATTTTGTATGAAATTAGCTACAAATATAACTTTGTAATAAATTCTTACTCATATTCTCAAATTTGAGATTTTATCCTTTATATATAGTGTAAGTAACATAATATTTTTTATAGCTTCACGCTTATACCCGTACAGAGCAGGGCAGACAGAGGGAACTTAGTGTTAAGACACTCCGTTCTCCACTTGCCACCTTTGGAATGGGAAAAAAACAATAAATCCAATGAAGAATGAATCCTGAATTATAAAGTAAATAGTTTTTTACATGACGTAAATACAGCTTAAAACACACAGACACTTATTCTACAATGTACGTTTATTCACGTTCGTATCTCGGAGCGTACATACAAAACTTGTTTTCATGAATACCGAATGATATGGTTGGTGTCAGTGAACGGACGTCTTTGTTGAATTCAACGTGATATATATTATTTTGAAACATTATCAAAATATTAAATTCTTTAAATTTGTATCACACAGTTATGGGTTCATATCCCATTAGGGGGATAAAATTATTCCAATTTCATCGCTCCGGTAAGGCAAATTTTGTTATTATTTCGCTATACAATGGATTGAAACCGAATGTAATGTGGAGATCAGAGTGTTTCTACACCAGGTCCTCTCTTCTAAGCATTTTTAGTAAATTTATTAGTTATGTTTGTATTGACTGGTTGATTTTGTAGGGTAAGACAGTTTATTTAATCGCCTTATTTTAATTTAAACATTGCATGGTAAGTTGTGAAATAATAAATAGCACGACAGGCACCATTGTACCTATACATACTTGTAGTACATTTTTTATATTAAAGCTGAAGTTATTTTAATACAAATTTATATTCTTCGGTAGTTTACACTCAGATACGTCAATTAGTGTTTAAATGATACTAAAGGACCTGTTTAAGCGTGAAATACACGATGCCATAGCAACGTGAAAGTCGTTTTATACAAAAGTTATATTGTTAAACATATGGTTGCGTGTGTAATTTATTGATTTAATAAACTTAATCTGTATATTAATACGTGAAGCGATAACTTTGCATCCCTTTTTACGAAAATTGGGCGGACGGAGGATAATGAAATTTGGCAAACTTATAGTTTATGTATATTTTTTATTAATATTACATAAGTTTAGCAATATGACTTTTGTATAAAGTGACATACACGTTGCTATGGCAACGCGTATTTCACGCGTCAACGGGTCCTCTAGTAATCATTATTATTTGAAAATCTTAGCGTTTTGCACTTTACCTACATGCAAAAACTATAAGTGTGCCAAATTTCATACTCGTCCTGTCGTGTAATTTTCTTAAAAAGGGGTCCAAAGTTTTTGCTTCACCTATTAATATATAGATTAAAAATGTCATTAATATAAGAAACTTTGAATGTCGCTTTAGCGCGGCTGTAATAATTTGTTGGTGTACAGACGGGGCCTTCAGGCTCTCGTGATTTTGATGCTTATCTAAAAGGCACTAACTAACAAATTAGAGGTGGATACCATGGACCTTTTTTTATGGGAACGAACCCTTGGTAATCTTAGTAAAGCATGGTAAAGAGGGAACTGTGTCAATCATTAATCGTAGTGAATGTAGTAATTCGTAGGTTTTGAATTAAATCCCCATTCGAGAAAATGTTTGAAAATTCAATAAAAGTTGTTTAAATATATGCTTAACACATTTCTCCTCTTTAAAATACAAACTATAAAATAATTTAGCAATTTTGGCTTAGATTTCTTCGATAAACACCTCAATATTACGACTACTGTAGTGCAAATAGATGAAAGTACATCTACATAGCTATACACTTAGTTTTATATATTTCACTCTAATCAATATCTTCTCCAAGCATTGTTTACAAGGGTTTAACCGTTAGCAAAAAAAAAAATACCAATTCAAGATACCAAAGCAATTTATCACGACTCGTCGCATGAACGTTTTTATGTATGGCGTGTTCGGTTATTTATTGATGTGCCATAAACAAGCCGAACAAGACCAACAAGCGGAGACAGATGGCGAAGGTAGGCTATTTATTATATAAGATAAGTTTGTTGTTTCTTTGGCTGGATGTTGTTGAGCCTTTGCTTCCGTGATAGTATTAGTTAAATATATTATTTATCTATGTGCAGATATACCTAAAATGTTACCAAAAATATTATATGCCTATGGAAATTTGATTGTATATAATTGTATCAATATTTTATTAAACTTAAATACGGTAAATATTTCTCCATTTTTTTTTTAATAAATATTTATTTACAGTATCTTTTCACATGATGAGCATGTTTGAAACATCTCATAGAGATATGCTATGCTTAGGTGCTGAATATAAAGTTTATAAACTCTACTTCTTCAACCAATTTACCTAAAAAGTTCCTTTAGTTTTCTTTGCCAAATTACTAAATTACATGAACTAATGGCATTTTTTAATAACCACCTACTTAAATTTCTTTGTTAGACAAAATGCAGCATTAAGTTTCGTTATTAAACACGCAATGCCCCAGAACAGGGCGGAAAACGGAAAAACGGGTAAAAAAGCTAAAAAGCTGTATATATATATATATATATATATATATATATATATATATATATATATATATATATATATATATAATATATATATATATATATATATATATATATATATATTTTTTTATAAATAAGTAGTAGAACGGTTGCAGGCAGTCCTCTTTCAGTCATGGTACGATGGTACAAATAATGACAAAGGACGTGCGGCGATATGAGTGCATGGAGGGTTACGAGTATATATAGAGTTGCCGGTCTGGGACTGTTGTGTAGACCATGCTTTCGTGTTAGTTCACGTTTGTAATAAAAATGTTCAGGTATATTGTATTTTTAATACTATATTGAGTGCATTTGGTTTTATATATAGATTTTTGCACTAAAAGTTGTTTTTAGATTTATTTCTTCCATATATAAAATAAGAGATGTATAAAAAGTGAGAAAGAGAAGGAGAGATCAAGACATTGCGTATTGCGGAAGTCAACTCCGACATCATTTTTTTTTTGACTAGTGAAATAAAAGTAATTTGATCATTCATTCTAATAGTTTGTAATGAGCTGCATACACTATACCACTATGATATATGGTGAAAACTGTATTATTTTATCTCGAATATATATATATATTATATTATTATATATTATATATAGATATATATATATCTAATATATATATATATATAATATATATATATATATATATATATATATATATATATATTATAATATATATATATTATATATATATATATAAGAGACTGCATTTAAGGAGTGGCAGCGTTCCAACTCTCCTGAAGACAGACTGGAGTACATAGCAGCGAAACGTGCCAGCAAAAGAGCTGTAGCCAGAGCCCGCAGTGAAGGTTTATTACCTCTCTATGATAAACTTGAACTGTGGAGGGGCAGAAGCTCATCTACAAGTTGGCATGTGCTCGGGATAAAGCGACGCAAGATATCACAAAATTTGCGTCAGAGATTCCCAGGGCAAGCTGCTTTGTAGTCATGCTTCTGTGAAGGAGAGGTGGAGAAGTTACTTCTTGGTGCTGCTGAATACTCAGCACCCGGGTAGTATTCCGTCTGAACTACCTTCCAACCTGGGACTTATTGCTCCAATAACCCTTGATGAAACTCGGAATTGTCTTCGACGCATGAAGAACGGCAAGGCGGTGGGACCTGACGATATTCCGATCGAAGCGTGGAACTCGTTAGGCTCTCGTGGTGTGCTCATGCTTACTGATCTTTTTAACCGCATTTTGAGCACTGGGACGATGCCACATCAATGGCGGCACAGTTTTATTACCCCTATTTACAAAGGAAGGGGCAGTGTTCAAGATTGCGGTAGTTATAGGGGCATTAAGATTATGAGTCACACCATGAAGCTCTTCGAGCGCGTGATTGCCCTCAGGCTCCGCCGAGAGTGTACTGTCTCTGAGTGTCAATATGGATTTCAGCCAGGATCAGGCACTACGGACGCCATTTTTGCCCTCAGAATTTTGATGGAGGCACACAGGGAAAAGAGGAGAGCTCTGCATGTGGCATTTTTAGACCTGTAGAAGGCCTTTGACTGTGTGCCACGTCAGTGTATCTGGTGGGCACTGCGATCCAAAGGGATCCCTGAATCCTATGTTGCTATTATCAGACACATGTACAACGACTCTGTTTCTACAGTTACGACCGCTGTTGGCGATACCAAACCCGATACAAAAATTACAGTAGGGGTTCACCAAGGCTCAGCTCTTAGTCCACTTTTGTTTAATGTAGTGCTAGATACTGTCACGGCTCACATCCAGGACCAGCCTCCATGGCTGATGATGTATGCCGATGACATAGTACTCATTGACGAGAACCGACTGATGCTGGAGCGTAAAGTGAATGCCTGGAAGGGTGCTCTTGAGAACGGTGGTCTTAAACTGAATGTGTCAAAGACCGAGTACATGGCTTGCGGGAACCCAGACTCGAGCACCATCCACATCGGGCCTGAGCCAGCCGTTAAGTCGGAGAAGTTCAGGTACCTTGGATCCATTATGCACGAGTCCGGAGGCATCGACTACGATGTCCACGTCCGGGTTAGCGCTGCTTGGGCCAAATGGCGGGAGGTCACTGGTGTGGTCTGCGATCGCAGAATACCGCCCAAACTCAAGGGGCTGATATACAAAAGCATGATCCGACCAGTTCTTTTATACGGCAGTAAATGTTGGCCAGCATTATCTCGGCACACTCAGGAGCTTCACGTAACGGAGATGAAGATGCTGAGGTGGATGTGTGGCTTTACTCGGGCTGACCGCATACGCAACACATTCATTCGAGGTAGTCTTGGGGTCCGTGACGTAGCGGATAAGCTCCAAGAGCGTCGTCTGAGATGGTATGGCCACGTTTTGCGCCGGCCTAAGAACTACGTCGGAAGAAAATGCCTTGATATGTCTGTCCCTGGAGTAAGACCCCCCGGACGTCCAAGGAAGCGATGGCTGGACGTCGTGACGCAGGACATGAGAGGCAATGGACTAACCACTGAGGATGCTCAAGACCGTGTAAAGTGGAGTAGATTAAGTAGGAAAGCAGATCCTGGCAATAGGCCGGGATAATGCTAAGTGGAAGAAGAAGAAGATATATATTTTTATTTTTATTTATTTATTTATTCATAAGCCATGCGATTACAAAACTATTATGTTATTAATGTAGCAGCTTTCAATGTATTATTGTAGTGCTACTACAAAATTAGATATTACCTACACATTATATTACGTATGGAGTCAAATCGTGGGTTTGAAAGCACGAGTTACGTGTACTCCAGATGTCATAATTAATATCTCAATAGCGTTCTTTGAAGATTGAAATAAATTATGACATTTGACAATTCAATGTCAGAAGAGCTTTTCCCGCATTTTAATAAACAAACTAACTAACAACCAAGTTGTTCGACTTTCACCATTCACTTAGTTAACATCATCATAATCAGCCTGTCCTAGTTCACTGCTGGACTTAGCCTCTTTAAGTTACCAGTTAGATGCGTATTCCAACGCTTAATTTACTTTGTAATTGCATGGTTTAAAAGGGAAAATCAATAATAAATATTTATTATATTTGTATATTATACGACTTTGAGATGTTTGTATTATTTCTAGCTCGTTGGACTGAAGCATATCCTTAATTTGCTGTAACAAAATAGGTATAATATATAAATAAATACCCAACCCAATATTTCTACTTTTTTTTAAAAAGACCTTTGTGTATTAATTTAAGATCCACCAGCCAACACTTAATGTCTCAGAAGACAAATACCTTAGGTTCCCTCTGCTTACCCTACCCTACCCTACCCTAAAAAAAATTAATTAATTTAACAAAATGTAAGGGAATTCGTGTATCATCGTCTCCGTAGTAACACCTACCAAAGGACACATTAAGCCAACCTGTTAGCCTTCAAACAGATGTGACCATCTTACTACACACATATATACCTCCTTCTGGGAATAATGCGATATCTCGACGAAAATTCCTTTAATATCCTTAGGGTGACATTTCCATAATGTTAATGAATTGAACGCGTCTCCCATATGATTTTATGGGGGTCTTAATGGTAGCAATTATGTGCTTTGTCATATAACGTAAGAATACGAGATTTCATTCACGAATTTGTATGGGAGCTTGAAATAATAAAAAAATATATATTAATTAAAAAAATCCTACCAAAACTACAAAGTGAGACTTAGTAACAACGCATCTCTTTGCTGGCTAGAGAGCTTGGTCACATTAAATTGGAAGCAACATTTAAATTATCTTATAATAATAATAATAAAATCTTTAATTTATTAATAATAATAAAATCTTTATTCAGTATCTTATGGGTTACAAATAATGACTTATGATTGGGTGCTCCTTTTAAGTGCATAAACACTTGTGTTAGGAGTATCCGCTCTTCCATGACATTTATGTACTAAAACAATCTTACTGAAATATCGTATATTATTGTATTATGTTCCTCTTGGTAATTCTCGGGTTCAAACGAAGCCGGTCCTTTGGAAGGCTTGCTTGGGGACACAGGTCCAACACGTAGAGGCCTCTTAGAGAATATAAAACATTTTGCTGTGACGCATCACCCGTGATCCGTCTCTGCGTAACCATAGGTAATTGCCCAGAGATGGTCGCCGAATAATGCGTAGGAACTATGGAAAATATAAAAATCTAAACTGGGACTATGGAATGGAGTTTGGATCGTCTGAGTACTGAGCTATTGGATGAGACTAACGGACGTCCGCCTTTTCAACAGTCTCAAATTGAAAGGTTGACGGACGGTGACTCGCCTCCCACTAGATGGGCCCCCACAAAGCGGCGTAATGCCTCGGGCGCAACACCAGTGTGGTCGGCTAAGGGTGTCGAGAGGTATGCACCGCTTTCACCATCACGAGGAGCTCGTGAGCGGGTTTCCCCGTTATTACGCAGATTGAGCACTTCCACCCTTTCGAGCGTATAGCTCTTGCGCTCCACTCTGCCGGCCAATGAAGGCAAGCCAGAGGCGGGGGATAAATTACAATTCCCCTATGGAGGTCTCAGGTCCGTGGGGTCGCCACTCCCCAACAGCTCGCCACAAGCTGCCCTGTGGGCTTATTGTATTATTATTATTGTTAAAGTCTAAATTTTCATAAGATTTTAAATATTTCTCTAACGGCATCCTTAGACTTTACACGTTTTTTCGACGGCTTGGCCAAGGTCACTGGATCTGGATCATACAAAGACAAAGGTGATGACGACATGGTAGACTGTTATGACTTTTGAGTGAATTTATTATTTGATTATTAATAATATTAAACATATCTAAGTCCAAAATATGTATAATTCCATAATCTATTTATTAGTAGTAAAATGCAAATTTAACTTGAATGTGTATTGAAATTTATAACGTTAACTTTGTTTTTATATATATATATATATATATATATATATATATATATATATATATATATATATATATATATATATATATATATATATATATATATATATATATATATATATATATATATATATGTAACGAATCATCAAATTAATAGAAAAATAAGAAACTGTGGTCTTTGTAATCCCTATATCTCAAGGATAGGGGGCAAATGTAAATGAGAAGATTCTTACAGAATAAGGGTGGATCGGTGGAGGTCGAACGAGTCTTGTGTCAGCGGAACGCCCTACAGAAACCAGTAATAGATTAGGCCTGAAAAATATCGAGACGGGCTTTGTTCAACAGATTAGACAAAGTGCTTGGCAGTTTGATTGATGTGCTTTATGAAAGCTGAACATAAAATTTGACAGTCTCTGTACGCATCTAGCGAATTGTTTCGATTGTGTACTTAGTAAATATATGTGGTACGTTTAAATCCTGCATAGATAGAGTAATGAACCAAAATACAAATAAGCTGCTTTATTTACTAAAATAAATTATATAATATTATATATAGCTTTACGCTGTAACCCGCACACAGCAGGGTAGGCAGAGGGAACCGTAGGTTAAGACAGTTACACTCCGTTGCTATTCGAGGTATTGCGTGTTTAGTGGAGGAGCTCAACAACGCACTTTGCCTTGTTGCCAGAGCGAAGAAAATGGAAATAATTCATTCTCCCCTACTGGGAATCGAACCCACAAGCAGTTGCGTTTACAGGCAGATGCTGTGCCTCTGCGTTACGACGCAATAATATAATAATTATATTAAATTAAATAATAATTACATTTAATCAAATACATTCACACTAAAAGTTCCGAGATGCCGCAAGAGTGATAGAAGTAGTTACAACTAGGGTCCCTAAACTACTGCTTGCTCACAGAAATAACGAATTAAATATAGAAGTATATAATAGATTTTATTGTTAACATTGATATATATGTTAGAAACATTCATTAACAGGCATGGTCGAAACGCCATTACTTAAGAACAAATAGAAATGTCATCGGTCATCTGTCAACTGTCATCCGTCATCCGTCATCCGTATCAGTTTGGTTCATCGGTAATAATATTGATATATATCACAGATTTCAACCCACAAGACTGTACACAGAAATGACTTAACAACACGTATTTATTAAACAAAACGTACTCATCTTAATTATTTTGCATTGAACAAATTAAGCACGTTAATAATATTCACTGATTTACCAAATTAAACTGAAATGTATGATAATATTATAATAAGTACGAGTATAATGGATGCCGAACGTGTATCGAATTCTGATAGAAACCGGGCGCTATCAGATCCCCAAACAAATATGCATCATCTAAATCGACCACAAATTCCAATATGTTTTCCATTTGTGATATCATCAGCTATTTTATAATTAACCATTAAAGTTGTATGTTAAACGCTACTGAAATTCATTAGAGAGGAGCAGCGTTCGTTTCAATATATATATATATATATATATATATATATATATATATATATATATATATATATATATATATATATATATATATATATCTATATATATATATATATATATATATATATATATATATATATATATATATATATATATATATATATATATATATATAATATATATATATATATATTATATATATATATATATATAATATATATATTATATATATATATATATATATATATATATATATATATATATATATATATATATATATATATATATATATATTATATATATATATATATATATATATATATATATATACGTCTTTTTTATTATTTGGCATAAAATTCACTGTAAAATAATGAAGTCATTTTTTGAACGTATAAGTATATTAATACTTAAAGAAAACATAATAATTCGAACGCAGTGGGATTTGAATCTGCGCATTATGAAAACTGTCCAATTGCTATTTAATAACTAAATATATGTATATATGTTAATATTCAATATACTTTGTAATCATTTATATGTAGAATTGTAGCGCACGTGTTTGTTTTATTTAATAATCCATGTACTCGTATGAAGTGTTCAACATCAACATCTTGATCTATTCCACTTCCGTAGTAATTTCGACTAAATGCCTAGTTTCAGCTTTCTATGCATATTTATATGTGTCTACTAGTCACTCGAAAACGAAAGAGGCTTGTATATATTGATTGGATAGTATTTAAGGGGCGTTGGTTCTAATCTTGGTTTGTAGCCTTTTTTCCAGAAATTCAATTGTAGGTAATAAACGATTTGGCAGTTATTTTTAGTCGTAGGATGTTATATATCTTTCTGTATTCCGGAAGATAGAAGAGCTAATATTTTACTTGGCCTTTATATTAGTGTACATCCTAGAGGTATTGTAATTTACAGATCCTCTCGAACTTATTCGTTCGAAGCTCGCGGCTTATTTCTGAGTGTAAACTATAGTGCTATCTCAATCCTGCCGTAATAGCCTTGCCATATTTACGATAGCAAATAGCTTTATAGGCATAATAAAATCTGTTTGAACCGTACTAAATTGTCACTGAAATACTGATTTTAGGTCCTTTTCACGTGATAATTAGGGTCGTTCCAAATAAAGTGTTCGAAACCTATGATAAAATTGTAATTTGTGTGTCAAATGCCTAAATCAAATCAAAAAAATATTAATAAATATTCAATATAAGGACTTTTGAATCGCCAGTTTACATTGAAGTATGAGTACGGTCACTCCTACAGGAAGCTACCACCGACTCGGAAGGTGGCTCTGCTGAGAAGAGCCGGCGAGAAGCTCAACAGTTCATCATTTAACAATGGACTTAAAATAATCTTATAGTTAGGACTGGTCTAGTTGGACTTAAAATAATCTTATAGAATAGTCAGTAATATGAGATTACCAGACAAAGTAAAGCGGTTCTATCTCTGTTATGTTGGAAATATTTTTATAAAAAAAACTTAAGTCCCAGACTTTTTTGCATACAGCATGAAACTGTTTAGCGATATAACGGTATATACCGCTATAACATAGCGGTAGGCAGAGGGAACCGCAGGTAGAAGATATACAGCGTAAAGCTAAAAAAATGACATAACAAAATTGTTGTATGACATTATTTTCCTATAAAACATAAAGCCCACGTTGAGTGCCATATATGAAAATTATTTAAAAGTTTGTTACAACTAAACTTTAAACTCTAATAGTTATAAAATAACATATTATTTTAGTAATACAAAGTAATAATAATAGCTTCACGCTGTATCCCGCACATGGCAGGGTAGACAGAGCGAACCGTAAGAACATAGTGTTAACACACTCCATTTACCGTTTTCCGCCTTTCGAGGCATTGCGTGTTGAGTGGCGGAACTCGACACCGCGCTCGAGATAGACGCTATACCTTTGCGCCACGATAGTACGAAAAGAATTTAATATATATATATATATATATATATATATATATATATATATATATATATATATATATATATATACATATATTTATATATATATATATATATATATATATATCTATATATATATATATATATATATATATATATATATATATATAATATATATATATATATATATATATATATATATATATATATATATATATATATATAGATATATATATATATATATATATATATATATATATATATATATATATATATCACTTCACTTATCATTCTGTCCTAACATAATAAAAGACTACTGAACATGTCAGTCTGTCTAGATATATACTATTCGGACTGAGTTCTGTACAATATTTGTGATTACGTCATAGTTTATATGTAAATCGTTTCTCTATTTGTGTATGTGTACGCCCTCAGACGCCATTTGCATGGGAAACGTCGGCATTGTGCGCTTGTTCAAATATTCATATTGCATATTGCAGGCACACGGTCAGTACAGCTTGCGCTATTATAGTGCATTCGTTTTAAACAATTGCTATTATAGAATTTGCTTCTGCAAATGTATAATTCGAAGCAATCAAACGATGAGCTGTTTTACATTGTATATATATATATATATATATATATATATATATATATATATATATATATATATATATATATATATATATATATATATATTATATATATATATTATATATATATATATATATATATATATATATATATATATATATATATATATATATATATATATATATATATATATATATATATATTTATATATATATATATATATATATATATATATATATATATATATATATATATATATATATATATATATATATATATATATATATATATATATATATATATATATATATATATATATATATATATATATATATATATATATATATATATATATACAAACTTTATACTCTGAATAATGGATTACTAAATAGTAAACCTGTAAATCTGCAACAGCTCGCAGTTTTACAACATGAAAATTATTAGCGGCTCGAATAATGATTTAGCATCTGTGGACCACTGTACCATTGGGACAATCGTATTAAATTACCAAATATATGCAGAACGACTAGTTGTACCAGATCGATATATAAATAAGAACAGGTGATAGAATAAGTCATAATACTTTAAAAAAAAACATAAAATTTTCAAAGCAGTGGGATTCGAAATTGGACGATTTAAATGAGGCGCGGGTTCAAATCCCGTTGTATTCAAATAGTATTATTTCTATCCTTAGTGTTGATACACACTTTGAAAATATTTAAGAATGGGTCGTTTCTAACGATTTTTACAACATATAGTATTATAATTCATTACCATCTAACGAAATTATCTCGTTTGTATATTGAAACTAAATTGTAAATTCACTTTAGTAGCGAAATCTACTATTGACGCTTGAATCTGTTAGTTCATCATAATTTCAAATTTTACTACCTGAAATGTCAATATCCATTCGCATCAGTTCTCTGAATTAAATAAGCTTTATCAGACAAAATTTTGTTTAAATACCTACTGGCTTAGGTATTTGTCAATGACAGGCTTCGCTCCGTAAATATTTGCTTTATTGTCTTAATATATATATATATATATATATATATATATATATATATATATATATATATATATATATATATATATATATATATATATATATATATATATATATATATATATATATATATATATATATATATGTATATATATATATATATATATATATATATATATATATATATATATATATATATATATATATATATATATATATATATATATATATATATATATATATATATATATATATATATATATAGATATATATATATATATATATATGTGTGTGTGTGTGTGTGTGTGTGTGTGTGATGTGTGTGATTTTTTATCAATTAACTGGCAAGTTGATAAACTATTACTTAAAGCTTCATGTGTAAAAAATACTTAAAGAAGACATATAAAAATTTGAACGCAGCGGAATATGAGCCTGCGCTTCATGGAAACCGTCCAATCGCTATGACAACTAAGCCATACATTCTTCATTAAGCTGCGTCGAAATTCTTATATGCTCTATACAACATATACATATTACAAGGCGAAAGATTTATACATGTTGAATGGAAACCAGAGTTTTCGCTTTTCCAAACCGGTGTCGCTGTCGAGGCCAATAGGGATAACAGTATTAAACTCACAACAAAAAAAATATATATACATAGTACATTGTTAGCATCTCTGTAGGGAGATTTTTACAATTTTCCACTGCTCATAGATTGTTGCAAAATTAGCTAATTTTTATATGTTTTCTTTAAGTATTTTTTTTATTTTAAGTGTGGATTAACACTTTGGAAATCATAAAAATAGCTTCGTGTGTATCATTCATTACTGAAGCTGTAATAGTCCCATGTAAGGAATGTTTATTCTGTGTACCTCTTCGGGTACTAGATGAGCTGATCGATACTTAGTTCACATAAGAACCTGCTACGATTAGGCTAATAATTTTCCATAAGGAAATCCTATTAAAACGTAAACAAACAAGAAAGCAGATACTAAGTAAAAAAAATTGAAAATATTAAAAATAAATGTAATTCTGTCAATCTCCATGTCAAAGCACGGACTACCTCAAACTTTTACGCGTACCGTTTATAAATTAAAAAGTTAATATTAACGTCAACTTTGCTTCGGCGAAGTTTCCGAAAGTTGAAGAACTTGGATTTTTCAACGTCACGATGCATTAAATAAATTGCGTGCACGTTGTTTGTGCGCTGTTAATTAATTATTAAAGTTTATTTTTGTTTCATGCTTGCTCTAATTAAAAAAAAAAACAGAGATGAGACCCTCGTACTCTATTTGGGACATTCCTGCTAGTATATTACTATTATTAAAAGGCTTATTACGTTTAAAAGAAAATAGTATAATAGTAGAAAATAGTAAATAGCTTAGAAGAAAATAGCTCATACTCATAATGTATAAGAAACATTTGTCATTTGTCATATCCATGTTTCTCTATTCAACACACAAAATGTCAAAAATGAGAGAAAAATAAAAAAAACGGAGAAGCAAAAGCACCGCTTCCGGTAGTCACTGCTACAGAACTCTCTTTCTTTATAGAAATCCTTCTTTTTTTTAATAGTAAATTAACAGAACAAATTTAGTTATTTAGCCGAATAAAACAACAAGTGGTTAGTTAAATCAATTGTGGTGAAACGAATATATTCTGGGAAAGGTCCACGCGAGTAGGTATATATTAACCTACGAAGAGGTTCCAGTGATAAAATTGGATACCACTCGACTTTATTTATAGTTTGGTGAATTTACCGAGTCTGATAGTGATTTATTATTGTTGCGTTCATTTACCGTGGCATGGATAAAGAACTTTTTTGTTTATTCACATATAGTAGAAGGAAACGCCGCGCTTTGTCTTCTTGCCAGAGCGAAAAAAACTAAATAGTTCATACTTAAAGAAGGCATATAAATATTTGAACGCAGCGGGACTTAAACCCACGCCTCATATGGAAATCGTCTAAGCGCTCTGACCACTAAAATGCGTTCGCGTCGTTCTGCGTCGGAATTCTTATATAATTTTTACAACTTGTTACGTTGTCCCTAGTCAGGGACGCTAGTCCCTATAGGAAGATTTTTACAAGTTTCCGCTACCCAAAGATTATTGCACAGAACAATTATTTAGCACGAGAGAATGCTATTTCATTAAATATTTTAATATTTTTTAAACTATAAATCCACATTAAGGATAGAAAATACTTAAAAAAAGCATATTAATTCATTCCCCCCAATGGGAATCGAACCCACGACCGTCGGCTTACATTCACATGCTGTCACGATGCGCAACGTTTACAAAAATACTTCTATTTTCCCGCTGTGGACAATTGACACTGTTTTTTTTTAGAATTTGACACTGTTTTTTTTTAGAATTTTATAAGTTAAAATTAAATGCATAGGGATATTCCAAACAATATAACACTTAATGTACATTAAACGTAATTTTTTATTACGTTTTATAAAAAAATAAGCCGAACTGGCTAACTAAGCATTTACCAGCAACAGTATACTGCTTATTACTCCACAGTTTTAGCACTTGCTGGAACAAAAAAAATTAAATACATCCGCGTACTAAAATTAGTTCGCTATTAAAGGGATTTGAAAACAAACGAGGGTGCGCACACTGTGGTAGATATTTAGAAATTAGATTATTTGTTATCTTTTAGTTGCAATGCCGCAAAAAGGCGGATAGCGGGGAACGGTGTGTCTTAACACTAGGTTCCTACGGTTCACTCTGCCTGCCATGCCATGAGCGGGATACAGCGTGAAGCTAATTTAATTTAATTAAATTTTCAGATTTCACTCTAAATTGTTTGTAAAAAAAAGAATAGATATGTTATTATTATTATTATAGCGCGGCGTTAAGTTCCGCCACTCATCAGGCAATATCTCAAAATTGGGCAGAAAGTGCGGAAAGGAGAAGTTTCACGCTATTTCCCGCACATAGCAGGATAGACAGAGTAACCTAGTGTTAACCCAAGCGAGTGTCCTCCCTTCTCCACTTAGTTATACATATTGTAAATAATATCAAAAATTTATTTAATATTAAATTTCTAATACAAATGTGTGCGGCAGTGTACGCATTCGAGTTTCTCCATTTTTAACCTCCATTCAGCTCGGAATTTTATTTAAATCCATAATTTATATGCAGATGAAGGTCCGTCCGCGTTAGAATTATTCAGTATAAATCGTTAAAGCACTTTAATTATTATTATGGTTTGGACGTCTCATTTTTAGACGGATCAGGTCATATTTTTTTTTACTTTACTTCTACGAGATATTCATTTGAAATTTGGTTTGGTAATATTAATCGCTCACGAAATGTATTGGGAAGAATCTAAAAATAACTAACAAAATGTATATGTAATTTAAATAATTATTACGTATGATTTACGATAAGAATATTGAATAAGGTAAGCGTGGTGCAATTTTAGTGTCTGACTGGCAATACTGACAGTGTTGGGTTCGAATACCTGCTCTTGTAGGATGAAACCGGTGTTGAGTTTCGCCATTCAATAAACAGGATTTAAGCGGAAAGTGGAGTGTCTTGACACTGGATTTTCGCTGCCTATCCTCTTACAGTAAAAGGTAAAAAATCATCTTAGAGACGACTTACGTTTCACCATTACATTCTCTTACTATTTTATGTATACATTTGGATTTCTATTATGTGTCTACTAACATTAGTAATTCGAACCCACAAGCATCGCACTATCACTTATATCCTCGACCTGCTACCGGACTGGTTTGCGGAGTGGAGGCTCACGATTAACGTGGCCAAGACCCAAGCGATTGCGTTTGGGCTCCACAAGCTGCCTCCTCCGCTTGTTCTCCAGGGTGAACAGGTCAAATGGTCCCGCCAAGTCACCTACCTGGGCGTCTCCATAGAAAGGAAACTTTCCATGTCGGCCCAGGTAGCCAAAGCCAGGAACGCAGCGCGAGCTGCACTGGCCCTGCTGCGTCCCTTATTCCGATCCCGCCTTCCCCTCCGTACCAGGCTGGGGTTGTACAAAACGTACGTCAGACCCCATCTGACGTACGCGTCCCCAGCTTGGTACTTCCCTCACGAGACCTAGTCTTCGGAAGGTCCTTGAGACGGTGCAAAATGTGGCTCTCCGACGAGTCGTCCAGGCTCCTAGATACGTGAGGAACGCTACCATTCAGCGCGACCTCCGTATCGAAAGCCTAGAGAGTCACATCACCAGCTAGCTGCCCGCGTCTACCACGGTGCCGACGCCTCGGATCACCCTCACATCCGAGACATCGCTCCGTGGCACTCCCGTCCGCCGGACGCCCAAAGACTACCTCGAGACATCCTTCCCCCTCCTTCTGATTCCTGAGCTGGTACCAAGGTCGCTGGTCGCCTAGGCTGAGCCTCCCCCGGATCACCGAGGGTCTCATTCGGCCGGGCTGACCGCCCGGGTAGCGCATAACTCACTCCTTTCGTCCAGTCCGTTTAAATCTTGTCCCTCTTAAGGACACTTTACCTCGGGCCAAACGCCCAACCCAAGGACCCGCCCATATTCATGGGCGGCGGAAGAGCCTAACGGCAAGAGGGCACTGCCCTGAAGCCGTTTTCCTCTCCCCCCTCGGGGGTCGAGAGAGAGAATACATCTGGATATATATATATATATATATATATATATATATATATATATATATATATATATATATATATATATATATATATATATATATATATATATATTATATATATATATATATATATATATATATATATATATATGCGCAGAAAATTCCGCTTCAGTGGTTAGGACCGCTGTTGGCGACACCAATCCCTTCCCTATTACAGTAGGAGTTCACCAGGGCTCAGTTCTTAGTCCGTTCTTATTCAATGTAGTGCTGGATACTGTCTCGGCTCACATCCAATGCCAGCCTCCGTGGCTGATGATGTATGCCGATGACATAGTACTCATCGACGAGAACCGACTGATACTGGAGCGTAAAGAGAACGCCTGGAAGGGTGCGCTTGACAACGGTGATCTTAAACTGAATGTGTCGAAGACCGAGTACATGGCTTGCGGGAACCCGGACTCGAGCACCATCCATATCGGGCCTGAGCCAGCCGTTAAGTCGGAGAAGTTCAGGTACCTTGCATCCGTTATGCATGAGTCTGGAGGCATCGACCATGACATCCATGCCCGTATAAACGCTGCCTGGGCCAAACGGCGGGAGGTCACTGGTGTGGTATACGATTGCAGAATACCGCACAAGCTCAAGGGACCGATATACAAGAGCATTATCCGACCGGTTCTTTTATACAGCAGCGATTGTTGGCCAACATTATCTCGGCACACTCAAGAGCTTCAGCTTGGGGTCCGTGACGTAGCAGATAAGCTCATAGAGCGTCGCCTGAGATGGTATGGCCATGTTATTCACTGACCTGAGAACTGCCTTGATATATCTGTCCCTGGAGTTAGACCACCCGGACGCCCAAGGAAGCGATATACAATGAAAAATTGTAACAAACATTATTATAGAAATATCTCATCATCTTAATACGCGTCAGCATCTGGAGTTAGCACGTTGGAGCCTCCTTTAAACGCAGATTAACCGCTTTGAACTATAATAATCGCTAGAACGTCGAAGTTTGAGCCAAAAGCATTATTATTAGAAAAGTTTAACGAGAAAATTAAGGATATAAATGCTTACTAGATATGCTTAATCTATATACATGTACATTAATTCCTAAATATTTAAATATAAGCATGAAATTTGAATTTGATAGAAATTATTGATAGGATAGAGAAGAAACTACTTAGCATTCTATAGATTCATCTGTATAGGTGCCACGTTCATCATGTTGTAGGCAGAGAAACTCCAAGTAGATCCTGGTACTTGCGACCCAGGTCTAGGTTTAGAGTAGCGCCTTTAAAATTAGATAAGAAAGGATTTTCCCAAATTTAACCCCTGAGGGTGGTTCAAAAGGGGATATTCTGAAACTTTCTAAGAAAATCAAATAAAATTTTAATATTTATAGCTTATTGGTCAAATTTATTTAATGTTTAACAAGAAAAGTTTAATTCATCGTGATTAACTTGAAACTTCAGACACTTTTCTTTTCAATATTTTTTTGATATATTACATTAAATTTTATGTATGTGGACTCACTGTCTGTCGTAAATTTATCCTGAAACCTGCAAATTAACTTAAAGTGCATTTAGCTTGCATTTTGAATTAAAATAATTTTATAAACTAATTCCTTCCCTTGTCTTTAGTTCTACGTTCATAATTCCGTTCTCGTTTAATCCCTTCATTAAGTCTGATGAAATAATGGCTATAAACTTGTTCTTCAATACTTATTGGTGTTCATTTAATACATGGCTATATAAAAGAAAAAACTTTTCTTTTAAAAATAGAACAGAACATGTATAGATATGGAGGGAAAGTGAAATGCTCTGTTTATTATTTAATATGACATTATATTATAAAAGCCTGTGTACCCTGTGAAATCGTTTAAAACCCAGGCGTTACTTGGAACTCCTCTGTCTACAGCGTTGCTTATTTGCTCACGTCGTTTTAATTGTCTCTGTCATATTATATATATATATATATATATATATATATATATATATATATATATATATATATATATATATATATATATATATATATATATATATATATATATCTGCAAAACTATTTTAAATTTCAGTTTTACAGACTCTGTAGTTTGCTGTGCATTGCCATTTGTCAGTCAGTCAATAAGTCAACCGGTAACTCTAGGAATTTTATATCGGAAGTAGATTTTCCTTATATATACATAATTTCAAATAAAACCATTTCTGAGCAAACACTTTGATTAAGCTTAAAAGTTGAATTCGAATGTATTTTTGAAACAAAGCTTTTTTTCTTTAGTACCGTCTTTTGTTAGAAAGTTCAAATTACAAGCATTGTTTTTCCTGTAATTATTTTCCTTATTAGAACAAAGATGTTGTAAGTGGCTACAACATATATTTACCGACAGTCTACATCTAAATTGAAGACATTTTCGATTTCGTGGCGGTATTGATAAATAATTAATGAAATCCTGCATATGACAGTGCAGACAGAGAGATCAAGTTCTAGTGTCTTAACACTCTTTTTCACTTATTTTTGTGTTGTATGGAGGAGCTCAGAGCTGGCAAAATGAAAATAATTGAAATGTAATCATACCCCCGAGTGAGAATTGAACTCAAAGTCATCGCGCTAACTGATAAACTGCGTCAAACTCTAGTGTAGGTTGGCGGAAATCACTATGTTACAAAATTTTAATTATTTTACTTACAATAGGTCGTCTGAGTGTAGCTCGGATTCACATCGCGTTTATACGGCATCATGATGAAAATTGTTATAGAAAAATTTGACATCTCATATATAACAGGGTAGACAGATGGAAGCTTAAGCTTAAGCTATTATTAAAACATTCAGTTGCACACCTTTCACGGATTTCTTTTTTCGAGACATTGCGTGTTTAGTTGCGAAACTGAACGCCGCGCTCCGTCTTCTCACCAGAGCGAGGAATGAAAAAAAAATAACGTAGTTAATAGAAAAAAAGAAGGCGGCTGGTAGTGACTGGATGGCTGAACGGGAGATTGCATTTTAAGGCCCTAGGGGAGGTCTAGGTCCAGCAGTGGACTGCTACAGGCTAACATTTTTCCACATATTATTTTTTTATACTTAATTAAACATAAAAATCAAGCGCAGCCGCGGGCAACCATAGTTTCTCGACAGAGAGGATATTGCAGTCAAACAAATACGTGGTGTATTTGTTCAGAGTTTTGTAAATATCCTTTGTAGTATTTTTTTAATTACTACAAAATAAAAGATTGCAGTAAACATATTGTATTGGTGCAGTACTGGTTTAAATTGTTTTTTTTTTATAGCTTCACGCCGCATACAGCAAGATGGGCAGAGAGAATGTAGTGTTCTAGCACTCCATTTCTTCTCTCTCAGCCTTTCGAGACATTTTGTGTTGAGTGGCGGTACTCAGGGCCTTGCTTTGTCTAGTAAGCAGAGCGAGGAAAATGATAATAATTCATTTTCCCTGAGTGAGAATCGAACCCACACCACACACCACCACAAGGGAGCTTACATATTTATAAAAACCGAAATTTAATGACTTGCTGATAGAAAACGCGCTGTCACCATGTAGAAGCCTAAAAGTTGACAATTGTATTCTGATCTTTAGGTGGTGTAGGAGACTAAGAGAGCGCTAAGAGAGGTTTCCCCGAAATTCCAACGGGAACGGGGAAACAGGGTGTTTTATATTTCATAGAGCACACAAATGAAATTGCAGGCCATAGTGCGTAATTATATACATACACAAATATATATATATATATATATATATATATATATATATATATATATATATATATATATATATATATATATATATATATATATTACTGTAATAAAAGGATTTCATTAATTATTTATCAATACCGCCACGAAATCGAAAATGTCTTCAATTTAGATGTAGACTGTCGGTAAATATATGTTGTAGCCACTCACAACATCTTTGTTCTAATAAGGAAAATAATTACAGGAAAAACAATGCTTGTAATTTGAACTTTCTAACAAAAGACGGTACTAAAGAAAAAAGCTTTGTTTCAAAAATACATTCGAATTCAACTTTTAAGCTTAATCAAAGTGTTTGCTCAGAAATGGTTTTATTTCAAGTTATGTATATATAAGGAAAATCAAATTCCGATATAAAATTCCTAGGTTGTTCGAACACTCAAATAGTTACCGGTTGACTTATTGACTGACTGACAAATGGCAATGCACAGCAAACTACAGTCTGTAAAATTGCAGATATTTATATATATATATATATATATATATATATATATATATATATATATATATATATATATATATATATATATATATATATATATATATATATATATATATATATATATATATTTGGTTGTTCTATCCACTATTATCGAATGTCGTTGAATTCGATATCAAAGCTTATTTGCGATGTGAAAATCATTATATAAGTGCCATTCATGAGACCTTTATTAAAATTTGTCAATTTGTTAAGAAATGTAAATTCTTTATAATGGTCATACTGATTCTCTAGTATTCCTTTAAAGATTTTGACCTTAGAACCCATAACACAAGTATATATATATATATATATATATATATATATATATATATATATATATATATATATATATATATATATACATATATATATATATGTATATATATATATATATATATATATATATATATATATATATATATATATATATATATATATATATATATATATATATATATATATATATATATATTTGTGTATGTATATAATTACGCACTATGGCCTGAGGGTGTCTGTCATATGACTCAGAGGGTGTCTAGCCAATTATCTGTCCGATATTTGGTTTCCGGCATACGGGTACGCGACCCCGGGACCTCGAGCCACCACTTTCATAACCCGATCCAATCCATGTAAGTGGTGTCCCTCCCCTATATTCCAAGTCTTTCTGCCTCTTATTCCCTTTCCTTTCTTGGTTTCTCCCAGTAATGGGTTTGGAGGTCAGATGGCAATCGCTCCACTAAAACCACTTCGCCACTCATATGGACCGATTGGTCTTAGTCGGAAGGCAGACCCTGGCAAAAGCCGGGACTAATGCCAGGAAGAAGAAGATATACTAATATATATGTATATATATATATAATATATATATATATATATATATATATATATATATATATATATATATATATATATATATATATATATATATATATATATATATATATATATATATATAATGTATTTTCTGTATCCGATTCTAATAATGTTATTATTTTGGCGGAACTTAACGCCACTCTCCCTTTTACCAGAGCTTCGGACACATACAACATTTTCTCTCCGCTCCAATTCGCGCTACGATGACGTCATATAATACAAAAAGAGCATAAAATTTTAAATTTCTACATAAACCATTGTAAAAACATTATAATAGTCCACGTTTTATTACAGTAATATTAAATGCAACTGCGCCATAACGCGGGAACAACTTGAATAAATCTTTTGAACTTTCCAGACAGGAACGGTTAATCAAAGTATTTTTCATAGAACTAATAAAACTTATTTTTAAATTGACAAAAAAATATGTTATCTTTGGATTTATTTTTTGTCTATGGTTTCAAAATTTAACTATTATCGTACTGTTACTGTTATCGTGGTGCCTCTATATACACTAAGAATTCAAATTGTTAATGGTTAAACACACATACATAGTAGGAAAAATAGGCATATACAGTTTTGATGATATATATATATATATATATATATATATATATATAGTATATATATATATATATATATATATATATATATATATATATATATATATATATATATATATATATATATCTATCTATATATATATATATATATATAGCTTAGTGGTCAGAGCGCTTGGATGGTTTCCATGTAGCGCGGATTCAAATTACGCTGCGTTCAATTTTTTACAACTTTTCTTTAAGCATTTTTCTATCAACAAAAACCTAAAAAAATAACAAAATTAATTCTCTATATATTAATTACATTTATTTGTTAAAAGTGAATGCAATCTGGAATTAAATTACATTTATAAGATAGTTCATTTTGTTTCGAAATGAACTTCGCAGGAGTTAAAAGCAATTGTTTCATCCTAGGAAACCCATCAACTCTAATGCCTCGCCTGAGCCTCGCCGCCCGCGATAGTACTCAGGCCACATAAGTGCTTCGGTTCCTTTCCCTTTGGAAAGTTTTAACAAGAATTATCCAAAATATTAGAAGTTTGTGATCTATTATTATTGGCACACATTCTTTCTATATATTGTGTCATTGTTATCATAGTATGAGCTTAAAGCTCTTTTTTAAACTTTACATTTTATATCCACATGTAGCAGATAATCTAGTTATAAGACACTCCTTTCTCCACCATAATCGAGACTATGCGTGTAAAGCGAAATTCAACTTGGCGTTTCGTTTTGCCAGAGCAAAGAATGTGAGGAATTTAATTGGCGCGAACAGGAATCGATCCCACAACCAATAAACCGTAAACTAACCCGCTTACAATAACTTTACTACTATCTTATTTTTTTATTACTTTACCTTTTACATTGGAATAGGAATGTATTAAGAAATCTATATATATATATATATATATATATATATATATATAATATATATATATATATATATATATATATATATATATATATATATATATATATATATATATATATATATATATATATATATATATATATATATATATATATATATGCAATATGAAAAAGAACGTTTTGGGAAAGCAAAGTCAAATCCCAAAAAAATTTGGAAGGTTATAAAAGAAGTTACGAACACAAAAAAAAATAACACAGTGCCTTTTGATCTGCTCAAAAACGGTTCACCCTATGAGTCTGTAAACAGGGTAAATAGGTACTTTGTTGGTATTGGTAAAAATATAGCTGATAGGGTATTACAATCTCAAATTGGAACTCCATTTCCAGCATCAACAACTCGTAGCTGTAAATCTCTTGGCTTTCCATATACTGCGGAGTTAGAGGTCGAGGAATTAATAAAGTCCTTACGTACAGATTGTGCGGTAGGTATTGACGGGATCTCGTGTAATTTTCTAAAAATATAAAAAACCGTTATTATACCTCCACTGGTACACATTCTTAATTTGAGTATTTCGAATGGTATCTTTCCGGATCTGCTGAAGAAAGCACTAGTGCATCCAATATATAAATCAGGGGAAAGAGATTGTTTCAACAATTACAGTCCCATTTCCGTACTGCCAGCCACGTCCAAAATTTTTGAAAAAATTATGAACAACCGTCTGAAAAACTATTTAAAGAAAAATAATTTCCTCTCCTCCAGACAATTCGGCTTTCGGAATCGAAAGTCTACGAACGATGCAGTCCATGCATGCATGATATCGTTACTGCCTTAAATAAGGGAGATAAATGTATCACAATATTTTTGGATCTAGCAAAGGCATTCGATACGGTCTCTATCCCCAAACTGTGTTCTAAATTGGAGAACATTGGTGTCAGAAATGGAGAATTAAAACTTTTCCAAAACTTCCTTACGAATCGAACCCAACGTGTTAAAATTGGAGAATTTTCTAGTGACGATTTGCCACTGGAACACGGAGTGCCGCAAGGCAGTATCCTTGGACCAACTCTATTTATAACCTACATCAACGAATTATGCAATATAAACATGGAAAACGGTAGAATTGTGGCTTTTGCTGACGACACTGCATTAGTGTTTACTGGAAACACCTGGCATCATGCGTTCCAGGCTGCCCAGGCAGGCTTTACAAAGGTAACAAACTGGTTAATTGACAATGGACTTTCATTAAATGTTGACAAAACCAAGTATGTAACTTTTAGTATAAGAAAACCTACAAAATTTGATTCTTCAAAACCTTCTATCATTGCCCATAATCATCTCCAAAATCAGGATAGCTGTGGGTGCCCTACTATACACAGAGTGTCCAGCATAAGGTATTTGGGTATTATTTTGGATGAAAACCTCACTTTTGTCCCTCACATAGATATGTTGTCAAGGAGAATTCGTAAACTCATATATATTTTTAAAAAATTAAGAAACGTGGTGGAGCCCCAAGTTCTAAAAACGACCTATTATGCCTTGTGCCAGTCATTGATTAGCTATTGCATATCGCTGCAACCAATTTGCTGAAGCTCGAGCGGGCGCAGAGAGCGGTATTAAACGTAGCAACAGGAAAAGAGTCCCAACGAAAGAACTCTATGAATATTGCGATTCTTACCGTCCTTCAACTATTTTTTCTGCAGATAATTTTGAGGCAGCACTCTGAGAACTCCAAAGAAAGTTTCCCGTCTTCTGCAAAAATCCGTTCGATACGGAAATACCGAGTGCAGAGTACTAATGTATGCAAGAGCTTTTTTAGCCACCGATTTTACTACTTTCTTGGTAGCTTCTTGTTTAATCGGTTAAAGTATATATATACAAGTATATTACTTGATATACAACCAAAAAATAAATATAAGTGCAAACGTATTGTTACGGATTGGTTATTAAAACTGTCATATGACGAAACTGAGAATATGATTAAGATCATCAAATGAAGTTTTGAAGTTCCATTACATAAATAGCTAAGATTTAATTTCACACATACATACACACACCCACATTTCACACACACATACACACACACGCGCACACACACACATTTCACAGGAACACATACATTAACTACTTATTGTTAAATTGCCAAATTAGGTCTAAACTAAATAACATTGTTAAATTTTAAATTTACTTAATATATATATATATATATATATATATATATATATATATATATATATATATATATATATATATATATATATATATATATATATATATATATATATATATATATATATATATATATAATGGAATTCAGTTGAAAATTAAATAAAATATGAACAAAGGACATTTTGCAATCGTATTAATCAACCGCACATTTTCAATACAATATATAAATTACAATGAATCTGTAATTTGTAAGGTGCTTGGAAATATTTTTAATATATATTTTATTTTTTTATTATGTGCATAATTAGTGTTATAATTGGATCATTCAATAATTAGTTTTTAATATATTTTCCATAAAAAAATACTTTATAATCTATATATGTATATAAAAGGCAAAACCTGACTGACTGACTGATCACACAAACGCACAGCCGAAACTACTGTACTGTACTGTAGGATTTTTAGACATTACGCCTAAGTAAAGGGTGTAAAGTTTAAATGGAATTTTCTCATTTTTAGACTTAGAAGTATGAAAATAAGTATATAACTTCTGGTTGACAATTAAAAATGATTTGTGAAGACGAAATGGACGAATTTTCCCCTAAACGGGAAAAATGAACGGGTATAATTTGTATAGAAAATTTCTAATTTCTGAACTTAACAGTATAAAAATTCGTATACAGGTAACACAGTTCTCCTCAAAGGGGTAAAATGGAGATATAGTAAATGTTGTAGTATAGTAAAAGATGACGACGAAGACGAATCGTCGACGAAGTCGGGGGCAACAGCTAGTTAATGATAAACTTAATAATATATCATAACTATCTGCATAGCGTAGGCCGATATATGTCCCAGTGATTATGAGACGATAGCTACATATATAATATATCAGTTATGGTCTCATTTTAAAGAGCTCCAGCCGAAGATGTGCAGAACAATGAAGAGGATACTTCATTGAAATTCATTAAGCTGTTCCGATTTAACAAACAATTTTAAAAGAGTTACTGGCCGACTAGATAGCGACGGCTGCGGCTGTAAAAAAACCAATGAAAAACGTGCAAACCTACTGTGACATAAAAATCTATTGAATAAAGTAGAAACGCGCAGTTTTGCGGGCGATCCATTAGGAATATTTTTTTAATTACAATTAACACTTAAGTATTATTAAGGAGAGTAATTTTAAAATTCATAATTTCTTGATGCAGTTAAAGAGACTTTTATCATTTTAGTAATTTATTTCGTCTTATAAGACAATTCTAAGGCAATTCTTATAAGGCAATAATGTGTATATATATATATATATATATATATATATATATATATATATATATATATATATATATATATATATATATATATATATATATATATATATATATATATATATATATATATATATATATATATATATATATATGACTTACCAACCTATATACGCCTGGTACAGACTTACAGATATTATCAGACTTAGATATATGTTTAAAATTTATTGTTTTTTCCTTTTTTTAGCTTAACGTGGTGTTAATATACTATGTTTCTCGCTAATCGGAACCTTTCCAGATATAGCGTCTTGAATGGCGGAAGTCAATGTCACGCTTTCTCTTATTACCAGAGCGAGGCAAATAAACACAAATTATTTTAGCCTTATATGTATATGTAATTGATCAAGAATATGATACTATAGTAAAAATAGTTTTGTGATAAGCTATAAATCTAGTATCTTGTAATGTATCTCAGCTCTGCTGCAATTGAAAACCAGCTTGAACTAAAGCCAACTTTAGACCTGCATAAAGAATCAATAGTGTAGAAGTAGCTTAATATTTTTTTGTCGCTTCTGATAAACTCAATGTTGTTGACCGCAAATGGACTTTGTGGAATTTATTGTGGAAGATTAAATCGTTTTAAAATTAAAAACTAAGCTTTTAAATTCTTAGTATACAATTTATATCCTTTAAATAAAACAGTATAAGTAAATTCACAGGAAAATTAAAAAAGCTTCAGTTACTTAGATAGTTTAAAATTTGAGAACATCTTTCACGTTAGGACAGGTTGATGTGACCAGCATGTGATGTGAAAATGCATGTTTAAATCTATAAATATTATGTTTCACATCTGATTATTTCTTATTCTATGATTATAACAACTTCAGTTCGGTGCCAAATGCGGCTATAAAAAGTAACAGCTCTGAGATAACTACACGCGAGTGTGAATTAAAAAGATATTTTGTAACGCGGGCTCGTTGAAGTACAATAAAGAATAATATTAGCTATGCATTTGTAGTATGTTCGATTTTACCAATGAAAAATTTTTTGGAAGTAAAATTTCTTTGCGCGCCTGAGTGTAAGTAGTGGCGAAGTGTCCATATAACACGATTCCCATCGGTTTACCTTTTGTAAATTTGCAAATTGTAAATACATGAACAAATACTAAATAACAATTAATTTAAAAAATATAATTTGTATTAATTTTCCATACTTTTATAATTTTATTTTCAATTAAATCATTAAATTCCTAAGATACCTTGCTTCTCCACTCCTTTTAAGTCTCCGCAATCTAAAGCTTCAGATTAGTAAATTTTATAATAGTATAATAATATACGAGATTTATAAAAAAAATTACTTAATCTGACATGTGCACTTTGTACTCACGCAGTTTATTTAATTTATAATTTAAACATTGCAGTTCGGTAACAGAGATTGCAGGGTTATGTTACGCCATTAAAACATACGTAAAATAAATATAATTTTTTTATATAAGTTTTAATGAAATAACTAATTTATGTATGACACAACACAGCAATTTACAAATAGCTCTCTTATTAATAGTACTTAAAAGTTGTAATTTAATAATATTACATTAGCCCGCAAAGCTGCGCGCTTATACTTTATTCAATAGATTTTTATGTCGCAGTAGGTTCGCACGTTTTTCATTGGTTTTTTTTACAGCCATAGCGCCGCTATCTAACCGGCCAGTAACTCTTTCAAAAGTAATTCTTTGTTAAAACGGAACAGCTTAATAAATTTCAATGAAGAATCCTCTTCATTGTTCTGCACATCTTCGGCTGGACCTCTTTAAAATGAGATCATAACTGATATATTATGTGTAACTATCGTCCCATAATCGCTGGAACAAAGATCGTCTGCGCTATTCATATATAAGAAATATTGCAAGTCGATTTATCGAAATTTTATATTATTAAGTTTATCATTAACTAGCTTTTCTACTTGCCATTTATTATCCTTCATTTGACCCCTTTAGGGTAGAGTTTTATCCTTTTGTCCTCACCTAACACGTCATTTTTATATCTAATCATGACCTTTTTTTTATCAATTTTTAAACCGATAAGTCCTCCATTTTTCCATTTCGAGTTATCGAGATAAACACAGGTACAGTGGTTTTTTTTTTTATTTTTAGTATTTGTTGTTATAGGGGCAAAGGAATTACATTATTCTTTGAAAATCTCAGCTTTCTAGCTATCACAGTTTATGGGACAGACAGCCTGGTGACAGAGAGACAGACGGACAAACACTTAGCGGAGGCTTAGTAATAGTCCCGCTTTTACCTTTTATGTACGGAACCCTAAAAAATTATTAACATGATGTTCTATAGCCTCCCTTATTAAATGAAGTATCTAGTTCCTAAGATATAAGCATTAAAACAATCAAACTCTACAGAGCACATTCTAGATTTACACCTACGTATTTCGCACTTACATTGTATATGTAAGTACTTTTCACTTTCTCTAATAAAGCCATATTAAATTCCAGGCGTGTAACATTCAAATTATTAACGAAACGTAAGTCGACAAATCCCGTAAAACGGGACTACGGGATCCCGGGATCGGGCCAGCATTAAACACGGGATTAGTTAGATATGAACAATATATTTTGGTTGTGTCTCGTTAGCCCGGGATAAACACGAATAATAATTTGTACTGAATAATTTTATCTATCTGTGGCTATAAGAAAATTATGTAAATTTTAATTCTATGATACTTTTTTACTTAAGTATGGTGTTATAAATAAAAAAACAACTTGAATTCTAATATGTAATTAAATAAGGCACATTTTGTTAGAATAGGCAAGCGATCAAGTCGTTACTGCACTGCAAGTATTTACTTTTTTTTTCTTTGACATCTCCTGTTAAAACACAAGTTGCTTAAAATTTCAAAGAAATCATACATTGACAAATTAATTATGCACGGACTCCAAAAGTCTGTGGTGAACTAAAAATCTGATGCAATATAAAAAAAAACTGCCCCTTAATAGCTTTACATGTTATGCTTGAACATAGTCTATTAAATTTTATAATATTATGATAAAATCTACAGCAGCTATATTAATTAGTACTTAAGGGAGAAATTGGTTTAATATTATTTCAAACTAGAAACAGAAACTAAGATATTATAAAAATATGAAGACCGCATTGTACAAACGATTTTCACGTTTAACTAACGTAAATTATATTTAACTACCGCCTTTGACAGAAACAAAGAGGGAAATAAGCGCCCGTTTGCGCGCTGGCTGGTCAGCTGGCTTCAATTGTTCGTACAGGAGTTTATAGGTCGATTCGTAGAAACGATGTAACTTTTCAGGATAGAGTGGAAAAATATAGATATAAATTAGATATTAAAAAAAGTTGCTTCACGCTATTTATCTCATATGCCCTGCTGTAATATTTATCGCATAGCAGGGTAGACAGAGGGATCTGCGTGTTAAGAAACTCTGTCTCCAAGTACATGGACTGACGGCTGAGCTTTTTTCTGTTTTTTCCACTAAAAATGATCTGAAGTGACTACCAAGCCAAGTATGTGGAGCCGACATCAACCCAGGACAAATATAAGTAGGATCATTCCATAAGTATGTTATATTAATCGACATTTTTTATACATTTTTTAGTTTCTTAGTTCATGCTTTTCTTCTATATGATAAAGATAACTTGGTAGACAGAGGAAACATAGTGTTAAGACACTCTATTCACCACTTTTCCGTCCAGTTGTCATTTTGTGTTGAGTGGCAGCTCTCAATGACAAGCTTAGTCTTATTACAGCGAGCGTATATTCGTAAAGAGAGCTTATAGAGAAACAAGAGAAAAAGCTTATATTTTATCTTTCATTGCTAAATTAACGTTTCGTAACTTAGTTTCTTTTCTAAACTAGGCTAACGCAGGTGTCATTCATATTATTGGTGGAAAATGAATACAGGCTACGGATACAATTCTAAATTGACCTACTATTGTCCTTGGCATGGATAAAAATCACAAGTAATATGTCAACGTACAACGTCACAATATCCACAAAATAGTATGTATATGTTATTTTTTTTTAATTAAAGGTAAACCTCTATATCCAGACAATATAGCGCTCTTAATCACGGTTAATCGACTCGTTAGTCAAACAAGCTGGAATCTGCTACCGGCTTTGTGCCACACGCCTCTCGCATCTCTCACACCTTTGAGTGTGCCTTTAATGGGCCAAAATACGTTACTGTTACTACATTTATCCAGCTATAGCTTTTCATTTTGGTTTAAATGAACACACACACACACATATATATATATATATATATATATATATATATATATATATATATATATATATATATATATATATATATATATATATATATTATATATATATATATATATATATATATATATATATATATATATATATATATATAGACTCTTTTTTGCTTCTATTTTTACCTTACTTGAAGTTTTTTTTATACCGGATGTAATTCACTGTATCCGGTATATTGCAAGGTTGGCTGGCCTTTCTTGCCCACTTCATTTTTTTTAAGAAATTGCTTGTTGAATTGTGAACAACACCACCCTTTAACTAAGGGAACGCGGAAGAGAAAACAATTGTTTTTCCAAGTGGGGATCGAACTGACAACCGTCAAGCGTACAGTTCGATATCGTCCCACTGCGCTGCAAGTCACGTAGGCCTATATAAAGATTATTAAGTATGATATTACAGCGCCACCGCTGTTAACAGGCAACATGGCAAAATGATCACTTTTGGCCAATAATATTTTTTCCTTGAAGCCAAATATATAAAAAAAAAAATTACCAAAATTGATTTTTGTCCAAAATTTGGAGTAGCTACTAACACAATGGAAAGGACAGTCAGCCGCATATAACTTTACTGGATACTAAACATACACGCTATTCATAATATTAGTGCTCGAAGTTGAAAGTTTACGTCGACAGAGTTGGTTCGTAATTTTTTGAAATTCCAGTTAAACAACGCTCTGATGTGCCTGAAGCGTGTTACTACAAGCTATATTGGATAATAATAAATATAGGATTTTAAATAGCATTCTTAAACTAAATTAATACCATAAATGGAATTAATATAATAAATAACAATAGAAATATAATATATAACACAAATGACTACTGGAGGTACAATTCCAGTAACGTTATTAATTGGTTCAGTAGTTTTAATGGATACGGCCCGGACTGTATCACGCTGTATATCGCATACAGCAGGATAGGCAGAGGCAACCTAGTGTTAAGAGACTATTCACCGCTTCCCGCCTTTCGAGACATTGCGTGTTGAGTGACGAAACTCAACGTACAAAGTTACGTTAAGACAAATCTTGTTATAATGAAATTTAATTCATTCTACCCAAATGGAATTCGAACTGTCCATAGCTGTCGCGTTTACACTCTGACACTTTGCCACTGTGCAAGGAGGATTTTTTTTTTTTTTTTTTTTTTTTTTTTTTAAACTATTCATTTCATTGTTGCTCAACTGGCACGCTCGAAACGCCATTACTGCAGTACAGAACAGAACAGAACATTTCATTGTCATCAAATCAAAATTGTCATCAATGTCATGTCATAAATGACATGTCACAAATAAAGAGAAGCAGAATTTCTTTTGTGACTTGTAAACACCCACTCCACGTGTTCAGAGTACACATATTTGTTTGTTTAAAAAAAATAATAAGCAATTGTACCTATGTACATATCCAAGCGTGCAGCGCCATCTTGCGAGACAAATCGGTTTTACTTTACATGGGTCGTTAGCGTCATACAAATGCTATTTATACGCTGTTTCAACTTTACTTACTCACTATTGTATATAAAGCCTGTGGAAGTGCTTATTAGTGAAATATATATTTTTATAGTAAGGGAAATAAGGAAAGCTTACTGTGATAGTGAATAATATACGTTAATTAATGTATTGAAGCTGTTGTGGCGCAGTGGTATAGCGTTTGATTGTTAACGCAATGATTTTGGATACAATCCCCATTTGGGGATATACAATTTAAATAATTGTCATTTTTCCACTCGTATGGAATTCGCGTGGAAATTGGAAAACGGAGTGTTGTGGCACTAAGTTCTTTCTGCTTACCCTGTTTCATATAGAATAAAGCGCCAAGTTAACTAACTTAGAATGGCGCATTTAACTTATCATAATTATTTCCTTTAATGATTTAAAATATTAATCCATCCATCCAGAATAAAAAAAAGACTTAAAAAAGGCATATAAAAAATTGACCGCAGCGGGCCTTGACAGGACCGTCCAAAGGCTCTGACCACTAAGATATGCGTTCTTCCTCACGCTGCGTCAAAATTCTTATATACTCTATTAGTGCATTTATCTAATTTACCTTTATATTTAAAGTAGCAATGACGCTTCCAGTCTCATGTATCGCCAACATAGCGTACATGTCAACCATACACCATAAATTCATAAGCTCCGCTATAAAATTACATTTAACCGGTGAAAATGTTTAAGAAATTGTAAAACATGGTTGTGCGTTACTTTTTATATTTCAAATTTCAAAGAAATTTCACTGTATGAAGGAACAAAAGGCTTGTTTATTTTGCACAAGTTACGTTTGCGGTATAATGAAATTCTGTCTATTACGTGTGTTATGCCATTATAGTAGCTAAGTTGCATTATTCTTAATAAATGCATACAAAATAAAGATACTGTATTATAAATGCAGTAAAGAGAGAGCGAGAGAGAGAGAAATGAGTTTCATGACACTAGCTTTTCTGTACCGAAACTGAACAAGGCAATTACTGTTAACAAAACAAACAGCAGTCGACACATAAAGGTAAGAGGCGTGTCTCCGCCGCGCTGCGTTCAAAATTGCCGATGTTCTGGGAAATAGGAAAATAAATACATAAAAAGTTGTCACGCCTCAATCAACGCTTCAATCGCTGACGATCGAGCTTCCGACTGTAGGCTGAGTGCTAGTGACGTGACAGTGACGTGACAAGTAAAATATGGCCGGTTTCGTTTACTTGCACTATTTTTCATATATTAAAAAATGTAAAAATATAGTAATATAGATATATACTAGTCGATGAGTTTTTAAATTTAAAAATATATTCATATTAAAATATATGTAACTTTATTTGGCTTCTCACTTAAAGCTTCATACTGCATATGTCCAGTCACTACTTTTTCCGCTCCAAAAAACGGCGGAACTCATAATCGCACTTTGTTCTAGAACATATTATAACTATAAATAACACTATCAAGCATAAATTATCAAGGAAATTTATTACAAATTTTGAAATTATTATTAATTTTGTATTTGTACTCAAGGAACCTGTGAAAAAATAAATTAATTAAACTTAATTTAAAAGAGAAACGAAAAAAATATCGGTAAAATGCAAATAGTACTCGAGCACCGAGGTTCCGTACAAATATCATAAATGTAGGTCAACGGAAGGAGCAACTTACAAAAATTTACAAACTTAAATTTGTCAGCGCACACCCTTATTTTGTATGAAATGCCCAAGAAAAGTTTGTAATCCATTTTTTTCTGTAATACACAAATATATTATCAATTTTCGTGATTTTTTGTCTGTTTGTACAGAAAGTTCTCAGTTCTGGACAAAATTCATGATTCCAGATTAACGGGAAGTACCCCATTTGGTTTTGATTATTCGGTGAATTTTAAACAAAATGCCCCAAAAATGAAGCAAAAACGCTCGTATCTTTTAATTGCATTAACTTAAAATTATTGTTTCTGTACTGTATATTTGATTTTGTTTCAGCCTAATTCCAGCCTGCATAGAACCTTAGAAAAAACGGTCTTGACACACGGACAGACCGATAAAGGGCCTACGAAGTGATCGTTTAACGGTTCCGTAATTTCCTTTAAACATATAGAAACCTGATATTAAATTACAATCATTATAATGGCTTCCGACCACGTATCCAGATATCATTGCCTTACCATACCTTATATATGTACATACAAAATAATTGTAAAACATATATTTAGTAAACGATATAGCAAACTGCAACATGCTGTTAGGATGTTTAGTTCAGCTAATTTGAATTCGCTTTCTGGTTAAGAGAACTGGTCAATTTAATGGGCCATTGCGTTGTTAGTAGGTACATATATTGTCTCGAACATATATATACACATGCTTGACTGGCCATAATGGCTGGGAGCTCTAATCTTACAATTATATTTGTTTATATTGGTATTGTTTTAGTAATGTAACTGGCACTGTAGGAGAATAGCCATATTTTAAATCATTATTTGTCGTAGCGGGACTCGAACCCGTTAGTCTTGGAAGCCGTCCAAGCTTTAACCAAATTATAATACACTATACATATATAGCATATTAAGTGTCCCTCAGAGGGTATATATGAAGAGGTTAATGACATTGGACGCCTTTAGCGCTTCGTTCTCTCTGGCTATCCCGATAGGGGTTTACCCCTACCTTATGCTTTAGCATGACACTATGTATGTATGTATGTAAGAATTTCAACGGAACTCGATAAGTACGTACCTATGTTGTAAGGTGCAGGTTCATATCCTGCTGCGTAAAAACATATGTTTTGTGCGTAAAAATATACATTTATATGTTTATTTTTGTATACGGAAGGCAAGAAGTGCTTGACTAAACTTGACTAAACAAGTCATTTCCTGTACAATTTGGTATTTCCGTACCAAAAATCATCTTTCGTAAATTTCATGACGTCCGTCCGTCTGTCGAGCACAGTGATGAGTTCCTCCCGTAATATGCCTCCCTCATAAGAAAGAACGCAGTGTCTTAACATAAAATTCTTATGCATTAAATGTTCTATCAAATTCTTATATCAAATAAATATAAATATCGATATTTATAATATGTTTTATTTCCATGAAATATCCAATTTAGTGACGTAACTTTTTTCGAGACCTACCTCTTTAGCAGCGGAACTCAACGCCGCGCTTTGTCTACCGGAGCTGAGAAATGATAATATGCATTAAATATAATAATTCCATAATGGCGCATAAGCATAGTCTCTGCCTGTAAGCGCGACGGTTTGTGGGTTCGATTCCCACTCGAGGAGAATGGATGATTTTCATTTTCTTCGTTCTGGTAAAAAGGCAAAAAGCGCGGCGTTGAGTTCCGCCACTCAACACGCAATGCTCTGCCTACCCTGCCGTGTGCGAGACAGCGTGAAGCTAACTTAATTTATATAATAATTCCTTCCAGGAGAATTAAATCTCAATATTTCTGTGGAAATCGAACCCGGAATATCTATACCAAAAATTATTAGATTAAAGTGTAAAACAGTAAAAACAAAGCATTACGCCTAAATCACGGATATCGTTAAAATTCATGACACAATAACAACCCTTAGCGCGTGTTAAGGGGCCGTTCACACTTTTACTGTTTACTGTTATTACGCGCCCAGTCCTAATAGAATATTGTTACAGATGGACAAATTTATATATATATATATATATATATATATATATATATATATATATATATATATATATATATATATATATATATATATAAAAATTGTAAATAGAGAGAGACTGCACACCGTTTATGTTAAGTAAAAATTTTATTTTGATATTAGATACTTTTTTATATTACATAATATAATAATTATGAAAAAAAAAAATTTAAATGTCAAAATACCTTATATGTATAAATTTGAGAATCCTTCTGACATATAAATAATAATTATTTATTGGTAAATCTTTTAATTTCATACCGAGAACGGGTAATACACACACACTTACACACATGCATACACACACGCACGCACGCATATATCTGTCTTTGTTTAAACACAGACAGAACTAGGGCATACATACATATAAGTAAGCAATATAAATACTTTTAGCTTTAATTATTTATTTCGCATATCAATATCAGATCGCACTCTACTAAAGCAGGTGAATGAGCATGATAAATTTGCAGCCATATATATATGTATATATATATATATATATATATATATATATATATATATATATATATATATATATATATATATATATATATATATATATATGTATATATATATACATATATATATATATATATATTATATATATATATATATATATATATATATATATATATATATATATATATATATATATATATATATATATATATATATATATATATATATATATATATATATATATATATATATATATATATATATATATATATATATATATATATATATATATATATATATATATATATAAACACAAGCTCTGTTAAATATTTTTAAAAAACCTAGAAAAGGTTTCACTATAAAGATGTCTAAAACAAATTTTATGTTCATGAATAGTTACATACAAAATCCATAATAAACTGAGCGAAGACATAAGATCCACTTCATTTTTACTATTACGAGCGGAACATCATAATGTAACAGCGATACTTAAATGAGTTTAACAGTAACTGACAGCAAATAACCTTTTCCTTCCATTTAAATTCATTTATTATGTTGTTGTATGTGTGTATTTATTAGTTTTATTATTGTGGTGCTTGAATATATATATATATATATATATATATATATATATATATATATATATATATATATATATATATATATATATATATATATATATATATATATATATATATATACATATCCAGAGGGTGTCTATCCAAATATCTGTCCGATATCGGTACTGGGCATACGGGTACGCGACCCCGGATCCTCGAGTCATACTCCTTTCCAATCCATGATGGTGTCCTTACCCCCTACTTTTCTACTAATCTTTTCCCCTCTCATGGCAATCGCTCCATTAAAAGCCGCCACCTGCCACTTATATATATATATATATATATATATATATATATATATATATATATATATATATATATATATATATATACATATCCAGAGGATGTCTATCCAAATATCTGTCCGATATCGGTACTGGGCATACGGGTACGTGACCCCGGATCCTCGAGTCATACTCCTTTCCAATCCATGAAAGTGGTGTCCTTACCCCCTCCTTTTCTACTAATCTTTTCCCCTCTCATGGCAATCGCTCCATTAAAAAGCCGCCACCTGCCACTTATATGTAAAGACAAAAGATGTTACTGGGTACGGCTAGGGCGTCGCCGCTAAACGACGCGCAGGCACATCACCCTACACCTGGGTGTAAATAGGCAAGGGCTACCGTGTCAAGTACGTACGGCTAAAGAAGATAGTACCCAGAAGGAAACTCCGCTTTTCAACGTGGAATATTGGCTCTCTAACCGGACGATACAGGGAACTAGCAGATGTACTCATGAGGCGTCGGGTCCAGTGTGCTTTCCTACAGGAAACGCGCTGGAACCGTAACATCGAACAGAGTTACCAGCTCATATACACTAGAGGTCTCCTTCCGGCAAAACTGGTGTAGCAGTACTTTTATCTGAAGAGCTATCGAATGGTCTCCTCGAAGTTGACCGACGCAGCGACCGCCTGATGAGGGTGAAGGTACTGGTTGAGGGGGCTACTGCCAACTTAATCAGTGCTTACGCTCCCCAGGCTGGTTGTAGCGGGGCCGAAAAGGAGTCATTCTGGGAGCAATATGAAGAAGTAAGTATCTACCGTACCGTAAGTTGGGGGAGACTCTATATGATACTCTATATGATAAATTTGAAACTGTCGAGGGGCTGAAGCTCATCTACAAATTGGTACGTGCTCGGGATAAAGAGACGCAAAATATCACAAAATGTCTTTGCGCCAGAGATTCCCAGGGTAAGCTGCTTTGTAGTCATGCTTCTGTGAAGGAGAGGTGGAGAAGTTACTTCTTGAAGCTGCTGAATACTCAGCACCCGAGTAGTTTTCCGTCTGAACCACCTCCTAACCTGGGACTTATTGCTCCAATAGCCGTTGATGAAACTCGGAATTGTCTTCGACGCATGAAGAACGGGAAAACGGTGGGACTTGACGATATTGGCCGCTGTTGGCGATACCAAACCCTTCCCAATTACAGTTGGGGTTCACCAAGGCTCAGCTATTGGTCCACTTTTGTTTAATGTAGTGCATGATACACTGGACGTCGTGACGCAGGACATGAGAGCCAATGGACTAATCACTGAGGATGCTCAAGATCGTGCAAAGTGGAGTAAATACCACATAGGCCGTAGTTCTTAGGCCGGCGCAAAACGTGGCCATACCATCTCAGACGACGCTCTTGGAGCTTATCCGCGTGTGTAATGTGTTGCGTATGCGGTCAGCCCGAGTAACGCCACACATCCATCTCAGCATCTTCATCTCCGTTATGTGAAGCTCCTGAGTGTGCCGAGATAATGCTGGCCAACATTCGCTTCCGTATAAAAGAACTGGTCGGATTCTACTCTTGTATATCAGCCCCTTGAGTTTGGGCGGTATTCTGCGATCACAGACACACCAGTGACCTCCAGCCATTTGGCCCAAGCAGCGCTAACCCGGGCGTGGACCTCGTAGTTGATGCACTTCGGACTCGTGCATAATGGATCCAAGGTACCTGAACTTCTCCGACTTAATGGCTGGCTCAGGCCCGATGTGGATGGTGCTCGAGTCTGGGTTCCCGCAACCCATGTACTCGGTCTTTGACACATTCAGTTTAAGACCACCGTTCTCAAGCGCATTCACTTTACGCTTTATATATATATATATATATATATATATATATATATATATATATATATACATATATATATATATATATATATATATATATATATATATATATATATATATATATATATATATATATATATATATATATATATATATATATACATATATATATATATATGTGAAAATAGCCTTGTTATATAGATAGACAGACAGACAGACGTACAATAAAGTGATCCTATGAGGGTTCCTTTTTTTCCTTTTGAGGTACAGAACTACTGTGAGGTTTAAGTTGCATAAATAAAAAATAACAAATAAAAAAATAATATTTTTTTGAAAGAGAATACCGATGACATATATATATGTATATATATATATATATATATATATATATATATATATATATATATATATATATATATATATATATATATATATATATATATATATATATATATATATATATATATATATATATATATATATCATTGCTTATTATTCCTACTCGTCCCTATAGCCAGTAATAGAGTACCTTGGTATAAGTATCTCAGTTTAACCTTGAAAATAGTAGGGTAAACCAAATCTTAGTATCAAGGTTTTTTTTACCAATTTCCACTCCAATTTGAGCTATTGCGTCTTGAGACCCCCCCCCCCTGGGGAGAAGGAGTTATTTCGCTTTTTCGCTCTGGTAAGATAACAAAGCTCGGAGTTGAGTTCCGCTAATCCATACGCAATATATCGATAATTAGGTGAAAAATGTGAGTGTCTTAACACTGGGACTAACTATGGGAAAAAAACTGTGAATCAATTTTGTTTTTGAGCGGCGGATCTCAACTTCAGCAGCATATATTTCTTTAAATATAAATATAAAGAGATTTTTTAATTGTAGGCTAACGGAAAGCAGAACTTGTATAAAGTAATCGAATCGAATCAACAACCTTCCTTATCAAAAACTACATGTACGAACAAAATGAGCACTCCAAACCACAATGTGAGTTCTAAACACTTTTAAATCCTAAGTCCACGAACACATTGCGACCGCACTTTATATACAGAGACTCGTACTATAAAGTCAAATCAGAAATTTTGTTAAACTCGCTGAGTGGAAGAGAAACAAAACATTTAGGATTTGCAAGTTGCTGCTGTAGACAGTTTTCGTGTTTTTGTTTGACCCTTACTTGAGCCTGGCTTAGTGGTTAGTGACAAGGATTTATGTACTGATAGCTTACGATTAGTCTGGTCTGGTCTAGTTTAGTTCGTGCTTTAGAATCGTTAGATGTTATTAGTATGTTTGCTTATAGATAGATAGATAGATAGATAGATAGATAGATAGATAGATAGATAGATAGGTAGATACATGGATGAATAGATAGATAGGTAGATGGATAGATAGAAGATGAATAGATAGATAGGTAGATGGATAGATAGATAGATGGATAGATAGATAGATAGGTAGATAGATACATACATGAATAGATAGATAGATAGATGGATAGATAGATAGATAGGTAGAGAGACACATAGATGAATAGATAGATAGATAGATAGATAGATAGATAGATGAATAGGTAGATAGATACATAGATGAATAGATAGATAGTTGGATGGATAGATAGATAGATAGATAGGTGGATAGAAATGCTTTGTTGCACACCAAGTTTAATACACCGAAAAATATTTCTTATGATGACAACAATCAGAGTATGCAAAGGCGGTCTTATTGCTAAAAGCTATTTCTGACAGACAACCTTTGACGACAGGAATTGAATCTTATAAGATACGGGTTAGTGCACATTATGAGCGTTTAAAATATTATAAAATTAACTAACTAGCTAAAATCTAAGCTTAGTAAACGAAACACAAGGATATTCAACTAATATCCTAAAATAAAAACGCTAATAGTATATATAAGGTACTTATTATATTACAAATACACACTAAAGTGAATTTAGTGTGTATTTGTAATATATATTTAGTGTATATAAAGATATATATACTAAAATAAAAAATAACATATACTTTATATAGATATATACTTTATACTTAAATAAAAAAATATATACATAACGTGAAATGACATATAAAATAATAAATACAAAATATATAAATTAATAAGGAAAGGAAATATTTAGTATGACGACTTTTAAATTTTATTATATTTTTTTTTTGGGCATGGTCGTTCAAGTGCGAGTAGTATTCGCGTCAAAGGCGGCGAAAGGCCTCGAAAGGCGGAAAGCGGGGAACGGAGTGTCTCAACACTAGGTTCTACAACGGTTCTGCGAGATACAGCGTGAAGCTAATTTAATTTATTAATAATTCAAATATGAATGTGTGCATAGTGTATATGTAATAACTTTAGATTAAGGTATACATATAAATAATTCATATGTTGAATGACTCGGTTAGATATACTCGGTTTTTAGTAAAATAAAAAAAAATTAAATTATATAAGGATCAGTTTTAATTGTATATAATAATAGTAATATAATTAAGATTGGTGATAAAACGATGAAATAATTGTAAAATATAAAATATAAAAAATAGTAAAATAATGTTAAAATGGTTTCAGATGGCTGATGGCTTTAATAAAAGTTCTTTATTTTAACTATAGAAAAAGGAGTGACGAGTCACTACGAACTTTTTAAAAAACACTACTTTGAAATTTAATATGAAATATAATAATTATTATAAAGAATTTTCCACTACCACAAGTGACTCCATTGAAGTGACGCTTCAATTACGCGTAGTATTAATACGGCCAAAACTTAATTATTTTATAACGAATAAATGCCAAATTGGAGCCATCGAGTGCGTATCTTCGCGAGTCACTACTCATTCACGTTTATTCCAATTTATATTCGATTAATTTATTAATAAATTTGAGATTTTGTGTGTTTGTGGTAAATGTTGGTAGTTCTTCGTCTATGTAATATGTAAATTTGATGATCTTTGTCGAGATTATTTCGATTTAATTTCACAAAACTCGAATTCGAAGTAATCGATTCATACCCCCCAATGAGATCAAACCCATACCTTAAACATATACCATCTTGTTAACCTACAATATTTTTTAAAGTAAATGCGCAGTGGCATTTCATTTTCACTTTTTCAAAAAATAGAGAACGGAGTGTCCATACACTAGGTTCCCTCTGTCTACTTTACCATATGCGGAAAAACACGTACAATAATTTCTATAAATTTAACTTAAACTTTAAACAGCTTGAAAGTTCAATATTTCATAAATGAAACTAATAAAGGCTTAGCGAATAGCTGTGCGGATATCGGATGGAGCTACGGCTGTCATGTGCGCGATGCTTTGTACCGGATATCATCTACCTAACGAATATGGGACGGTTTATATTAATTTCTAGGCAGTATTTAAAATAAATACCGACCGTCGTGACGCAGAGGCACACACAGCGTCTGCCTGATGCGACGGTTAGTGGGTTCGATGCCCATGAGGGGAGAAGGAATAATTTCCATTATCTTCGTTCTAGTAACAAGACAAAGTGCGGCGTTGAGTTCCGCCGCTCAACACGCAATGCCATAAAAAGACGGAAAGTGGGGAGCGGAGTGTCTTAACACTTCTTTCAACCTACGGCTCCCTCTGCCTTTCCTGCCAAGTGCGGGATACAGCGTGAAGTAAAATGAAATTTACATGTGAAAATGTAATTTACAAAATCTGTTTTCATATAGATGATGCAAAAATTATTTCTTTAAAAATTGCCACTCGAAGTCTCGAAAGTAAAAATCTGAGAACTATGCCCACCTTGCCATATCACGGGATACAGCGTGATGCTAAAAAAGAATAATATGTTATATTATGTATTATTAAACAATATCGATGCTCGATAGAATAAAAATCAAAGTAGACTAGAAGTTTATTATAGAGCTTTTATTAGCTAACCACTTAATAGTTCGATACTCTAGAACAATTTCTTTGGGTACCAAAAACAAAAATATATAAAAACGCTTCCGCTTAAGCTACCGTCAGCACAATGCACCATCCCAACTAGATACAGAATGTCAATCAACACTAGCTGAATGTACTAGAAAAATTTTCATGAAACTTTTCAAATGACGACTTCATCACCTAGTGTGAATTTTTTGACACTTTAAAACAAAAAACATATGCGATGAGAATATAGTAGAGCTGGATAGCTTTTTTGTACATCATGTAGTATGTGATATTTATGAGGCTACCGTGGTGCAGTGGCACACCGTCTGACTAAACACGACGGTTGTAGGTTCGATTCCCGGTCGGGAGAATCATTTTAATTCTCTTTCTTGGGTAAGAAGACAAAGCGTGGCGTTGAGTTTTGCCCCTCAACACTCATCAACACTTAATGTCTCTGAAGGCGGAAAGCGGAGAACGGAGTATTTTAACACTAGATTCCTTCTGCCTACCCTGCTGTATACGGGATACTATGTGAAGCTAAAAGCGCTGTTAAGTAGCGGAACTGCCTTGTTACCGGAGTGAAGAAAATGAAAATTGTTCATTCATTCATTCGGTCCTTTCAACAAAGAAACTACAGCTTTTTTTATTTGTATGGATAGGCGTGCTAACTGATTTTTAAATTTACTTTCATTTTACTTTCATTTACTTACATAAAATATATTAATTACTAGCAAGTGCATATATTTTATATACGAGTAGAGTGTATGTTTTTTAATTTATAGCCTATAAATATATAGCCTCCTGTTGAGCCCCAGATAGTCTTTACAACAGTGATACAATCACTTCATCTTACAAGATTGAAAATCTTTATTAGATACTAACATCCACATTCAAAGCATAACAAAGGACAACAGACTACGCGAAGCTAAAATAAACCTACGATGGACAAAAAATATTTTTTTTTCTATTATAAAACATATTTTCTTGCGAAAGTCATAACGAAAGTCATACATCGTGAAAATTGTTGTAAAAGCAAAGAAAGAAGGGAGGGTATTAAAACTTGATTCAGAAAAATATACTAAGTAAATACTATAAATATATATCTGAAAATGACCACCAAGGAGCCTCCACCCTCCACTCTCTTCTTTTCTCTTTTCTTAAAAATAAGCAGTTTAAATTAAAACACTTCAGTCTCAAGTGCCAGCTAGAATTCAACGTAATATAATAAAGCTATGAATTAGTTAGAAATGCAAATCCTCGCCCTGAGTTTCGAGTCCAGGCAGCTTCTACTTCGAGTACAACGTTGTATGAAGATTGAATTACAAGAAGCTTCCGTATTGTTTTTGCACTATAATTTTAATTTTACTTAGAAAATATTTATATTTTTTTTTTGACATACCTACTAAGGAGTTCACTTAGTGTTAAGAACTTCGTTGTCCACTTTCAGTAGGAATTTTAAATTGATAAGTATTAAATAATTGAAGAAAACATATAAAAAAAATTGGAACGATTTTTTCTATCCTTAGTGTGTAAAAATATTGATAAGTATTGCCAGAGACAAAAATAAAACATTCTCCGACAGGAAATCGAACCCACAACCTTTTCGCTTACATATTTCATATCGTAAATACTATACCGAATATAATCGTTAGTTATGTAAATAATATTCGTAAATGACTTTATCACTCAAAATATCGATATCATTAAATAGATTGGTTTATGCAAATGCCAACTCGCATCGTGTGGAGTCTCTGCTGCGCTCTAATCAGACCTAAGCATAGTTTCCATTAAAATGAGACAAAAAACACTTTTGTTTCACTTCACTTCACTTCACTTTTGTTGTGTTGTGGAATTCAAAACTGTATTTGTATTTGTTTTTGTTATAGGATAGAAAACTTGTGTAGAGCCAAACATCTTGTTGCACATAAACAATATGAGTTTCCGGTTTCCATAGATACGTGTTTTAGAATATTATATATATATATATATATATATATATATATATATATATATATATATATATATATATATATATATATATATATATATATATATATATATATATATATATATATGAGGGGTTCTATTTAATCAGGCAGGTTCTACATCATTTTCAAAATATTTTTGCAATTAAATAAAATCACATTTGCTCAAGGTACGGTCAGCAGAATAATGTATAGTTACAAAGTATTGTCAGCAGAATAATGTCTCTGCACTATTCTAAATGCACAGAACAAAAAGCTTTTGCAAAAATATATTATATACTCAAAACTTACAGTAGCGATATCAATTAATATTTAACAAAAAATAAAATATAAATTAACTCAAAATTAGGTTCACGCTATATCCCGCACATGGCAGGGTAGGCAGAAGAAACTGTAGGAACCTAGTGTTAAGACACTCCGTTCCCTACTTTCCGTTGTTTGAGGCATAGCGTTTTGAGTGGAGGAACTCAACGCCGCACTTTGCCTTGTTACCAGAGCGAAGAAAATGAAAATTATTCATTCTCCCCAAGTGGAAATCGAACCCACAAATCGTTTACAGGCAAAGGCTATGCCTCTGCGCTACGACAAAAATTGTATCACCATCAAATTCTCTAAAATTCAAATCCTTCAATTTAATATCAGTTAAGCGCTAATCTACGTTCCTGAGTGTAATCGTGAATGACTGATCCATTTTTTGTTTAAATTTTATAGGCTGGTATTTAAGCCGCTGCGTAACACGAGTTCATATCGCCGGATTATCCATAATATTTCAACCGCCCCAACCTACCCCAACCTACCCCATATGTGAATATCATTTGTAATTAAAATCCAAGCATATTAAACGTGAAACATTCTCTTCGTTATTCTAGATTGGAATTTGGAATATCTTTATGTTGTGAAATTGATGTAGATATTTATGATTTTCGACTCTTATCAAAGATATTATTAAAGCTTACTATTGAATACTATTACTAAATGCTAAGGGCTTAGTGCTAAGACACTCTGTTCTACATTTTCCGCTCAATTTATATTGTGTATTGAGTGGTGGAACTCTCTTTGTCTTGATACCAGAACGGAGTAAATGATATAATTCATTCTTCTAATAGTAGGAAATAAACCCACAACGGCGTTAACAGGCAAATGCTGTGCCGCTGCGCCATGACGACCTCTATTATATATTATGATATTATTATTAACAATTTATTTGAAATCTTTGTAACGATTGGTTCTAACATTTTCTTTGTTTTATAATTCGAGAGAGAATGAGTGAAGAAATAATGGTTAAAAAGATGTGGTGGAAGAGTCAGTGGTAAGAGAGGTAAGGTGAGATTTAGGTGGACTTTCGAGAACACAGTGTCAATGAGAGTCATGGAGGAAGGTCACGTAAATAGCATGGGGCTACTTAAAGAAAACATTTAATAATTTGAACACAGCGGGCTATGAACCCGCGCCACGTGGAAACTGTCTTAATACTCTGACCACTAAGCGTTCTTCATCAAGCTAAGTCAAAATTCTTATATGCTTTTTACAATTTATTAAGCTGTTAGCATCTCTGTAGGAAGATTTTTATCAAACTTCCACTACTCAATGATTATTGCAAAGAATAATTATTTTATATGTTTTCTTCAAGTATTGCCCTATCCTTGTGGATTAGCACTTTAAAAATAACAACATAACATGGGGATCTTATGGAGAGATCATCCATTTGGCTAGGGATAAAGTGTAAATAGAATAGTATTTTGTTATAACAGTCAAAATAAAAAATTTGGGGTTTGTTTTACTTAGCGATAGTCTTTCTAAAAAATTGATAAATTTTATATATCCCCAATTAACAATATTATATACTTAACAGAACAACTATCATAACCTATAAAATATGTCAATACATAACCATAGATAATAAACTAAGATCAGATAGAGTATAAATAATAAATAGGACGTAAGAAAATTCTAGTAAATATAAAAAAGATGCCTTTGAATAACAGTTTGAATGTACTATAAGGATGAATATTCATTTTTCGCGACTCCAATTCACACGTATAATGGCCACCATGCTATTCAGGGTAGCTGGATGTAGCTATAGATCGGCTTTCAGGTGATTGGATGCTATACATCATGATGCCGTATTGAATTATTTCTAACGGAAATATTTTGTAGTTTTTCTTTTTAATGCTAGCGTAAATGTTTTATAATGCTTAAGAATTTATTGAGGTTAGCCTTTGTAGCGTAAATGAATGCGATCGTGAATTCGATTTCATATTAAGGGGTCTTTATAAGAAGCACAGGTAAAGATTTACTGTCAGAAAGTTAATAAAAATAGCCTTTTTTTTGGTGTTTGATGAAAAACGGACATACACTGATTTTTTTGTATTTTGTTTAGCCAAATGACGTATTTATAAATTATTTAACGCTCATATTGTTGTCATGTTAAATTTGTATATGTTTCTGTTTATTAGCTTGGTGTAATATTTCTATCGTCTATTAAAAAAACCGGTCAAGTTCGCGTCGGACTCGTCAGGGACCGAATACAAATACCATTTATGATTATAAGTCAATGGGAAGTCAATGTATAATGTTAGGATGGCCTAGCAGTCTGAGGCGCTGTGTTCAAGTCGCAGTCCACTTCTGTCCGGCCCGCTGCCCTCCAAGTCCCGCAGTGGACGCCTTTGCCGCTGACGATTCATCTCAAGCAGCCACGATAGTGCTTGCTACTGCTCAATGACAGAATACCCTCTTCCCCTCCCAACTGGGCTAACAGCATAATCCTCCCAATCGAAAAAAAAAACAATTTATAAAAGTTGATAAACTTTAATTACGGACAGACAGACGGACAACAAATAGATGCTGTATTTTATTCTTTGGAAGTACGAGGTCTATATATAATATAAAAAAGTAAAGTAAAGTAAATACAGGCTTAATTAACAAAAAAAAAGTTAAAAAAGTATTTGTTTGTCTCTGACAATTTTAACGACATCACTACATTACTCATACGTATAATACAAACATTGCCATATTGAATTTTTCTCTTTTATAAATCGGGACCCGTCCCTAGCCAATTACCGGCAAAATTGTATACAACTTTACGTAATATTCATATTTGTATAGACATGTTCCACAACGGAATATCAAAGTCTTCTTCACTCCAACGGACGTTTGTAGGAAATGAGCTATAGAATGGAAGGTTGGCTGGAAATTGTAGGCGAGATCGCACGATTGATCTGTCGTACAAATGTATACAATATTATGATTATATATATATATATATATATATATATATATATATATATATATATATATATATATATATATATATATATATATATATATATATATATATATATATATATATATGAATTTATCGTCTCTTTTAAGACATTTTTTTGAAATAGTTTGTTAATTCTATATATACAATAAAATATCTGTTTTTCCCTATAGAGAGATAGTGTCGCACGGTAAATGGGGTTGCGGGCTCAATCCTCAATCGGGGGAATGATTTTCTTTATATATTTTGCTCTGGTAGACAAAGTGTAGCGTTGAGTTATGTCTCTCTATATGTAATATCTTGGAAATTGGCTGACAAGTGGAAAACGGAGAGTCTTGACACTATCAAAAACCGTGAAGCTACTTTATCTTCTTCCATATTATGACACTAAAGGGTTTCCTTGCTTGACCACGTTATTCTTAAGTACTGCGGTTTGTTACGGTTTCATAAAAAGGAGAGCTAAAGTCTTCATTAGGTATATCACGTTAATAGTTTCGATATAACACTGTACCTCATACTAAGGTCATATTTAGTTTGGACACTTAGTGTTCAGCGACGAAGCCGTAACTAAAATCTAGTACAGTTATATATGATGTTTTTCATTTTCTTACTGAAAGAAAAAAAAACAATTGAATTATATAATAATATAATAGCTTCACGCTGTATCCCGCACATGGCAAGGTAGGCAGAGGGAACCGTAGGAATCTAGTGTTAAGACACTCCGTTCCTCGTCTAAATTATAGTTGAATTATAGGTGGAAATATTTCCGAAATTTAAACACGTTCCAATTGATGACTTACATATATTACTTTACTTATAGTATACTAAATTAACATAGTAAGGAATACATTTTTAATACTAATATACAGTTGGTAATTTAAAAAAAAAAATTATATAATAAGTGGCCTGTACATGAAATAATATTTTGCAATTATGTAAGAAGACATTAGCCTTCTATTTTTGTAAATCATGTCAATCATTTTGATTGATTGGATTGTTCTGAAAATATTGTGCCTCAAAGCTCTCGATTATAAACCTCTTAGAGCCTCCACATCTGGTGATTTTTTTTTAAATAATTTTTAGCAAGTAATATTAACATTATTTAGATATTCTATATTTTCAAATAAAAAATAACTGCTAAAAATATCTACTAGACGCTCAATGACATTAGCGAGATCAAATTTATAATATACTTGTATTTTTTATCGCGCTTATAAGACAAAAAGCGACGTAGAGTTCCGTCACTAAACAGGCAATGTTACGAATTCAAGTGGAAATTGATTTAGTGTATTTAAGAAAAGCCAATGTACTGTCCACTGAGTTGAAGAGAGAGGCAGACCCTGGCATATCCTGGTATTAGCTCCAGAAAATATTGCCAGACTATAAAAAGTCATATAAAATAATCTGTACAACTGTGAAAATAATAAAATCTTACTTGTAAATAGGGGAAATTTATAAGTAATGAAATTTTTTTTAAATAACTTATCGGCTTTGATTTAATATGAATTTTTTTTTATATAATATTATAGTTTTATTATAAAAACGTAGAGATTTTTTAAATGGACCTCTAACAACTAACTTAATACTTAAGATCGAAAGACGCTTATTCAACGGAAGATAGCATCTTGAACTATGGGAATAATTTGTGACACTTTGTAAGGGAATAGCTTCATTTATATGATTAATGCTGATATTCCTTTGGATATTCGCGTAAAATTACTAATACTATATCCAAATACGTATTTAAGGGTACAGTAGTGATTTATAATGATTTATGTCAGCAATGTTTGACTCTGGTAAGGATTTATTTCAATAAATTTGATTTAAATCAATAAGATTATTTAATCAATAAGAGTATTTTGTGTTTTTTTTATTTTTTTATTTTATCCATCTCTCATTATCTGACATAATAACTGGCAATAATTCGCTATGCTCTCAGAATTTTGTCTTGCCTTAGTCCAGGTCAGTCCATGATACATCTCACCTAACTAGAATAAATAATAAAAAAATACTTAAAACTATTACACGCACTTTTACAGTTTTTCAATTTACATTTGGTAAATTAAATTGAAAGTAAGGCTTTATTAGTCCTTACTGAAAATGGTAACCCAATTCGCAAATAATACCAGTATCACCAATGTGTTTAAAAGAAGAATAGTCCAATTTGGCTATCTCGTACAGAACTATCCGACGAAGCCTCAATTTCGCAAGTCTTATCGCCACATCCACATCCGCATCCGCATCCGCAAACTTAGTTGTCCGATAAAATTTCCATTTATCAGGCCGTCAAGATGACGGATGTTACTTGGATCGCTGAACATATACTATATGGATATTAGTATTCTCGATATTATTACATTATTTAAGGATATTATTTTAAACAGTATTTCTAACTTCGAGCACCGTTGTGGCGCAGAGGCGAAAGCGTCTGCCTGTAAACGTGACGGCTTGTAGGTTCGATTCCCTATCGGAATGAATTATATTCGTTAACTCGCTCTGGCAACAAGGCAAATCGTGTCGTTGAGTTCCGCCACTCTGCTCTCCGCCGCCAGTCTTATAATATTAATTCATTAATTAATATTAATAGAATAGTATAAAATAAAATTTATTATTAAATAATGGAGCTATCCAACGTAACGTTTTTTTTTAAATCATCTTTCTATTATTTCATACAATTCTTGTACAGCAACTATTTATTATATTTGACTGGAAATCGAATCTTAAACCTAAAACCTAATATAAATACGTATTAGTGACTACTGTGCTATATCGTCGAAATATATAATTTCATATATACTTGATAATTGCCGCATTCAAAATTAACCTTTCTATTTAAAGTACAGTACCGTTACAGTTCATATTTTAATTACCCTCAAAGGCGGTTTGGGCACAAACATAAAAGGTACGAACGAGAATTGTTTTCCTGCGAAACGAGAGTACTTAGCGCACTGAGGGTTCCGTACGAAATATCCAGTCACTTTAGCACGAAATTTAACTTTAGGCAGTCATTTAAAATTGATAGATCTATGAAAGATTGCATTATTTAACGACTCGGGATGTCGGTATTTTTTCAATAATTATCGTTTATCAGTTTGTGGTGGGTAGAAAGTTGTAAATATATATATATATATATATATATATATATATATATATATATATATATATATATATATATATATATATATATATATATATATATATATATATATATATATATATATATATATATATATATATATATATATATTTTCACATCGACTTCTCAACAGATAGTGTCTAGAAAAAGATTTAAAGATATATGTATATATGTAAATATTGTTTAAATTGTAGACTTGGAACTCACTATACTCACAAATCAAACAAATTCCTTAATAGATTGAAAATTAATAGATTGAAAATTATTAAATTCATTAATAGATTGAAAATTATTTTTGAAAAGCATTCGATAACAAAGTAAGCACTGAAAACAATTATATTGAAAATAATAAAATTTTAATTTCACCAGATTTGTATAAAAAGTCAGTATACGTCAAATAAACACGTCATATTAAAAACTTTTTTTAGCAAAACTTTTTTTATGCAGAAAGTGAAAAAAAAAATCCTTCTCGTCTGTTGTCTTGTCCTATATGAAAATCGGTTTGTTCTGATCAAGCCCAAGATACAAGAGCTGGTAGCTGAGTAAACATTATCTTCATATTATGGAAGAAAATTAATTAAAACCCATACAAAATTGTGCATATCAACTTCTTAAGTGTTATCGAAGAACGTGTATGTATATCGAAAACTTTTTGGTTTCTCGATAAAACTGTTTAATAACGCCTTTATTAGCTTCACCTACATAGTACATTGTATCATCGATCAATTATCTAAGAAAATCTCGCTAACCTTTTTAAGCCTTTTCTTCTCGTGCGATTTGTCAAGCGAGGTTTTTTACATAGTTTTCAATATGAAAGTAATATTTTTAAACCAGAACTGGTTTTATAAGTTGTTTTGTAAAGCTAGAGAATAATGTGTATATAATCAAATTCGACAGTGTATTATAAAAAAAATGATAGAAAAATTAAAGAAACTGTTAAATATACGCAGTTAAGCCTATTACAGTGTTCAGGATTGCTTAAAGAGATGATGTATGGATTTAATTATTTCATTTATATACTATCCCTAGATTTATATATCATCTATGTTGTAGAGTTAAACATTGGCCAATTTAAATGGCCCTGTTCTTTTTATAAATTTACAACTATTTTGTTTTATAATAGTCGGCTAGAATCTAGACTGCGTAGACTGAAAAACCCTCAGCCTGTCATATACAGTATTATTGGTCTCCTTCTCCTACGTGCTCCTACTAAGTGATAAATCCCTGGCTGCGTTGAAGGCCATATATTATTGTAAAATTGTGAAAATGTTATTTAAAAAAAAGAAACAACTGTCGAGTTTCTCGCCAGGTCTTCTCAGCAGAGCTGCGTTCTGACTCATTGGTGGCTTTAAGCCCAGTCGATGAATCTATTGTGCTTGCCAAAGTCACTATTAACAAAGAATACTTAAAATTATTACTTATCACACAACGGTTAGAATTTGAGCTTTATACAGCACACAGTGTAAAAATGAAAAAAAGTAATTTAATAAAAGTTTTTATATATCATTCAAAAAAGAAAATTGACGACTGAGAACATAAGCTGAAATTGATTTAATTTCAATACTAATTTATTCTACGAGAGTCGAGACCCTGATATTGTTGTTTTTTTGTAAGTTCATATTTCTCTTGGTTCGACTCTCCCGTCTAGACCAGAATTCCCCAAACTTTTTTGCGTCGTAGACCCCTTGCCATGTTTTTCCGTGTTGGGTAGACTCCCCACTTACTTGATATTGATTTCCAGTAAATTTCTAACTGTAGTGAAGTTTAGTGTTAAAAACTAACTTAAAGTAAAAACACGTGTTAATTTATACATTTATTAATAAAATTTAAATTAAAACAGATGATCTTGCAGTTTAGATGGTTTCATAGCACCATTGCCCAAAACGTTGCATAAAAGGCACATCGGCAATTGTCTGTCCGGCAATGATGGAATGAAACTAAATTTCAAATAATTAACACTGTAATGTGTAAATTTCGTTTTAGATTCGGGTGAAATTAAATTATTTAAATAAGACAGAAAATCCAGCAGCTGTATATTAAAAATGTTTTGGATCTTATAAGATAGTATGCAGTAAATAGGTACTATTAGTGTATGTGTTAAGATCCACTATCGTGAACCCCCATTTTCATTTCATGGACCCTTAATTTTTTTTCGCTGACGTAGACCCCTTGCAGGTTGTCATAGACCCCTAGGGGTCGATATAGACCACTTTGGGAATCACTGGTCTAGACCGAGGGTGTAAGTACAAAGGTAAGGTTATATACTGAAAGGTACTAATCGCTGGAGTAATGAAATATGAAGGAGGTTATAATAATAATAATACTTTATTGCACAAAAAACAAAATATATAACATTTCACTAACAGAATTATATGTGTATATTATGTGCAATTTATATGTAGAAGTTATATGTAGAAGGTTTTTATATTTTATTTGTATATGTATTATGCACCATTTTAGGTATGTATGTTTGTTTGTATGGACATATTTGCTTAATATTCTATATATATATATATATATATATATATATATAATATATATATATATATATATATATATATATATATATATATATATATATACGAGTTATAAATATATAAAATATAAAATTAATTTTTATTGCCACAATCAGCATATTGTAAATTTTTACTCATCTATATATGTTATTTTATTAGAATTTGTTAGTAATTCATTTATTTGCATGATTAAAATAATTAGAAGGTATATTAGATAGAGATCATCGTGACGCAATGCTACAAATAGTGCAGGTTCGATCCCTACTCGGGGCTATAATACTTAAATTATATAATTCAACCACTCTGGTGAGATAGAGTTCCAATACTTCACATGCGATACATTGAAATCGGGTGAAAAATGAAAAACAAAGTGTCCAAGGTAACTCAGACCTCAAGGACAGTGGGTTACATAAAATTGTGATGTAATACAGCCTATAGATAGCCTTCCTCGATAAATGGACTTGTATAGTCCACACAAGTACCTCGTACGTAATAAGTACCACACCAGTAGTTCCTGAGAAAAGTAAGGTCAACCAACCATATTATTTAGCTTCACAATATAAGCTATGGTGGACTATTACAGATATACTTTTTTTTTTTGTAACACATCCTCAGGCCCGTTTTTTTTCGGTCAATTTATTTAAAATTCGGCGTATGTACAGTACATGGTTTCAAGACATTTTGTATGACTTATGATAGCCTATGGGCTATGGCAGGGGGATGTCCATCTTTTTTTTGGCTATACCTTGATACTTGTTATTTCATCTTAGAGTTGAAGAGAACGAACTACTTAGCATTCCATGGAGTCACCGTGTCCGTCGCGTTGTAGGAGAGGATCTCAGAGCAGTCCCCGAGACTTGCGAACTTAGTGAACATTTAAAGGGACCCCTTTAAAATGCTCATTATTGTTGTGTCCATTTATAATTTAAATCAAAAACTTCAAAACAAAAATAGCCACTTCTTGTTTGAACAGAAATTTTTTGACAGAAAATGGATTTTTCTATTTTAACCAAAATCTAGAGGACATGTGTATATCACTAATTTAGAGGTAAATATGATTAAACTCTACTTCACCATCAACACCAGCTCAGCGTGACCTCCTTCGTGTCAGTAACTACGCTTCAACATCTCCTGGAAGTGCCTCCTCCACGACTCCTCGGTATCCATTTAAGATCTAAACTTTTCTGTAAGAACTTCCTATTTTTATCATATACTAGCTAGAAAAATAAAGATATATACTCACTTACTTACTTAACTTAAGTTATTCTTGAAGATTCCATGTAACAAGTTATTTGTATTATACATTTTCCTTAACCCTTTTAATATATGTACGTATAAACTATATCCACACCGTGCATTTGCCTCGTACTTTAGAAGATTTATCGCGACACTGATATTAGATTGGAGATTTATACAGCTGTTTTATATATACATTTTTTAAAACATTACCTCCTTTATGGGGCCGTCCGGGTAGTAAAAAAGTAATCATCGTTACACCATACAAGCCCTTCACTATTGTTATTTTGCACATTTGTTTTTTTTTTATTTTAATAAAGATAGATATTGTTATTACTTGCTGTTGCAATTTCAATGTGGATAATCGTTAATAACACTTTACAATATGGAAAATTAAAATTTTCGTGATTTCTAAAAGCTCTTTTGTATTGGTCAATATGAAAACATGTATATGCAAATATGAGGCCGTTGGATAAGCGCCGGTTTGTGAACGCGACGGTTCTGGATTCGATTCCCGCTTGGGGAAATGTATTATTTTCTGACTTCGCTGTGGTACGAAGACAAAACGCGGAAATGATATTAATAAATTATATATAAATAAATAAAATTTTATATATTATATATAAATTTTATATATCAATATAAAATTATATATAATATATATTATTAATGTTATATTAAAATCTATTATATATATATTAAGGTGTATTACTTAATTACGTGAAATAGAATTCACCAATGTGTGTAAATATGGTCGAAGAGACCAAATCTTCTAAAATTCACGTATTCTTCATAGGCTGTTTACACACTACCGCATTTGTTTTCCTAGTTCTCCTGCATTATGTGGGTAAGTGATGAGAATATATAAAATGTCACTCTACTATTTTTTTTTCTTTTTTGAGATGGTTTGATCTAAGAAAGACTATCGCTTGTTATTATATCTAATTAAAAAATTTCGGATTTTACGTAGTGTTAAAACCTAATAATATTTAACAAAAATTATTTTATTTTAGCATTTAAAGATTTGTACCTGTGACTATAATTGGGTACTATTTCAGAATTAAGTTTTAAACTGAATTCCTATACGTCTCCACCTTATCAAATGGCAGACCGGCTAGCCGATGGAAAGGCGTAGGAAAACAGGGAAGACGATCTGTTCCCCGGTACCGCCTTGAGGATAATGTTGTTAGGAAAATTAAAATTATTTATTCTCCCCGAGTCGGAATCGAACCCACAAACCGTCGGGTTTACGAGCAGACGCTGTGCCTCTGCGACGACGGTCCTCATAGTTGAAATAAAATAATTTAAGAAGGATTCCTTTGGCGAGAGGTGGTGTCATTGCTTACATAATATCAAAATTGAACGGTGAAGGATTATGACCTCCCTTTACTGACTAAAGTTAACATTATTCAAAGGAAATTCAACATATTAATTTCCTGGGAAAGGCAAAGCGTTCCGCTGAGTTCCAATATTTAAAGCTCGATATATCGGATTCTTCGGAAAAAAGGAGCCTTGCTACAAGGCCACTCTGTCTGGTGTAGTCTGGCTACCCTGCTATATGCGGGATACTGCGTGAAGCTGAAGAAAAGAAACAACATTCATATTTAATATAATCATACCTTAAAATGACAATAATAAAAGTAAAATTACATTCTTCTTAAATGTGTGGCCTGTCGTTAAAAATTCTCGCCTGCATGTTGGTATAGCGCTAAGTCAGGTTGCAGTATTTCAATAGGAATTCACTTAAGTGTAATTTGTGTTTGTTTGTTGTACTGTTGTTATGACTACATTGCGAAATTTGCATTGATTTAATGTTAACTTGAAGGCTTCGGCTATTATGTACATATATTAATAATAATTTATTTAGGCCATAGTACTGCAGTGGCTTCTATTATAGAAAAACCTATGTGCCTTGTATCCGCTCTCAGTATAGTCAACGTGACGTACTCTATCACACTATAATAGCTCTGCATATAATTCTATTGAAAACAATAAACTAATATTTTAATTGAGGCAATAAAAAAAGCTATATAGATGTTTTTGTATTTATAGCGGCCTCCCACACGCAAGATGCTGGAGGAAGTTCACGTAAAGAGCTTGACAACCCTCTAGAGGGCTGTTATGAAGAGGAAAGAGGTAGAGGTATGTAGGGTCCGAAGCATTGGCGCTTGTTTCTCTCTAACTACCCCGCTAGAGATAAAGCGTGAAACTATGAATGTATGTAGAAGTTATTGTGTTAAAAATATAACTATAGGCATACAAATCTCAAAATTGTAGAAATTTTGTTACAAGTGCTTTTCGCTGTCACTTATATAATTGTCCAATGCTCATAGAACTTTATAGCTATTTTAATAATTTTTAATTCGAATTCGGTTTCCATGAGGCGCGGGTTCGAATCCCGCTGCGTTCAAATATATATATGTTTTCTTTATGTAACTGTATAGCTGTTTTAATATCAAATATTAGATATTGTTTTAATATTTCAAATAATTTTTTTAGTTGTAATTATGCCATAGATCAAAATAAATAAAAATATTTAGTATGTATTTAACTTACTTGCCAATTAAAATGTGAAATTATTTTGCCAAGAACATAATTATTTATAACGCCTATTAAAAGTTATATGCAATCGTATCAATACATTAATCTGCTATCCGGTTTATCAAGACATATGTTATTAATAAATAATATATTTGCTATTTATTAATAACATAACAAATAACAAATATTATTAATTAGATTAAAGAATATCAAATTCATCAAATTAAGATTATCAAGTATAATTAATCAAATATATATGTGTATATACATATAAATTACGTGAAATAGAATTTCACCTAGTCAATGTGTTTAAATATGGTCGAAGGGACCAAAATCCATTCAAACATTACACGTATTCTTCATAGGCTGTTTACACACTACCGCTTTTGTTTTTTTCTAGTTCTCTCTGCATTATGTGGGGTAAGTGATGAGAATATAGTAAAATGTCACTCTACTATTTTTTTTTCTTTCTTTTTAGAGATATGATGTTTGATCTAAGAAAGACTATCGCTTGTTATTAATTATCTAATTAAAAAATAATCTTCGAAACGATTAACGTAGTGTAAGCATAGCCTAAGTATAGTTTTACAAAAAGATTTTTATAATTCTTAGCAGTAAAACCAGTAGTTCTTGGTTCCGTGTTGAACCCAACAAAGACATAAGGCAATATTTTGGAATGAATTATGCTCGGAATATCCCTCAACGACAAAGTCCTCAACACCATCATACAAATGGAGCAAATCCGTCCTAGACTCCGACTTGGCAAGAGAGGCGTAGGCAGAGCACCAGCCAGATGGTCCAACGACATAAGAGCTCATGCCGGGACACCCTGCATCAGGAAAACCAGTGAACGAACTTTGTGGAATATATATACATATCTTCACGCCTAGTCCTTGACAGGGTAGCCAGAGTACATTGTATATATTATTTAACATTTTTTCATCACTCAATCTGTCAACGTGCCCTTGCCACCTGAGCACGTTGTTCTTCATACTTACGATGACATTTTCGCTAGTATCTGCCATTGTGTGGATCTCTTCCCTATGGATTCGATCAGCTAAACTGACGCCTCCTTTCCTACGTGGACATCACATTTCCACAGCATTCATTTTTTTCATTCTTCTACAGTAATAACAACAGTGTAGGTGTAAAACGGTCAAAAATATTATTTGAGCCTCATTTTCATTATAAAATAAAACTAAATCCATTTAAAAGGTCTCCATTTGTTACGTATTTGTTTAATTTTAAAAGGGATAAAACGATTTTTACATATTATAAATGTCCTCTAACACGGCGAGGGAAATGGCCAGAAGCTATATAAGTACTTATTTACAATGCGTATATTGGAAAACATAAATTTATTTTTTATACATTTATTTTTAGGGGTTATCTTTATAAATTTCTTTTTTGTGAACAAAATTATGAACATCTTGGCGCAGCGGCAGAGTAAATGTAAATGAGACGTTCGTGGGTTCGATTTTTATTTGGGGAAATGAAGTATTTTCATTTCGTCGCTGTGGTGACAAGATAAAGCGATGCAACGATTCAAACACTACACGTTTTGTCTTGAGAAATGGGCGAAAGTCGAGAGCGGAGAATCTTAACACTTGGTTCAATTTAGCTCTCCTGCTGAGTGATACTGCGTGAAGGGATTTATTTTTTTATATTTAAGCTATATTTGTAACGATATTTGTAAAATTAGTCTCTATTAAGAATTTCTAAAGGGGAGACCTCTGTTGACCTTCGAAAACAAGATACTGGCAGAAGGCAGTATTATTTCAAACAGCGCGCCACGCTTGGAAGCTCCTCACTCTGGAGCCCTAACCACCGATGGCTTCGACCACGCCACATTAAAAGATATTTTATGTATTTTTTTTTTAATTTATATGTTGAATATTATATTCTTCTAACTAATATATAAAATAAATCGATAAATTCTCTCTACTTTTCCGCGAAAAATAGTAAAAGGATTACATATAACATAGCATATACATATGTATTAAAGAACACAATTAGTTAACGATTCCAAATTTGTCGTTTAGTTACAAATTTTTTTAGTAGTTTTTCCATATATGTAAAAATACTTATCTTAAGGTAACAATGATTATCTTAAGTATATAATTATAGTATGTCTTAAAAAACAATTTCTAGAAAATTCCATGCTTGTATTCACATCTTAATACCGTAGATGCACAGAAAAAACAATTTCTAGAAAATTCCATGTTTGTATTCACACCCTAATACCGTAGATGCACAGTAGGTAAATCACGTTAAATAATGCAACAGATCGCGTGTCGTGAGATGAGGCCGCCGGTTTCTCTGACCCGGCCTTGTCACGTTTGATAGTGACGTGCTTTGTTTGTTTGCATGTGGGAAGATTTGGAGGTGTACTGTCACCTCCTTATTCTAGGGGTACGACAGATATGGAGTGCAGTGAAGATAAATCCTGAAGTCTACATAATATAAAGCACTATGGAGAGGAATACATCTGAGATAGTTTAATTCTGACGAATATTTACTATTATAATTATACTTCATAATAAAAAAAAAGACTAGTATATAGTAAATATTATATAGAACTTATCCTCACAGAAAATACTTCACTTTTGCTCGAACATCGATATTGACTCTCAGTTGCGGAACTCAACGCCGCGCCTTCTCACTGTATTTAATTGAACACTAACTAGAGTTAGTCGTTGAACTGTAACTAATCAGATGGCCATAGATGCCATTGTGGCTTAGTTTCTTATTGTGGTTTAGATCTGTGAAAGCTTTTATCAGCTCCATGTTTTGTGAACACCAAGTACGTCGTTGAGTTCCGCTTCTATTAAGCTGTCACGAATTAGGACAGTATATATATATATATATATATATATATATATATATATATATATATATATATATATATATATATATATATATATATATATATATATATATATATATATATATATATATATATATATATATATATATTTGAATATTTTGATACTAAATCCTCTCTGCCTACAAAAATGAAAAAAAAAAACTAATAACATGACGTTTTTACTTAATTGTTATTTTCATTATAAACATAATATAATAGTGTTGTCATACAACAACAAATGGAATCACCAATTAGTATCTCTGGTCATTTAATCATTACCAAGTCATTATAGATAACGGAAGCGCTGCCATTTTGTTTTTAATGACATTTAATTGCTGTGTGATTTAATACAATATTTCAATATTTTTTTACGTCACGTTGTAACTCGCTTGTAGCAGGGCAGAGGGCATGTAGTGTCAAGACACTCCGTTTCCCGTTTGTAATATTTTTGTCATTTTGTACGTCAAGACATTGTTCTCCCCATAATATAAAAAAACCAATAATTTCTTTATCTAAACAAACGTACATAATAAATTAAAATACGAGTACATCAGTATTATGCAATTATCATTTAAATTCAATTATATACGATTTTGAACCTCTATGAATTTGTAGCGGTGCTACATTTTTTATATTATAGACTTTATTGTATAGGAATACAGTTAAATATTGTTTTTGTTTATTTACGCATATTAAATAGTCGTGACTGCGCCGCATTGTATGGGCCGACCTTCAGGCCCTCACGCTAGTGTAGTTAAGAAGAGAAGTTCTTTAAATATATATTTATATATATATATATATATATATATATATATATATATATATATATATATATATATATATAATAATGCTTGTTTATTTCTAGACTTAAGCCTCCTCCTGCAACCCTTGCTATAGCTTCCTATTTTGGCCACCTTCATCCATCTGGTTCCAGCAGTTTTAATTAAGTCATGAGACCACCGTTTAAGTGGTCGGCTACTTCTTCATTTGCCTATATATATATATATATATATATATATATATATATATATATATATATATATATATATATATATATATATATATATATATATATATATATATATATATATATATATATATATATATATATAAATATATATATATATATATATATATATATATATATATATATATATATATATATATATATATATATATATATATATATATATAAAACAGATTTAAAACTTTAGCACATTATAATCAGAATCATAATCGTTTCCTACATCCTCGAAGTCAAGACGAAGACTTCAAACTTTAATTAGTGTTAGTTTAAAATTGAACTTGGCGAAACAGTTCAGTTTTATATGGAGACTGCCTTCAAAATGTAGATCTATTTAAATTTCAACCTCATAGTACATGCGTATACTTTATTATAGCTATATCGTCGTTATATATAATAGTAAGGTAGCAGTGGCGAAGAATGTAATTTTTGTAATATATATATATATATATATATATATATATATATATATATATATATAATATATATATATATATATATATATATATATATATATATATATATATATATATATATATATATATATATTTATATATATATATATATATATATATATATATATATATATATATATATATATATATATATATATATATATATATATATACATATATTTCTTAATGCTAATGCTTACTTAATGCTTGATGATCAATGTGTATAAAATTTGAATAACATTTAATATTTTATTTTATAATATATCGTAACTCGATACGAGCGTATGGCGTGGGTTCGAATCCCACTTTAACTTTGTTCAAATTATTATACACTTCCTAAATACTATTAACATATATAATTTATATTGAATTTTTTTTTTCAAATAAGAACTTTTTGCAATTTAATCACTTATCCATTTGACTAGTTGAAAGCAGTTCTTAGCTCTTAGCTGTAAAACCGTAGCAGCCGTAGTAAAAGATTTGTAGTTTACTTAAGCTGATGCAAATAGCACATCAATGTAATTGAATCATATCTTCAATCATTCAATCTTAAATTACCAATTCAGTATGTATTTCGTCTATTACTTACTTTCTTTAGACAGCTTTACTTCAACATTTACTTCACTTTAGCTTCCGTCCGTGTGCTTAAATTCCAATAACGACGAATATTTTTTTTTTAAAATACTTGTAAATTGCTAAAGAACACAATAGTTGTAATGTAATTTGAAAAGCTCACGTCCAAAAGTATCATTGAATTTCTTGCGCCAGTTTTTTCTTTAGTGAACCTGTTGTAAATTATTAGACGTATACTAAATTTAGCTCTTATCTTCTTATTTTGACTTTGCTTTTGAAAAAAGAAAATTAAAGACAAGTGCGAATCGGAAGTAACATAATATCAAAGTTCTTGTAGCTCATTTTATGACGTAAGCGTACGAAACTATTATGTTTAGAAAAAATATATATATGAAACTTATATATTCTTATAGTTTCGGAAAGAAACGGCTGTGACATACGGACGGACAGACAGACAGACATGACGAATCGAAAAAGGGATCCGTTTTTTTTTACGCACGTTGTTTTATACGCAATAATTAACGTCACGTATATCCAAAACAAATGTAATTTTTTAAATTCGAACCAATAGTTCCTTAGATTAACACGTTCAGTCAAACACTTGCTGGACATCATCTTGTCCTGACTGCTGTCCTCATATTTTGCAAAAAAAATAAAAAAGTTGTTAATAGCTTATAAAAATATTACAATGGTGTTATATGTTCACAAAATTCTAAGCTACTGTACTTGATTTTTCCATTTTTAGTTTTTTTACAGCCAGATATTTTTTATTCGTTTTTTTTTAATTAATAATTCGTATATTAAATAAGATTTTTCCATACGAGCAGGTGTATGACGTAATCGACTCATCTACGAGTGTTATGTGCCTGGCCGTGATATCGCTGTGTAATTGCATCAACATTATAGATTATGATATCTTAATAGCTATTATGTTTTTTTTTAATCAATTGTATAGAATCGTGGTGCTTTTTGAATAAACAGCTCGAAGGTCGCAGGTTCAATGTTTGATGTAACTTTATTGGATACTTAAACTTTTATTGTATAAATATATAAATATGAATAAATTAACTAGCTCAAGCTGTATTCCATATATAGCAGACAGAGGGAACTTAGTGTTAAGACATTGTTGTGTTGAGTTGCGGAACTTAACGCTGTTCTTTTCTTTCTACAATGACGTACCTCTGCTCTACATCGTCCTCGACGGCTCGTACAAATATAAATTGTTTAAAATATTTACTAATACCGGAATACGGAATGCCGGAAGATGTTAAAATTGTGTATTTTATCACGTTCAAAAATTTTTTAATTTTATTAAGGATCACAATACATTTAATTTGGCGTTTCTTTAATTATTTATATTGGTGTTTTTATTTATTACTGTTCACGTACAACAGAAAGTCTTTGTAAATGACGTCACCACTTACGTACTGGCACGCTATAGTTGTCAATAGTTGTCAATTAGAGCTTTTAGATCAAAGACAAAAAAACATAGACTAAATTAGAGACTTAATGCCTAGGCATTAGTGTAGACGAAAGACGACGGACAATTTATGTAATTTTAAAAAAAAAAATATGTCAATTTATGAAAAACAACTAATTAAGTAAGTTATAAATTATTATAACACAAGTGTAAAATCTTATTTATTACTTATCCACTGCTGATGTTCTGTTTATGAGTACTGTACTATATATATATATATATATATATATATATATATATATATATATATATATATATATATATATATATATATATATATATACATATATATATATATATATATATATATATATATATATATATATATATATATATATATATATATATATATATATATATATATATATATAGATATATATATATATATATATATATATATATATATTTTACTATATCTCTTTATAATATTCCTTAATAAACAATGTAATTAGCAAAGGCATTCATGTTATGATAGAGTACCAACAAAGCGCATACTTTTAATAGTTAATACGTGTTCTATCGCAAGTTTTCATTCTTGTATATATTACATATAATTTCCGCTAACACCTGCTTTCTGTTCAATGATTCTTTGTTGTCTATTTCCCGATTGTTATTTACAGGAAATGTGAAGAAGGTCTTTATTAATAATAGGATATACTTCTTCTTCTCAGTCGTATCGCTGTTGACAGAGCGGTCGAGATCGTATTAAGGCAGCTTCTTTCACGATCTCTCGCTATCTCTCCATATTTAATAGGATATTATAAAAGTAAAAACTTTACGTGTTTTTCCGCTATAGAGGGTGGGTAGAGAGCTCTTAGTGCTGAAACACTTTGTCGTAGAATTGCCTCCCAATCTTCAGACAATGGCTGTTGAGTAGCGGAGCTCAACGCTGCGCTTTATCTAATACAGTGGAGAAATTAACATCATTTTACTATAAACATTCCTCCAAGCTGTCTACAATGGTATCAATAATAGCATTAATTTCTTTATCATATCTTTTTTCCTTATATTATTCGTATAATTCATCCAAAAGTTACATTATCACAAACCAAAAATATATTTCAGGTTATAGATTTGAACTTGCACCTGATTTTATTTCTATAAAAATAATATTTTATTTCTATAATAATAATAAAGTTGTCTATCATTCTATAGGCAAATGATAAAAAAGTGCTGAAAAAAGTTCAAAACGGTCAAAATCACAAAGAAAAAATATAAGGTAAGCCGTTTATTAAAAGCACTGGGGCCATCGAAGCTCAATGGAAGAGCGTCTGACTGTACACCCGATGGTAATAGGTTCCAA
>JAXRJS010000064.1:980000-1117500 GCA_037127375.1 Dione juno | reverse complement strand
ATCTTTTTTTTAAGTAAATTCAGAGATTTCAAAGCAATTTTTGTAAAGCTTTCCTCTAAAAATAGACTACATTTCATTCGAAATGCCGTCGAACGAAATTCCAAAGTATACAGCGCTAAGTTAAACGATATTTTGCTATACCTCAGTCTAAGTAAGACAAAGGTTTTTTAATGAGAGATTCTGAATGCCCACACCTCGTAGCCATGATTATGCAAACGTGGATGCTAAATGAAATATTTTAATGGAAAACGCGTATATTTACATACATACAATTACAGGTATAGGCAAATAAAGGCTTTGTAAGCATCGTGTCGGGTTTTGTCACCTGCCACGTAATGCTCATAAAGGGTGGCTCCTATAGATTTTTTATACCTACCTCTATACAAACCTCTATAAAAATCGATATTATATTATTAATTCTATATATAATTATATATAGAATATGAATATATAGATGAGGAAATATGTAAAATATTAAAATTCGAAGTATTTTTTATTTAAAAGATATATTTTTGGAAATTCTGGTGAAGTGGGCAAGAAATTCAACAGATTAATAAAAAAATAATCCTACTAATATACATGATATTTACAAGATTTTAAGTCATTCATTCATTCATTGATTCTTTCTCATTTTGAATAGATGTAAAAACTATTCTATAATATAAAATTTATTAATTAACCTACCTACACTTAGTTCTGTGATTCATACATACAAACATACATACATCCATACATAGCTTTATCCCTAGCGGGGTAGTCAGAGAGAACGGAGCACCAAACTTGGCAAACTCTATGGTGCCTTCATGCCTCTTTAACCTAGTCCACTGTCAATAACCTCTGTATACACCTTCCACCGTGGGAGCCTCCTCCTCCTACTCGTGAACTCTTGCTTTTCATCATACATAGCTTTATCTCTAGCGGGGTAGTCAGAGAGACCGGAGCATCAAACGCATACCTCTTTCGCCTCGTCCACTGTCATTAAGTACTTTTCTCTCCGGGGCGTCCTCGTGCTTTTTACGTGACCTTCCTCCAGTTTCTTTCACACTGTGTTTTCGAAGGTCAATCGATGTCTCTCCTTAACTCTATTATCATACACTGACGTTTCGCCGTCTCAACAATGCAGCTAAGGCATATGGATTATTGATATTTCATTCTGTTACAGGCCGCAATATTTAACATACTTCCCAGATATACTACTTCATTCACTTGTTCTTTTAAGTTTCCATTCACAAAAATTCGTCTCTTTCAAATACGAGAACCTTTGGTTTACTTTTATTCAGGTTTAGACCATTATTTTCACACCCATCTTTCAGAATGGTAACCAAAGCCTGCAACTTATTGCATCATCAGAATGCAATGATGCAATAAGCCTGTGCTTCTGCATCATCTGCGTATTGCAAGCAATTTATCTTAGAGTCGCCCACTTTCAGTCCCATGTCACTTTGTTTCACTCCTGTGATGATTCTATTAAAGGGGCTCTCCTTCAGCCAGCGGCATAGCAGAGGCAGAGGTAACGTTACTTTCTTCTGAAGTATGGCTTGAGTTTCAAAGTATTATTGGATAGCTATAGATACTATATCGACTATAGTCTACAGATATATTTATCAAAGAGGGCTATAGGCTATATTTTATATAACAAATCCTTTTTTTTTGTAAACCACTGTATCTATTAACCCTTGTCATCAGCGCAGAAATTGTACTGCAATTTCATTCAATAGTGAATTGCAATATTGATCGAGAACAAAGTTTCTAAACTTAAAGTATATATCAAAACTTTGTGTTAAGAACTTTCTGGATTTTGTGAAACTTGTTTAAAATATCACTTTATCTTCGAACATCTTTCGCGTGATAAAAAGAAAACAGTGATACATCTCTATCCGGAGTGTATTTTACGTTTTTAAGGGTTCCGTACCAAAAAAAAGGATAAACCGGAAGCTTTATAGGATCACCTTGTTGTCCGTCTGTCAAGATCACTTTTCTCAAGCGATTAGAAAGACTACTACTAATCTATATATATATACTAAAAAAGCCCCTTGTATGACAGGAAAAATCAAATCTCTAGTCGATGCAATCAAAAGATACGAGCTTGCTGCTTCACATTTTGTATGGCTGCGTAATTAAATCCTTTACTTCATGTTAACCTATACTTATGAATGGCAAAACCATAAAACTTAAAGTACAAATAATGGAGAATATCCGAAACTTTTAGTTTTAACATCAAATTCTTTTCTGAGTTGTAGACGATGCTCCTGCCATATGCAAGCATAAGTGTTCAGCTAAAAAACATTTATAAATTTCTTCTCCTTAAAAAAAAAAATTATAAATGATAATTATAATAATTTATACAACAATAAAACATGTGCCATCTGATCCATAATGGTGTCAAGAGAAATAATAAAAAAAATACATTTCGTATTAATATTGAAAAAAAAAACTGTTTCAAGCTTGACGTGCTCCAGTGATTCCAAATATATTTTTTAAATTGTATTATTCGACTGGTTGCACTGAAAAACCGGTTCGTGCTTAAAACCGCCCCGTTATACGTAACTACGTATATATATATATATATATATATATATATATAGTATATAATATATATATATATATATATATATATAATATATATATATATATATATATATATATATATTTTTTGTTGAATCTGTAATTATCATAGAAAATATAAATACACATATGAATACACAATTTCCCGCGTATACAGAGTTAATTCTACAAAATTTCTAATATCACTTTGGTCACATGGATTATTGATATTTAATTGTTTTTTTAAATATATGACGCCATCGTGGCACATTAGGTCTTCTAACAGCGATTATGGTGGGTTCTTTTCCTATTCTAAGACGATGACAATAATTCTAAAATACATCTAGAGTTATATACAACCTTATTTTTTAATTGTAAAAAAATATATTTCAGTTATATATTTAAAAAAAAATTAGTATTCTTATTACTTAGTAATCAATTTAAACATTAAATATTATTAAATCTACATTATGATATTAGTAATTAAGATATAAAATCGGTGTATAATTGTTATTGAATAGAAATAACAGTTGTGATTTCCATTTGATGGTATTATATTTATAGTTATTTTGGTTTTAAATTATCATTCATGTTACTGTTTTAATTGTTATTTAATGATTTCTAGGATCAATTGTATGTTTTTAATTTTATATTTACTATAGCAAATGATCGCCGTTTAATAAATTTATAGCAAAGGTCGTGGGTTCGATTCCCCGTCGTGGTGTTGTGTTATTTAATTTCCTCACTCTCCTTTTGTAAGACGACAAGGCCCGTCGTTGAATTTGTCCAAGCAACACGCAATGCCTCGAAAATTGAGCTATAGCTATATTGAGCTATATATATATATATATATATATATATATATATATATATATATATATATATATATATATATATATATATATGTATATATATATAATATGTATATATATATATATATATATATAGATATATATATAATATATATATATATATATATATATATATATATATATATATATAATATATATATATATATATATATATATATATATATATATCTATATAGACAACGACGGAAACTCCATTCCATATTTTTTCAACACACACACACACACACACACACACACACACACAGACAGCCACGCACACATATAATATGTGATCCATATAGCGCATATTGCATAATCGATATAATTACATATAACTATACGAGTGATTTAGAAAAAACTAGAAGACATGAAGGTCGGCCAGTTTTTGTCTGAACATGTTATATTTTATATTCATACTATATAATTATATTTTTTGTAATATATATATATATATATGTATATATATATATATATATATATATATATATATATATATATATATATATATATATATATATATATATATATATATATAAATATCAAATCTGAACCCACAATTACCGTTTATATATTCTTTCTTTTCCCAGTCGGTAAAGAGAAAATGCGAGTTTAGGGCCGACTTCTTAATAGCGTAATATAAGGAATATTGCATTAAAATAAAAAAAAAAGTTGTAAGTCTGCACTGACTATCAAATCTATTTTTTTTTCATCTTAAAAACAAAGAACTATAGAAACTATTGTTAAGATGCTCTGGGCTCCTCTTTTTCATATATTTTAAAAAAGGAGAAGGTTTTATGTCCGACATATATGAAAATATACAATTAGAGTCGGAGTCGTTAGACTCTAAGAATTACGGATTTTATTCAAAATTACATAAATACAAGGAGATTTTAAATAGATCTTTTAGAAAACGTATTATATTACACACATAGTACAAGGTGTTTTTCCATCAATAGTTGAGGTAATTAAATAATCATTAAAAATGTTTCATAATAAATAAATATATATATATATATATATATATATATATATAATATATATATATATATATATATATATATATATATATATATATATATATATATATATATAGCTTCAGAATTTATAGCTATCGGGGTATCAGATAGATAGATATCTTTTAACCTTGTCGTCTGCCAATAATCTCTTCATATATGCCCTTGGGGGTCCTCAGTGCTTTTTACGTAGCTTTCTGCAAAGATACTGCAGTATCTTCGAAACTGTTTTTATTTTTAAACATTTCCCGGCTATTCAAAGGTTAAAGGGTATTAAAGGGTATTAAAGTATTTTTATTATATTTCAAATGTCCACAAATAGAGACTTTTGAACTCGCACCTTATATAAATCGTCCAAGCGCTTGACCGCTAAGCCATACGTTCACATCACAAAAAATATATATACGGTTAGGATACTTCAAGACAACAAACGACATGTGGCATAGCACTTTCGCATTTGAAATTATCACATTGCATTGTATAATCACAAAATTTCGTTTGTGTGCTCTGTGCGTATGGAATATTTATTAGTTACTGTTTATATAGATGTAATATCTTTAATAAGTTGTACTATTCTCAGTAGATATTTATTTATTTATTTAGCTTCATGCTGTATCCGTAGGTTGAAGGAACCTAGTCTTAAGACACTCGTTTTGAGGCATTGCGTGTTGAGTGGCGGAAATCAACGCTGCGCTTTGCCTTGTTGACAGAGCGAAGAAAATGAAAATAGTTAATTCCCCCCGAGTGGGAATCGAACCCACAAACCGTCGCGTTTACAGGCAGACGCTGTGCCTCTGCGCCACGACGGTACTGAGTATATATTATAGGTTAATCTATTCTATACTAATAATATAAAGCTGATAAGTTTGTTTGTTTGTTTGAACGCGCTAATCTTTGGAACTACAGATTCTTAAAGAAAACATTTTTTTGTATTGAATAGTTTGAATTGAATTTATTGAGGAAGTCTATATAATATCTCGATAGGAGAGGAGCAGAAGTAGAAAATGTTGTGGATTAAGTCCACACGGACGAAGTCGTGGGCAGCCGCTAGTATTAAATAAAACATAAAAATAATTTTTTTTTTTGTTGTTGTATCTTCGTTTTTTTTTGGATTTCGGTCTATCTAGACTAACAATGAACTGAATAAATTCATATCTACACGTTCTCTTCAGCGTTCTTGGGCACGCAGAGAGAACTTATTCTCAAATTACCTCCCAAATTAAAGACGTCGCTTTATTGAATGGCGTTGTGAGATATGAACCAATAATCAACGTTCAGCGTTCACTCGTTTGCCTTCTTACCGTATACAAAAAAAAAAAAGAAAAAAGTCAGACACTGACCTGATACGAGAATTGCGGCATATATATATATATATATATATATATATATATATATATATATATATATATATATATATATATATATATATATATATATATATATATATATATATATATATATATATATATATATATATATATATATATATATATATATATATATATATATATATATATATATATATATATATATATATATATATATATATATATATATATATATATATATATATATGTTCACGAGCAAAGCCGTTAGCTGCCACTAGTTAGTATAGTATAAAAGAGAACAATCGAAAGCAACGTTAACATGTTTAATTTGCTTGGTTTTATAATATTCGTATTCACGTCACGTCACGTCACGTCACGTTATCCGTGTCATAACGTTTGAGCTTAGAAAATTTCTTTTTAAGGTTTATTATGTCATGTAACCTTTGAAATTACGTTAAAATAAGCTTAATTTAATGTAGTTTTTTTTTAATTTCACCATTTGTAATAGAAATATATAAAGAAAGTAGAGTAGAAATATTCTGTTTTTTAAAAATATATTTGAGACATTAAGTGTTGAGTGGATATTGAGCTCACAATGATTGCATAAAGATAATTTAAGTTTTTTCTTTACAAAGTAAATATTAAAAAAAAATGTTATATAGCTTAACTACTGAAAGAAGTAAGGAAGTCGTCTACTCCATGTAAAGCTGCTAGCGGAACTAGTTTTTTTTTTTATAATTAAGACTTAATTAGGTAGCTGATAGCTATATGTCTATTTTTTCCCTTGTAGGTATTATTTCAAGGGAAAAAGTATTACAAGTTCTTGTAAACTAGCGGAGAACAGAGTGTTTCCACACTGGACTCTCTCAAGAGAGAGACTACGGGGCTCTTGCATGACATTGCGAAAAAGAAATGAAGCTGAAGTCAATAACATTAAAAATTCTATTGATATTGTAAAAAACAAAGTGATATGTCACTACATTTTGCACGTTTATATGAATATCGTTTGAGATATACGCGGAAAATATGAGATATTTCATTAGAATTCATTTGCTGTTTTCTTTTTTTAATATATTTTATATATTTATAAGTTGTAAAGGTATTTTTTAACAAAAAAGGCACGGTCTTAAATAGTCTGTGGTGTTGAAAATGTAGAAGATAAACTATAGAGACTCTAATCTAGATTAAATTGAAAGATAAAAACTATCCAAATATTGGATTTTATACATCTTTATTGAAGTACTACACATTTTATTACATTATTTTTAGAACCTTTTTATGGCTTGCTTAAAGTTAGCAATAAAAAAGTGATTGTACGATTAATATCTTAAAAACTAGTTTTTCTATCTAAATAATAAATAAACTTAAAATTGACTAGGTATTAGATTTTTTTTAAATGTTAGTCATATACTAAGGAAAGAAAAAGTATAATATTTTAAAGAGTATAACTTCAACAAGGCGGTCTCGAAACCGTGCCTCTTGGAAAACATTCAAGCGCTGTACTTAATTAATAAGCTTAATAGGCTACATCGCCTAGACGGTGTACTAATGGCGAAGTTCGAATTTCACTACTTATATATACATCCATTAATAAATAAATGCATTAACAATAGTACAAGTAGTCGAGAGCTATATAAGCTTGGCTTCCATAAAATACAGACGAAGCCACGGGAAACACGGAGTCTAGAGTAAACAATGTCTAGATTTCTAGCCATCACTAACACCATTCCCTTCAAGGTGGCAATGAATTGTGAAGTGAAATCGTTCCGTCACGCGCCACTCGTCTAGTCGTCACATCTCTGCTTTGGTTCACTGATCATTATTTTCAATAACTATAGCAAAATCATGGTATTTTCTAATGGGAAAGATAATAGATGACATTTTTGTATGTCAACAGTCCATGGGTATATTTTATTACAGCTTTTTTTTTATAAATATAAAATCGGTCAAGTGCGAGTCTGAATCGCCATAACCGTAATATTGTAAATTTATAGATATAAATTTACAATTTTGAGATTTTGCCTCTATATATTTAGTAAGTTCTCACACTACTAGGAAAATTTTATAATTCTAGGTCAACGGAAAGTAACCTATAGGTTATGATTGCGCGATAAACTCCACACAATATGGTGGCGGGTTCCAATTTTTGATTTTTAGTTACAGAATTTTAAAAATCGCGACACGTTGCCATTATGCACAATAAACGGCACAGAAAGTGTAAATGAAGAACTCCAGCTGCAGCTACAGTCCATAACTTTAATAACCACTTTGGGGATTTCTTGATTACATAAGGAAGGCCGTGAAATACTAGTGTCCATACACGTTTCTCGACTTTCCTCTCTAACTTGTGTAATTGCATGTTGCGTAGAGCAAGAGATGACAACAGTTCAGTCCCACCAGGGGGGATCGAGCCCACGACCTCTGCAAAGGACTTTCCAATTTCATTCACTTTCACATTCATTCACATTCCACAATTTTCCAGCAAAAATAACCACCCAATATTCAAATTATAAAGTGCATGTGTATTTGGTTTAACTAAATACAGATGCACATTACAATATGATAATATAAATGGAGGATATTCGTTATGTAATGACAAATATGACCACAAGGTGAAAATCTTGATAATTGAAGTTTATTTAGCAGGATTTTTATATAGGAAACTTAAATTGATCCTTCATCCAAGGATGTTTTTGTTTTAACTAGACCAGGTATTAATATATTTGTGGTGCATATTTTTACTATAGACAATACTGTCCCAGCGGACTTCAAACCCATTATCATCACCCATAGACAACCCTTACCTACTACACTGTGGCCCAGCAAAATTTCTATTAGAATGTAATAGCAAGTATATTTTTTGGTAATAATTCTCTTTGACTCACACAGTTGACTCCAGAGATAATCGTAAGGAGAAATCACTATGTTCTTTATTTATACAAAAACATTTATTTGATATTGTTTTATGGTGGGAAAGGAAAGAAAAAATATTGAAGAGCGAGAATTGAATACGTGCCTCTTGGATACCATTAAAGAGGCGCGGTTTCTATTGTTTGGTGTAAAGAGGTGCGAGGTCGAGTCTCAAAATTATGTTTTTTAAGTCTTTTTCCTAAATATACTTCAATTCATAATTTCAAGGTCACGAGGACGAACTTCAAGTACATTTTACCTCAAAAATAAAAAAAAATAACATTACCTTAAAATCTACCAATTTTTTGTTCCAATTCTTTAATTTCAGTGGAATATTGTTGGTTTTTATATAATTTTTTTGTCGAACACCGTACTAGATAAACTTTGTAAGTGGAATAAAAAGATTTTGTATTTTACTATTAAATATACACATATATAAGTGCTTAAGTAGAATTAATAACTGAATATTATAAGCTGATGACTTTGTTTCATAGAACGGGGTAAAAAAAATTTGCCTGTATTGATGAAGGCTCTTTGGATGTGTCATATGTGTATGACATATGTCTTAATGACTCTTTACTAATATATATATATATATATATATATATATATATATATATATATATATATATATATATATATATATATATATATATATATATATATATATATATAATAAGTTTAAAGTTGACGTGGCCCTTGGCGGTAGTTCCATATAATATTGACATCAACTGACAGTTGAATTCTACTTCAATCCCAAAAAAACAACGTTAAATCTAATATACATGATTAATCTCAAATTAAAATTATTTAATTTAAAATTCGAAGTCACTAATGTCACGATTACAATCAGAGACATACAATCGACATCCTCTCAGGCTCTTCTTTTAGATCAATAAATATTAATCATGTCTACAAATTTCAATGCTACAAATCAGTATGTCATATATATATATCTATATATATATATATATATATATATATATATATATATATATATATATATATATATATATATATATATATATATATATATATATATATATATATTGCAACATGGCCGCTTTGCAACATGGAATATTGGCTTTCTAACCGGACGATGCAGAGAACTCGCAGATGTTCTCATGAGACGTCGGGTCCAGTGTGCTTTCCTTCAGGAAACTCGCTGGAAGGGCAATAAGTCTCGTAACATCGGGCAGGGTTACCGCCTTATATACACTGGGTCACCTACAGGCAAAAACGGTGTGGCGGTAGCGCTTTCTGAAGAGCTTCAGAATGGGCTTCTTGAAGTTGACCGTCGCTGCGAAGACCGAAGGTACTGATCGAGGGCGTTATCACAAACTTAATCAGTGCTTATACTCCCCAGGCAGGTTGTAGCGCGGCTGAAAAGGAGACCTTCTGGGAGCAGTATGAAGAGGTATTACTCGCTATACCGTCTACCGAATCAGTCTTAGTTGGGGGGGACTTGAACGGCCACGTGGGTAGGGTCGCTGAGGTGTATGAACGTGTTCACGGGGGTTTTGGATATGGTCTTCGCAATGCAGAGGGAGAAAATATTCTAAGAACCTGCATTGCATCTGATCTGGCTATCGTGAACACTTTCTTCCAGAAGAAACCTCAGCACCTTATAACGTATAAGAACGGGTCCCACTTAACTCAAATTGATTATTTGCTGACTAGACGGTGTCATATAGGCAGGGTGACCAACTGTAAGGTCATTCCCGGCGAAAGCCTGACGGCCCAACATCGTCTCCTTGTCATGGACTATAATGTTACTCCGAAAAAGAAAGTAGCCGAGAAACGCAAGCCTAGAATTAAGTGGTGGTTGTTGAATGGGCCGATGCAGACCGACTTCTTGGCGGAGGTGGAGAGTCAAAATCTACTGACTAACACCGAGACCGCTCAGACTGCATGGGATCGAGCTCATTCAGCAATCATTGCGGCGGGCAAGCGAGTTCTTGGTGTTACTAAGGGTGGGCGTGTCATCGACAGGGAAACATGGTGGTGGAAAAAAAGCTTTATTATCCCTATTTACAAAGGAAGGGGCAGTGTTCAAGATTGCGGTAGTGATAGGGGCATTAAGATTATGAGCCACACCATGAAGTTCTTCGAGCGCATGATCGGCCTCAGGCTCCGCCAAGAATGTACTGTCTCTGAGTCTCAGTATGGGTTTCAACCAGGATCAGGCACTATGGATGCCATTTTTGCCCTCAGAACTTTGATGGAGGCTTACAGGGAAAAAAGGAGAGCTCTGCATGTGGCCTTTTTGGACCTGCAGAAGGCCTTGGACTGTGTGCCACGTCAGTGTATCTGGTGGGCATTGCGATCCAAGGGGATCCCTGAAGCCTATATTGAGGTTATCAGAGATATGTACAACGACTCCGCTTCAGTGGTTAGGACCGCTGTTGGCGACACCAAGCCCTTCCCGATTACAGTAGGGGTTCACCAGGGCTCAGCTCTTAGTCCGTTCTTATTCAATGTAGTGCTGGATACTGTCTCGGCTCACATCCAATGCCAGCCTCCGTGGCAGATGATGTATGCCGATGACATAGTACTCATCGATGAGAACCGACTGATGCTGGAGCGTAAAGTGAACGCCTGGAAGGGTGCGCTTGAGAACGGTGGTCTCAAACTGAATGTGTCGAAGACCGAGTATATGGCTTGCGGGAACCCGGACTCGAGCACCATCCATATCGGGCCTGAGCCAGCCGTTAAGTCGGAGAAGTTCAGGTACCTTGGAGCCGTTATGCATGAGTCTGGAGGCATCGACCACGACATCCATGCCCGTATAAATGCTGCCTGGGCCAAATGGCGGGAGGTCACTGGTGTGGTCTGCGATAGCAGAATACCGCCCAAGCTCAAGGGACTGATATACAAGAGCACGCGAGAGACACGCAAGAGCAGGGACTGATATATCCGACCTGTTCTTATATACGGCAGCGAATGTTGGCCAACATTATCTCGGCACACTCAGGAGCTTCACGTCACGGAGATGAAGATGCTGAGATGGATGTGTGGCGTGACGCGGTCCGACCGCATACGCAACACATTCATTCGAGGTAGTCTTGGGGTCCGTGACGTAGTGGATAAGCTCCAAGAGCGTCGCCTGAGATGGTATGGCCATGTTATGCGCCGATCTGAGAACTATGTCGGAAGGAAGTGCCTTGACATGTCTGTCCCTGGAGTTAGACCACCCGGACGCCCAAGGAAGCGATGGCTGGATGTCGTGACACAAGACATGAGAGCCAATAAATTATCCACTGAGGATGTTAAAGACCGTGCAAAGTGGAGTAGGCTCAGTCGGAAGGCAGACCCTGGCAAAAGCCGGGACTAATGCCAAGAAGAAGAAGAAGATATATATATATATATATATATATATATATATATATATATATATATATATATATATATATATATATATATATATATATATATATATATATATATATCTTCTTCTTCTTCTTCGGCACGGTAGCATCAAATAACAAATTTGCGCCACATTGATAAGTGTATTGTATACTATTACTTTTTCACCTTGTCCGTTATATTTACACCTATTTAACCTTCTCTTAAAGGCTTTTAAAGGCTTGTTATATAATACTTTGCTTTGGCATGACAAAATACGAGGTTAAGTTCCGTCACTTAACACTTAACATTCCTAAGGAAAATGGAGAGGAGGTTCTCTCTGCCTATCCTGCTATAAGATGGTTTAACTGTGAAAGAAAGACTTATTCAACTGAATTCTATTATTAAATTGCTTGTTATATATCATATAAATAATAATTAAGCTCTACTAAATGTCAGGTAATACGTAAAAAAAATATTTATAATTTAATTTCTTTTTAAGTATTTTTAGCTTATATTTGAGTCTCCTACAAAATTTATTGACATAATACAATTATACATGAATATATGTATGCATAAACGGTATATATATGACACAGATAAAATATAATTTATGGATATGGATGAAATTAATAAAAGGAAAAACAAATTAAAATGTTCATCGTGCATAAACATTAAGCATAAAATGAACCTGTTTTACGATATTTTGCATTTGTATTTATATCGTTCATATAGATATACTGTTCCTTATATCCATAGAAATCTTAGGGAAAAGGAACTTAGTGTCAAAAAACTCCGTTATCCACTCTCCGCATATTTCAGAGAATTTACTCGTTATTTGGACTTTGGGACCCAGTCTGTAGATATTAGTTTATATTTTTACATTAACATTCCTGTGAGTGAATTTAGTATACTATCACAAATAGATTTACTGTCAGAATTTCTTCGTTGTGTCATGAGCGCGTATAATCAATAGCATTTTATAAATACTTAAGATTATAATTACATATTTTTAAGATTAATTTAATAACTTTTCGTTTTATAAATAAATTCGTCTATATTTCAGCTTCAAAATTCCGCTCTAAGTCATAACTTATGCCCAAATTCAAGACCGTCCTTTGTCTTACCTCTCTCTTGAGTGGGAAATGACACACCTTAATCATAACTATAAACTATTTTATAAATCTAAACGTATTATTGTTTAGCGTTACAGTGTGAGTGGAACCTAGTGTCAAAACACTCTGTTGCTGACTTTCCACTATTTTTTTTAAACATGCATTGTTGTTGAACTCTACGTCGCCTTTCCTCTACAAGAGTGGAGAAGAGAAAATAAATTAAGTATAATAATTTCTCCGTGTTGTGATTGAACCCATAAAAACAACCATGTTAACACTCACACGCTGTCCCTGTGAATTGCATAATTAATGCATTGCATATATATATATATATATATATATATATATATATATATATATATATATATATATATATATATATATATATATATATATATATTTGAAATTAATTTAATATTAATCAAGATAATCGAACCCGCACCTATTTAGACTAATGACAGTCCACATCACGTTATACAAAATAGATATATTGTATACCGATAGCAAGCGAGCACACTGTGGCCGCGGCATTCAGTCGTCTCGCGTCGTCCCCGCGGCGCAGACTCCGTTACAGCTAGAGCTGTCCAAGACTTTAAAATACGACGCGTGTGCTTGTGTTTAATTTTTTAATTTTATTTCCTATTCTATACTATATCTGTTGTATTAATTATCTGTGATTTGTGCGAGGATTTGCATTTTTGACAGGTTTGTGTTTTTTCTTCTCTGTTGTTTAGAAATGGGCGGGAATTTTTTCGTTTAATTTTTTTTGTTATTATGGTATAATAAGTAGAGATGCATAATGCCAATGAAGCTTTATTATTGGTTGATATTGGAAATAGGTTATTTTATTCGTTTTGAATAGCGCGGGTTTAGTAGTAGTAGTTATTTTTTTCATTTTTATTGGTTAAGACTAGACTGACTCGCTTATATATTTTTTGTGTTCGATATTTATGCATTTATTTTTTAAATCTAAGTTTATTAAATATTTTCTTAATTTTTTACTGCATATTGTTACTTTAATATTATTTTACCTAAAAATTGGCTTTATATAAAATAAATCACATTAAAAAATATATATTTTAATTAAATTATTTCATTTCGAACTACTTTTTTTACTATAGGAATTAAAACTATGAATCGTCAAGTCAATATATATATATATATAAAAATTAAAAAAAATCTACATCGCTGACAAAAATCGTTAAAACAGATAAAATAATACGATGTAAAAAAATTAAAAAGTGAGTGTTGTTATTCCTTATTAGATAACAACTTGTTACGGTTTTTTTTACTGATTCGGTCAACTGACTTCACTTTAACTTTCCGTTTCCTACACTACAATAAAAAAAATCTTATAACAAAGGAAGTTACTTATAAATCGAGTAATAAAATTATACTAAAGTATACATACTAATGACTTAGAATATTACATAAATAATTGAGTTTTAGGGTCTGTTATAATAATGCTATAATGTTGATAATATGTTAAATTCATCGTTATATTAAATATGTCGTAGGTTCGATTCCAAGGTCAAATAGTTCAATCATATAGTTGCGGTCTGATTAAAAAAGAAAGTATGCATTCTAATAATTTGTATGACGATGAAACCTAAGAAGGAAGAATTTCTTCGTTTTCTCCATGATAGATATTAATAGTATATAAAATATACTAATATATAAGATACAAGTATAAATTTTAATGAGGCTAATTTTATGTTAATTTTTTTATTTTTGTAGATTGTGAAACTAATACGTAATTATTTACACTTGCTATACACAGAAGAAGTCAAGGGCGACCTTTTTGAGTAGTCTTTTTTTTTGTTTTTGTTTCTTTAATAAATTGAGCATATTTTCCACATTTCTACCTCTGTCCTGTAAAATCAATTTTTGTAACGATTTAATTTTTTTAAGTTAATTTATTAGGAATTCATATTGATAAATAAGTTATTCTTTTTGTTTTTTTTTTTATGAAATGCTGACATAATTGCCATATCTTCTGAACTACGACCTAACATAATATCATACAAAAAAAAACTACAAAATTAATTCATAGCTGACTTAATTTGATTAACTCCTCCTTTTTGATGTAGATTAAAAAATTACAATTATTTTTAATTTGGTTAAAAGGAATTCGATCATTCGTCATTTCTTCAACAACACACACCACAACGCATCAGACAGATCGATAACAATTAAATTGAAAATTTACCTTATTGTATTGTATGTATTTAGCAAAATCTTATATAGGCAAAGTCGGTCATTAGATATTAATTATCAAAAAAAAAATACATTTTCGTTTACATTTGTGTCAGGATATATTTGTCGTGTAGGAACTTGTACAGTAGAGTATAAAGACAGTAGTAACATTTCTTTAGTACGACTATTTTCTTTTGAACTTTCAATACGTTCATTCCCTATAGATGATACAGTAGTAAGGCACCTATATATAGACTTTAAATACATGTAGAGATTACATATCTGGATACCACATGATTAGATTTCAATTAAAGTTTTTAATCAATATAGTCTTGGTCAATCATAGAACTTCTCGTAGTAGTAGTTAGTTCAAAAATATTTCTCCAAGTCAAAACCGAACCGCCACCAATCGCGTGTGCTACCAGACATTATACAATTGAGCCAATACAGTGTTGTATTCGATATATTAAATGCACCATTCACAAGAGACAATTATGTGACCTGATGATTATAAATCATCTATTCTTTGTTAATATGTAAAATATTTGATTATAGTCTGGAAAGAGAAGACTAGTGAAATTTTTTTTTTAAATTCTCTTACTAGTTCGCTTCGCTCGCTGTAATGAATGAGAAAAAAAATAAAACTCTTTGAAGGACGATGATTCTATTTCGTTATGTATTTTACCGCTTACGATAGTGAGCTTACGAAATATATAATTACAACATATTTATTATTGCTTCTAAAATACTTCGTAATTATTATTTTAATTTAGAGTCACTGTTACTTCACTCCGTTATTCACTTTCCACCGAATGTTCAAACCATCGCGTGTTCAGTGGCGGAACTCAACGCAGGTCTAAATTAAAGAAATCCAAATATATATATATATATATATATATATATATATATATATATATATATATATATATATATATATATATATATATATATATATATATATATATATATATAAGATAGGCTCAGTCTAAACCAAATAGTCGTCTATTGGAGAATTCAATTTAAGTCCTGTTTACAAACAGATCGATTAATTGCTGCGATGTTAGTTTGAAGCAACAACAGTTACGTGTTACAGTCACATACATCTGTATGTACATACAAGCGTATGAATAGACTATTGTTTATATGTTTTTATAGATACCGATTGATTCAATGGCTGCGTTTGTGTGTCGTATTAATAATTTATTATATTGCCATTTCAAAAGAAATGAGATGCAATCATTGATTTCGTTTTCATTAAGTTCACAAACGATCTTAATAGTATTATAAAGGCGAAAGCTTGTGTGTGAGTTTGTGTGTATGTTTGTTACTCAATCACGTCAAAACGGCTGAAGGGATCGGGTTGTAATTTGGAAGCCTATGTGTTATTCCAGACCACAATATATCCCATATTGTGGTCTGGAATACATAGGCTACTTTTTATCCCACAGGAACAGGATAAACGGGATATATTTAACATATTATTATATATATCCGACTAATATTATGAATGTGAGAGTTTATTCCGATTTCATTCAAAAACAACTGAACGAATTTAGATGAAATTTTGCATTAATACAGCTTTTTCATCGGAATGACATATGGGCTACAGTTTAAGATAAACGAATACAATTTACTTTACTTTTAAATAAATATGTAACAGTGTAGTTCAAGTGATTTCTGCCAAAATTATTGTTTTTAATAAAGATAAAAGTTGCCTGCCCTTCTATATGTGGGATTTGGTCGTCGTGGCGTAGCGGCACAGCATTTGACTTTAAACATGAAGGCTGTGGGTTCTATGTCCACGCAATGTCGTGAAATCGGACGAAAGGAGGGGTACGGAGTGTCTATACACTAGGTTCCCTCTCTATTTACCCTGCTATATGCGAGAAATAGAGCAAAGGTATTTTTTATTTTTTTTGTCACTTATAGCACAAGGTACATATGTACCTATTATAAAATTCCACTAGTGATTTGTGATCTGCCATTTGAATCATTTTAAATAAAAACTAAATATCGTTATGTATACTTCTACCTCTCTCTTCTCCACTCCTTTGTGTGTTCTCTACACAACGTGATGAAGTTATTTGTGCTCAATTTGGCCTGCTTGGAATGAGATAGCTAACAAAATTTTATTGAATGGTCAAAAATCAAAAGCATATTACGATTATTAGGCAAAACTTAGGTACTGTTCCATGCAAGATTACTATAATAATATAGATATGTGGACGGGAAGTGTTATTGTTGCTTGCTCGGAAAATTAATATTGTAAAAACGTATTTTAACAAGAGCCATTTTGTTTTGGCGCGATCCGGTGGTACACAGCTTACTTTACGATTAACACTGTAGACATTTTTAAGTTACTTGACTAGGTTGTAAAGTTTAAGAATGGGATAGTTGATAGAATAATATATTGATTTTGTGAACTTTAAGCAGTATTCCCTTTTATCTCTTTTTAAATTCGCAAGATATGGAAGCTTTTTTGTAATTTAAATTAAAAAAAAAACTTACTAAACTTACACTTGTTCAAAAAGTTATTATAATTTACTTCTCCCATCAAATTCTATATCAGGTGCAAAACTCGTTTCATACGTGCAATATTCCGTAAGCCCTTCTTAAATATTAAATTCACTTATCCTCTCATAATATATCTAAGATACCTATATCTTTTAAATAGCCTTTTAGCTTTTGCCCTTAATCGATATGCTCAGCGATGATCATATTTAATACTGAAAAGAGCTTTTTGTTTTCTTTGTAGGTATTATATTATATACTGGCTTATAGCTCGTGGCTTTGCCCGCCTTGAAAACGGTAAAAATATAAAATAATTAAATTTTTTTATAATAAGGTATCATAGAGATCTTCGTCGTTATTAGACAAATTACGATGTTAAGAATAGAGCGATTTTACACTACTCCAGTACCAGTATGGCAATGTGCCTCAATGTCACCGTGATATGGAAATGCAGCATCTGCCTGTAATAGCTATGGTAACGAGTTCGATCCCAACTCGGGGAATAATATTATTATAAATAAATTATAAATAAATAAAAAATAAAATAAATAAATTTAATTTACCGTTTTGATAAAACAAAATGTGGTGCGAAATTCCTTAACTCGATACGAATTCTCGATACGAGTGTTTTCTGGCACTGAGCTTTTTCTGCCTATCCTGCTATACCCGGGAGACAGCATAAAGCTTAAAATATATATTTTATTTATATAAGAAAAAAATTAGCTTAAGCAAATGTGACTTAAGATATTTAAATCATCAATTATACAGTTTAATCAAATTGCCAGCCCTGAATCAAATTTTACTTATTGACATATAAAATTTTATATTAAAGAAGTAATTTTCTGTATCTCGCCAGTATTTAAACATTTTAATTAATTAATTATGCGACATTGTTATTCACGTGTTAAAATACATTTGTCGTATTATTCATTTAAAATTATTCGAGTGGTTTTTTTTTTGTATCTGTTTTATCGTCATTATATCACGTAAGGAGGATGCCGGAGAGCTGTTAAAACAACGATTGATTTTCTATTTAATTGGAACGGAGTGTCTTGGCTCTATTAATTTCTCTCCGCTTTTTTTGCTCACCTGGATACAGCGAGAAATTACGCTATAAATCTATATAACTATAAAAATAACTATAAAGTAAAGTGAACTTTATTAATGGATGTTTGAGAACGTGTGGTATTAATATTTACACCTCTGACATGACTTGTAAATATAAAAAAAATAATAATAATGAAACAAAGAACGATCTAGAAATGAATTTACGCTTAGCAGAAAAGGTTACAAAAACTTAGTCGAGCAAAAAGCTTTCGTTAAAACTACGATTCTCAGTAATATCGCAATTAGTGATTACATCATTTGGTTCTTGCAAAGTCGAGACATTTTTGCTCTATTGTAAGGTTAATTAATATATAAAAAAATATATTTATAATTTATATAATATTCTCCGCTCAGACAAATCGCGGCGTTGAGTTCCGCTACTGTGCTCAACTGCTGTGCTGTGTACAATGCTCATGAAAGCGAAGAATGGAGATTATCTCCGTCTTACAGGGTAACAAGCTATGAACGGGTTAAAAAATAACAAAACCAATTTTTTTCAAATAGCTTACATGATAACTTAACGAGAAATCAACTTAACTCTATTATCTATTTAAAAGTATTCATAAGCAACTCTGTTTGCATTTTCAAGGCTCATTTACTTCCTTTAAGTTAGCAATTAAGATAAATAACAATACAGAAATATGCAACTTGAAACCCATTAAGTGACTGTTCTCATATAAATATTTATGATAAGAACAGCTTTTGAATTAAAATATTTTGTCCATAGCTCCACGTATCATTTTCATATAGTACAACTGATATATATATAATATATATATATATATATATATATATATATATATATATATATATATATATATATATATATATATATATATATATATATATATATATATATATATATATATATATATATATATATATATATATATATATATATATATATATATATGTATATATATATATATATATATATATGTATATATATATATATATATATATATATATATATGTATATATATATATATATATATATATATGTATATATATATATATATGTATATATATAATATATATATATATATATATATATATATATATATATATATATATATATATATATATATATATATATATATATATATATATATATATATATATATATATATATATATATATATATTGTATGTATTATTTTACTTCACAGCTTATCTTTCGAAATCCTTGATATCGTATAGTATAAAAAACAATAAGATTTAAATAAATATTCATTGATTAGAAAAGGAGGTCAAGATTAATATTCTACATAAAAACTTGAATATAACGTTAATTTTTTTATAAACTTTGACGCTTTGTTTATAGAATTGCCTCAATCGTGACATGAATACATAACCCCTTTACACACACTTCCACTGTACCATTGAGTAGAAATGCAATTAAAATTAAAAACCAGTTATTAACTTAATATATATGAACGTAACTGGCAATTTAAAATGAACATTATTATAGATAAAAAATGTATGATGCAACAGTGATAAGTAAAGGCAGAAACCTCAGGTCGAGTTTAGAGAACGTGTCGATGATGAAGGAAGGCCACTTACAAAGCACGAGGCAGGCACCCCCCGGCAGGTGTCAAGGGACTTTTAAATTAGATTTTGAATCTAACCTTTAGAGCATTTTGATTTACAGTATTTGATAAGACTAAGTATAGATAGCATATTCTAGTGAGGAAGCAATTTAGTGAAATCTAGTAGAAGTGAGGTTTGTTAAAAAAAATAACAATAAAGATTTTATTAAAATTGTCTAATTTTCTCCCTCCAAGAAAAGAGTGCGGCATTAGGTCCGCCATTTTAGTAGACACAATGTCATTCCAGAGACTTTTTTTATCTATATAATTACGAGATGATCGTTATCCTTTAGAAATTAAGTGATTAAAATATATGATAAAATAAATGTAACTTTTTTTAAATTACTATTTTTCATTTTATATAGTAAATTCTTAGTAATAATCTAGAACAGTAGACAGTTACAGGTAGCATAGGCGTAATGTAGGGGAAGTGCAAGGAATAATGACGCACCTACAGTCACTCATTGACCTAAATACCAGGAAAGGTTATTCTCGTTTGTTCGAAAATGCTTTGAGTGTTCGTAATTAAATAGTATGTGGACATGTAATTAATGGAGCTCGTACTATATAAACCCATATATATATATATATATATATATATATATATATATATATATATATATATATATATATATATATATATATATATATATATATATATATATATATATATATATATATATATATATATATATTTATATATATATATATATATATATATATATATATATATATATATATATATATATATATATATATATATATATATATATATATATATATATATATATATATATATATATATATATATATATATAACGGTTTATATAGTACGAGCTCCATAATGGCAAAGTGTTTAGATATCTTCTTTTTTTGTTATTGTATGAAGAATGTAAGTTATTTCTCCATACACCATTAATTTAGTATACTGTTTAATATGTCTCATATGATTGATCTTCAAACATGTTACAGAATAAAATATAACTATGGCGCATATGTATATATTGATCATTAGGGGGTCGACTGGTCCCGTCAGGAAGTCAGAAGTGGCTGCTAACGGAAAGACTTGCCCTTTACAAGGACAATTTAGTACAAACTATGTTAAAAGTTAATATTTTTGCTCTTTTTTTTCATTTTTCATGTCGTGCCCTCGACATTAAGATTCTTTGGTGGTACAGTTAATGTGTCTGCACAGTTGTTAAGCATATTTGCTATATATGTACATGCTGCGCCCGCAACTTTGTCTATGTGAGAAAGTGAATTTGAAATTTGAGCCAATTTAATATAACAGTATGTTTAAGTAGTTTCGTGTCACGATATATTTTATATTGATATAACTTTTTCTTATTTGAATCGATTAAGCCAATGGATGAGACTGGCATGACTTCCGTACATAACGTACGGTATATAAAAAAAAAACATTGTTTTTGGTTTTGTTACACTGATAAATGCTCCCAATAATAGTTTTTCTTATTATATCTTCCATGTATATTTATATACAAATATATATATATACATATATATATATATATACATATATATATATATATATATATATATATATATATATATATATATATATATATATATATATATATATATATATATATATATATATATATATATATATATATATAAACAGAAGTCCTAAAAGGTCATAAAATTAAAAAAAAATTTAGATAACAAATTATTTTTTTTGCAAAAAAAAGTAGTCACATTAAACATTTTAAATTACAAGCCAATATAGGTTTCCGGTTCAATATTTTCTGCTTCAACTTATTATATTGTAAAAGAGCAACTCGAGACCGAACGAACCACCGAGGTTTTGAAACTAGTTCCTCGCATGAAAACCCACTTACGTTCTTAATGCAGTTTAGAAGAAATTCCAAAGCACAAAGTGATTTTGGTCCTTACATTCTTTACTATGAAATTCGATTTAGGTACAGATTTTTAACTTAGGTAGTTTTTGCAATACAACCTTTTTCTTGTATGTACGACTCTATATATATATATATATATATATATATATATATATATATATATATATATATATATATATATATATATATATATATATATATATATATATATATATATATATATATATATATATATATATATATATATATATATTATAAGACTTTTTTCTAAAATAAAAGCCTAGCCTAAGTTAGTCCTTATTACAACAGCTACCTGTCAGCGAAAGTCCCGTCAAAATAGGTCCAGCCTTTTCAGTTTGCATGTTGTAAAAAGTCGTTATTTATAATGTGACAAACAGATACTCCAATTTAATCCCTATATTTAAAAAAAAAACACCAAAATTTTGACAGTTCTTTCCGTCAAAGTACCAAAAATAACACATTATCTCCATCGTATACTAAATTAAAAGTAATAATTTTAATATAACTATTTGATATCCTTTCATAGAAACAAAATTTTGTACTGTTTCAACTTAAAGTGACTATTAAAACTTTGGTAGTTTGGCATCTGATATTTGGTACGATCGTTCCAAACTAACAGCCGTACTCAGAGATGAGAGTTAACGTTAACTGACTTTAAATCAGTAATTAATTAATAGATAAGCTTTAACAGACATTTTTGTGTATCTAAGAAATAAATATTGGGAATACTTTATTGATGATTTTATGCGCTTTTTAATTTGCAAGTCATATATATATATATATATATATATATATATATATATATATATATATATATATATATATATATATATATATATATATATATATATATATATATATATATATATATATATATATATATATATATATATATCTATATATATATATCTATATATCTATATACACATAGTTGAAAAGAAGATAGAATATGAAAGAGGCGATCGCATCACCGTCTCATTAACCTAAATACCACTGCATTGTGAGGAACAGGTACCGTACTGAGAACGTTACTATTTAAATTAAAAGTAAAAAAGTTAACTATTAACTAAGTAGGTGCTTATTGAAAACTTTATGTACTTTGCTAAATAATGCTATTGTAGATAATACATATACATATATATATATATATATATATATATATATATATATATATATATATATATATATATATATATATATATATATATATAAATATATATATACATATATATATACATATATATATATATGTATATATATATATATATATATATATATATATATATATATATATATATATATATATATATATATATATATATATATATATATATATATATATATATATATATATATATATATATATATATATATATATATATGTATATATATATATATATATATATATATATATATATATATATATATATATATATATATATATATATATATATATATAAATATATATATATATATATATATATATATATATATATATTTATATGAAAAATTTTTTTTGTACTTCTCAGTGTTTCCCGCATTGACGTATCACTAGGTTCTTGCTAATAACACGCCTATAGTTTATATAGTTAGTAGTTATATATAATAAATAAGTATCAATACTTTATTTCAACTTCTTAGTTTTTATTTCAGTTTGTACATTAGCTATGTATGATTTTGGGTCTTACGTCTTTAAGAAGAAAAAAATATAAAATAATTAAACTTTAATATATACACTTTTTTTTATTTCATTTTGACAGATTGTCTTGAAATTACAATAAATTCATATAAATTTGATTCAAAATTACTGTGCCAGGAAAAAGCTATATATAAGGAAATATATATATATTTTATTTTATAAATGATACAACACTTTGGGAACCTAATTCTGGCCGAGTCTATTTCAAAGGTCAATAGTCTATTGACTTATATATATTATTATTATGAATTATTATATTCATTATTATATTATTATATTAGTATATTCATTATTATGAATACATGTAAATTGTAATAAATCGAAAGTGCTTGTTATAGCTATAGTTATAATATATATTTAAAAATAAAGAAAGACAAAAAACTCCAGCTACGTTTCTTGCATCGGTTCTTCTCATGTCTAGGGCATTAATTTTAGTGAACGTTGGTTTGCAACGTTCAAAAAATGAAGCTTGTATAGTCTTATTATGACATTTTTTTTAACTGGATCTCTTTTAAAAAAACATTATTTTATGGTGTAATGTTATCTCCTTTTTACCGTACATTCTCCTTTGTCTGTTCTCCATTCAACGTGACATTGGCGAAGTGAATTGTGTGAAACTGGCACGCCATAAATATAGAGAAGAAGAAGAAGATTTATTTTATTTTGACTTTGATTGTATGAGGTCTCGAATAGAGAACTTTAGTTAGTGTAGGCGGAACTCAACGCGACTGAACCATTAGGTACAAGAATAAAGATTACAACTAACATTACTATGCGATAATTGAATTTTGATAGCCGACCTTTACATCGCCTTCACCTGAGAGGTCACGGTCATCAGGCAGCATCACGACAATGGATCTTGTAATGGTTTTAACTTAACTTAGACCGAATGGTGCCGTGACTTTTATTATTATTGCTTAATATTATTTATAATGTTGGTAGCCATTTGTAAGTGGTTTTAAGTTTTTTTCTTTTTAATTTCACGCTATAGAAGGGTAGGCAGAGGGAACCTAGTGTTTAGACACTCCGCTCTTCGCTTTCCACCCTTGAGACATTGCCAACATTTGTGGAACCATTATTATTGCATTATATTGTTTATATGTACAATTTTGCCAATATTATATGTGGTTTTGAAGGTATTAATAAGTACGGAAACTCATATTTTCGTATATTTAGGTAGATTTATAACATTGGGAGTGGAGCTTGGACAGCCAAGGCAAATGTTTATGTATTTCAAAGGGAATTCTAGAGCCTAGGCGTGTCAGTCGGTGGCAAGTCCAAGGCATTGCTCTGAGCGTCTCTCCCTGCTGATGAATCCGGGAAGCTCAGACCTTCTCTCTATCCTTTGAGGGTTTCGTATTGATATATTTATAGAATACCTGACAGGCTGAGGATTTAATATCTCTGACTCTACTCTCTTTTACGCAGTTTGTGAATTGAAAATAATATTATCTAACATTTACATATCTCCATACATTGTACATAATTGTACAATATGTGAAAACGTTACCCCTGTTATTTTAGATATACACTGCCTTCACTACACTACTACGGTGTAGTATAGCAATTAATTCGTGTATTTAAATATCAGGTAATCATTGTATGAGCGTTTCCGCATTTATTCATATACATTTCCTGCGTTTGTTTGGAGGCATCTACTTGTTAATGTAAAAACGTCGGTAGCCAGTAGTGATCGTGGTGGGTTGATTTTTGATTATTTTTAAGCTTGAAAAGAAAATGGAATGAAAATTTAAATGTTTCAAAAGCAAATTGGTTGGTTATATACTAACAGTGACAGTTTAATTTCAATATTTTATACAAAATATAAGAGAAATAACACCAAATCTTGAGATGTCATTATATAAATATATAATATATACTCTGTCACACCAAAGTTGATGAAATAATTTTTGTTTTAGTCAATTATAAAGTAGAATATAGTCTCACTCAGCTTCACTTGGGTACTGTTTATAATACGAATATTATGTAAAAAAAAAGTAAGCATTTTATAATTATGTTAAGAAATGCACTTTTGGGCATTTTGAAAACTTTTGGAGGTAATTTATTTGAAAATAAATATATATATTTTCGATTTTAGTTATAATACCTTCGAATAGGTTTAGAATCTAACACCATAGATAACATGTAGAAAGAAGAAATACAAGCTTCTATTTCTATTCTATAAAGTATTTATTTGTTTAATCTAAATCGAAGCGAAATATTTTCTCGTTCTCTAATTTTCATTTTCTGTTTCAGAAAAGTGAAACTGGAATACGTTGGATACAAGGTAATAAATATATATACGATATAAATAATAGTGTTCAATATCAATGAATTATAGGCGAATAGCGTGCAATATAAAATATATTTATTTATTAATGTAAATGAAATCACCTATAAAGTGTTCATAACTTTTTTTACATTGGTACCTTATAACTAATTGTAAAATTCTGTTGTATTTATTTAACATCTATATATATATATATATATATATATATATATATATATATATATATATATATATATATATATATATATATACGAACGTAAGCATGGGATAGTTAAATGAAGACGCTATTGTGGCAACATTGCGCAAAAGTTAAAAGTTCTATATATATATATATATATATATATATATATATATATATATATATATATATATATATATATATATATATATATATATATATATATATACATATATATATATATATAAATAGTAAATTTTCAGATCTAGAGAGATCTGTAATGGCTCCTATGTCAAACTAGGTTAATGACCAGAAATACAGTCGTTGATGACTGACTGAAATAACAAGTTTTTCACTTGTTAAAGGTGTTTATAGAAATGATTTATATGTAAAAAAGAAAAAGGAGTTTTGCCATCAGTGCATTAACTTCACGTATTTTCTATTTAAAAGATTATGCTTGGAATTTACAACTATATATTAATTATTATAAAAAAAACACGCTTTCTAGTAGTTTGCTAGTAGCTTTTGAAGAGTTCCATTACTTAGGTCCTGCATCCATCATGAGACCAGCTGGTTGATGCGTGTTATATATATATATATATATATATATATATATATATATATATATATATATATATATATATATATATATAATATATATATATATATATATATATATATATAGATATATATATATATACTACGGTAATATATAGTTTAATTGTACTAACAGCGTCAGCCGAAGGGCTAAATTGCAGGTGCGGTTAGTAACGCATGTAATCAGAGTATTACAGTTGAATTACAAAGAGAATCACTTAGCATAATCTAGGCCTAATATGCCTTGGAAATAACTACGTTTTTACTATCTATTAAGCGTATACCTGTAAACACGACGGTTTTGGGTTCGATTCCCACTCGGGGAAAATTAATTATTTAATTTCATCGCTCTGATTATAAGACAAAGCGCGGCGTTGAGTTCCACCACTTCACACGCAATGCTTAAAGTTTTGGGCGGAAAGTAGGGAGCGGAGTGCCTTAACACCACGTCTACTCTGCTATACCTATGCGGGAAATAACTTAAAGCTTTTTATTTTATTTCATTTTATTTTTATTACTAAATGTAATTTTATAATTAAAGGTAATATTAGTTGTAAGTGACCATTGTAGTCTAGTGGAAGAGTCTAGCCGTTCCAGTGATTGTTATGGGCTTAGTTCCTACCTATGGGTGTGGGGTTTTCCATACAATATACTGTCTTACAATTGGTTCCTAAGTGTAGAACCTCAAGATATACCGTTCTCCATTTTCTATCTTAATTTGAGATATTGCGTGTGAGCCGAGTGGGAAAATGAAGATATTGTATGTTCCCTAGATGGGATCGATCCTACAGCCTTTGCGCTTACAGTCATATAGTCTAGTCCACTGCACCTACGATGACCTTAGGAATAAGTGAAAATTGTATTTATAAATAATTCAACCCAGCACTTTATTCTATTAAGGCCACGTTACATTATACAAATTGTAGATATTCTGTAATTTTGTAAGTATTTAAAAGAAAATCATCTATAATTCAAATGAATTTCCTTTCTTTCTTTTATTTCTTGACATATTTCTGTCTTTACGTAGAGTACAGTTTCATAATAAATCAAGTCTTAAGTACTGGAAAGACGCAAATCCTCTGCGGAACAAATTAAAATAGAATACGTTTTGCGTACGTCTCGACAATAATAATGGCCGTGTGGCACAAGTTTATTGGCCGTTTTTTACTTAATAATTAACCTTTGGAAATTGTGATTTCCTTATATTCAAAGCGGTAAGCATTTAAAAATATGATTGCTTTGTAAAATGGTGCTTTATTGCCTGACGCTTCGACATTTTTTTTTTAATATTCATATTCTCTCTTTTTTTTTAATATTCATATGCTGTACATATTCTCTCTACAATTATTATTTTAAATGTAGAGAGAATATGTAGAGCAGAGTGTTTTATCTCCAGTACCGTCTGCGTACCGGGCTACTGTGCAAAAAAGCGAAGTTTTACACTTAGCACGTACATAAATATTATAAACTAGGTGGTATTCCCGTTCACTTCGCTCGCCAACCCCCTTTAGCTTCGCTTGCCGTAGTAAAACATATCTTTGGTGACTACATTTTTAACTTACAACAGCGTCTTCTTATATTAGCCATACAAAACGTTTTTTTTTATGTAGTAATAAAAAAAACTGTAATATCGCAACAGTAGTGTCTGTTGAATAATTTCAACTTATACTAAAGTACAATACATTAATAGTTTTACCTACAATTCCACTACAATGGTAGAATAAATAAAAATTCTGTAACATTTCATAGCTCTCGTGGGATCCTTGTGTCTTATTAAGATTAATGTAGATTGATCAATTTCAATTTGCCAGTGAATAGGGATGTACCTGTTAAACTGCCTGCGGGGAACAAATGTTAGGGTTAATGACTATTAGTGGTACTAATGGCACGTCACTATGTTATTATCAAACAATCAATCAATTAATATATACGTTATATGTGTAAATTTTTAATTTTGTAGCAGAAAAAAAAATACCAAATGCTTTCTATATGGTATTCGGTTTCGGTCAAAAAATATCAGTCTCACGTACCGAGGGTTCCGTACCTATTTTATGATTGCGGGTATTCCGCTGACGAAATATATATATATATATATATATATATATATATATATATATATATATATATATATATATATATATATATATATATATATATATATATATATATATATATATATATATATATGTATATATATATAAATATATATATATATATATATATATATATATATATATATATATATATATATATATATATATATATATATATATATATATATATATATATATTTTTCAGTATTTGTTGTTATAGCGGCAACGGGAATACGTAATTTGTGAAAATTTCAACTTTCTGGCTATCACGGTTTATGAGATACAGCCTGGTGACAGACGGACAGACAGACTGCGGATGCTTAGTAATGGTCTCGTTTTTACCTTATAGTTACGTTAAACCCTAAAAACCAGGCACATTGCAATATAACATCACTAATTGTCTGTTATTTAATACTGTTCAAGCAATTAAGCTTTCGTCTTATATGCACATATGTTTATATATATATAATATATATTATACCTAAGTCAATTTCGTTTAAAGGGCACGTCGTAACTTGATAAGGGATCAATCAGTCAGCTTAATCCTTAACGAAGCCTTACTAAGTTTATAAAAGCCTTACGTACCCAGACTGTCTAAACACCTATGCCAAAATTAATTAAATTTATCCGTCATATAGTGCTTTTTTTAATGTTTGGAGAAGGAAATTAAACTACATTTCGATTGTTTAGCTTCACGCTGTAACCCGCACATTGCAGGGTAAGCGGAAGAAACCCGTGTTAAGTGTTAAGACACTCTGTACCCCACTTTCTGCCTTTCGAGACATCTCGCTTTATCTTGTTACCACAGCCAGGAATTGAAAATATTGAACTTTCCCCGAATGGGAATCGAACTCACAAACCGTCGCGTTGCAGGGCAGACCCTAAGCCTCGACCGTCCTCTTTCAAATTACTTACATACCTTATAAATATATAAGTACTTTATCAAATTTGTATTCTCAATACGCCAATGTACAATATGAGCTAAGCTCCATTGATCGTTCAATTAGTGACTAAGAAAAAAAAATATAAGGAAGCGCTTGTTAAGTTTAAATTTTATATGTTGCTAAAGACAATTTTTTTTAATATGTAAATTATCGTAATTACAAATTATTATATATATACATATATATATATATATATATATATATATATATAATATATATATATATATATATATATATATATATATAATATATATATATATATATATATATATATATATATATATATATATAAATATATATATATATATATATATATATATATATATATATATATATATATATATATATATATATATATATATATATATATATATATATATATATATATATATATATATATATATATATATATATATATATATATATATAATATATATACATATATATATATATATATATATATATATATATATATATATATATATATATATATACTATATATATATATATATATATTATATATATATATATATATATATATATATATATATATATATATATATATATATATATAATATATATATATATATATATATATATATATATATATATATATAATATATATATATATATATATATATATATATATATATATATATATATATATATATTATATATATATATATATAGAGCTTAAATCCCTTTAAATCAAAATAATATATAAAATCAATATTCTTAGCAAATTTATTGAAATGTTATTCAAATTCATCCAAACCGTGCCATGACGTTGGCAATCGACGAGAGCTGGCAGATAAGAAGACTCAATATATCCTTGATAGCACTGAGCATGTCTTTGTTGTCGTAAATATTAATACAAAGAACAATAACGTGACCGTTCAAGTGCCGGAACTTGGCACGTTCTGCGATGCTAAATACTACAGGTAAATACTGTCTGGCACCGCGGTAGTTAAACACTTTTATTTATTTTTTACGTAAAAAATAACACGCTGTATAATACCTATTAAGGTGTGTAAAATGTAAAACAAATGATTATCACGTTTTTTTCATATTGAACAGTGTTGTTGTATATTTAATTCCCTATGTTGTGTTTAATTTTCGAAACTTAAGTGAGTTGGGTGGCGCAACTCAACGCCGCGATCTGTTTGAATAAAAGATTAAGTTTGTTAATTTAATTTTAATTTAGCTATACACTTGTACGTGATTTATGGCTTATAATAAATGAATTGTATAAACTAGACCTACCTATATAGGTATTACCATCGCATATCTGTACATTATATATATATATATATATATATATATATATATATATATATATATATATATATATATATATATATATAATATATATATATATATATATATATATATATATATATATATATCTATATATATATTATATATATATATATATATATATATATATATATATATATATATATATATATATATATATATATATATATATATATATATATATACACTAGTTTCACATTATATTGTGCTTTTTAAAATTTTGGAAAAATTATTAATTAAAACATTTCAATATCCATCCATTTAAATTAAACCCAATATATCCTCAATAAAGAAGAACATTAAAATCAAACTGGACATAAAACCAAAATCACTTCGGGAGAAATTTTATGGTGATCATTTAAATTTTACCACTAAATAGCCTTTTTTACTACTAAATAGGCGTTTTTTTTTATCAATAATACACTCCATCTCGCATATTGCCTGGAAGGCAGATATAATATAGACTTACGACACTCCGTTCTCCGCTCTCCATCCAAATTCGAGATGCTACCTGCTGAGTAGTAGAATTTAACGCAAATGATGATACATCTCCTCGAATAGGTATCGAATCCACAACCAAATTGTATACAGTCTCTTAACTAATGTATGGAAAGCCGCATATTTTTCACTTTAGCATATTTTATCTTGAAAAAAAAAACATAAAAATACGTTTTCTACCCAAAAAAATAAAATATAACAATCAATCAAATTGACAAAACAAATGTATATTAACATTGTTACAATGCCTCTATATTTAGCGATTCTTGGCCCTGACACTATTGGAGCTAGGACGGTATGCTTATGAGAACTATAGAATATATCTATGAACAAATTACAAGTTACGGCTAATTTCTGATTTGTATACATTTCAAATTACAATAATCTTCGGAATTTAAATTATATATTGTATTTTTTTTATATTGTATATAACCGTATATAGAAAAGTAATGATCAATTTTAATGGTATAGAGATATCGGTTTCGTTTAAAATGTTTAAGACGATCAAGGCTGACATTAAGATAATCTTTACGCTATAACGATGATTTATATTTAAAAAAATAAGGTCAATGACATCTTAGATTGATGTTAATAAATATTATTCAAGTAAAAATATGAAATGTGTTTTAAAATTTCAACAATTATGCTTATCTTCAATAATTAATAAATTAATTATATAACAACTTCTTTGATAGCACATTTACTTGACACTAAGGCCATAGTGGCCGAAGTGGGAGCTTTTGACTGACAAGGAGAATGCCAGTTCAATATCCCTACGAGGGACTTTTATATTTACCTATTTGTTAAAGATTTAGCTCAACCAGCGAGCGATATTAGCTACATCTATTAAGTTAAGTGCAGTGTAAATCGAGCAGCCTCTTTAAAGCGAACAACGTAGCAGCGGCGACGTGTGATTTTTTATAAAAGGAAAGCCGGTATCGAAAAAATGATTCAAAAAAGATTAATTAAATTGGATTGATATAAAAAAAATGAGCTTAGCTTACAAGATTTATCTACCTAGCAACTATTTTGTATTGTACTATTTTTATAAATCAATTTATAAAGATTTACATAAATTCACCCAATGGCAATCGTGATTTATGGACACTCCGCCACTGCAACGCCTGTAACTTTGTACGCGGCGAATTTCAGCCAATTACACGTTCCCGCTGCAAAACCACGGAATGGGGTTGGCAAAAATTTTATTTGCTCCCCGGTCAGCGATAAAACAATACCGATTGAAAACAAATAAAATTCGCACAAACAAAATGTACTGAATTATGATCAATATCTTGAGTGCTTTTGGTATTTTTAACACTTTTATGTTATGTAAGCTCTGTGAAAGCTCGATGAAGGCATTTTTTTTGATGTCGACTGATAATGTCGCTGAAGCAAAATCTTTGGACCACTTTTTACGTAAATTGCGCGGCCAGAGGAGTATAAAATTTGGCGCACTTATAGTTTATGTCTAGGAGAAGTGCAGAACGCTAATAAGTTTCAATAATAATGATTATATCATAAATAAATAAATAAATAAAACATTACACACACTACCATATGCTTAACAATATAACTTTTGTATAAAGTGACATACACGTTGCTATGGCAACGCGTATTTTATGCGTCAACGGATCCTCCATTTTGTATTATTTCATATACGTGAAAATTTTTTGACAAAAAAATTATTTAGCATTGTTTACGTAATGTAAATATTACTATGCGGACCACGATTTTGTTGACTTAATTTAATTTGAAATTTTCATTTCTGTACAAAATTGTATAGAAAAACGAATTGTTTTTTTTTTCTATGAAAATTACTAAACTAAAGGACTACGTTGATGAATTGATGTTATTAGATAATTTATGTGAACTGTAAATTAAATATTATTATAATAAATATATAAGAGGGTCTAGGTTCAAATCTCACTTGTTCAAGCATAATTTCATCGCTCTAGTAAGAAGACGAAACGCGGCGTTAAGCTTTGTCACTCAATACGCAATGTGTCCAAAATTAGGCGGAAAGTGGGCAGTCTAAATGCTAAGTTCCCTTGGCCACCTGCTACACGGGAAAAGCGTGAAAGTACCAAAAATATAATGAAATATTTGAATCAAAATGAATATTTGATTACTTTTTAATATACATCCTTACAAAGTTGATGCTTATTAAGATTTTTGTCACAATTTTTTTTCTTATAGATTATCAAGTACTTATTTCTATTATTGCACAGAAAAAGCAAGTTCCTTTTGATTATTTGAAATACATATATTAATATAATAAACAATTGTATGTACTTGTGTAAGTACATATTAATATTAATCTGCATGTTAATACATGAAGGGAAATAATTAGACCCTTATTAGCAATTATTATATGAACGAAGTAATATGTTAAATGTTATATCATAACGTTATATGATAAAGGAGTGTATAAAGTCAAGATATACTTTTTAATAATGCATTATATGTGGCAATATAGACTTTTGTATAAAGTGACATACATGTTGCTATGGCAACACGTTTTACGTCAACGTCAAACGTCAAACGTCAACGTCAGTAATTCCAATAAATGCTGTTAATTTCAATCTGCTACTTCCTTGTTAAATAAATAACTGTGCCACACAGCTATAAAGTACTTAGGCAAGTCAAAATTACAAATGTGAAGGCTGTACGGTACGTCTTATAAGCCCACGATCCCTCGGAATCCTAGCCGCTCGCCCGTTTACATGATAATTCCATTTGACTGTTTTTATATCACTTTGTAACACTGTGTTATGTTTTTGTTTTGTTAATTAAGTTTTTGCTGGACATACTGTATATTTTTTACATTAAATAAGTAGGTTTATGCTAGAGTCCGTATTTAGAAGGTAGACAGAGGGAACTCAGTTTAAGACACTCTGTTCCGCACATTCTGACCAATTTCAGTGGCATTGTGTGGCGTCGCTCAACGCTGCGCGTTATCTTCCTATAAGAGCGAAATTATTACATCAAACTTGATGAAATTCATGTAATTCTATTTTGTCAAGAAATCTTACAGCATATATCTCGTTAATCAATTTTTAAAGTATTGTTCTCTTACTAAAGAAAAATAAATACTAATAAATATAAGAAAACTTGAACAAAGTGAAATTCGAACACGCTTCCTTTGGAAAATATAACTAACTAACAACAAACAAGTGTATAAGAATTCCGACGTCGCTCGACAAGAACGCACCTCCTAATTCGTAACAAGCGTTTAAACGGCTTCCACAATAAGCGGCTTCAAGTCCCGCTACTTTAAAATTTGTATACATTTCTTAATTCTTACCTTAGTGCGTGTAGAACAGCCTATATATATACATACATACATATATATATATGATATATATATATATATATATATATATATATATATATATATATATATATATATTATATATATATATATATACATATATATATATATATATATATATATTATATATATATATATATATATATATATATATATATATATATATATATATATATATATATATATATATATATATATATATATATATATATATATATATATATATATATATATATATATAATATATATATATATATATATAATCTTTAATATAAAAATCCAGACGGCTATCAATACATTTGAAATAGAATTTCCACTAAAACTATTTCATAGGAGAGGAGGTGTACATTACAATATAACATCTGACAAAATCTTACCTTTGTCAAATTAATACGTCATTGGTATTGCCACCCAATTTAGGTTGTATTATAGACAGTTGTGTTTTACTTACATCCAGTGTCGTACTAAATTTGACAGGGTTTTACCTAAAGTGGGTCCATCAATTGTATGAATGATATACATATAGAATTTGTATATATTGTTAAATGAATTGCTTGAATTTAAATTATATATCATTATGAAAATAGTATTGTATATTACAGTCAAATAAGCTTCACGCTGTATCCCGCACATGGCAGGGTAGGCAGAGGGAACCGCAGGAGCCTAGTGTTAAGACACTCTGTTCCCCGCTTTCCCCCTTTCGAGACATTGCGTGTTAAGTGGCGCAACTCAACGCCGCGCTTTGGCCTTGTTACCAAATAAAAATCAAAATTATTCATTCTCCCCGAGTGGGTATCGAACCCACAAGCCGTCGCGCAGGCAGAGGCTATTGCGCCACGACGGTATATTATATTAGTTTAATAATATTTAATATATAAGGTTTATTTAGCTGTAGTCCACTGAGATCTTACCCTGAGTTATTTTCATTTCAGCACGAGGACGAAGTCACAGATAAAATTTTTTTAATATAATAAAAACACAACAGAAGCTAAAATTGATTTAATTTTTATTGAAGACTTATTTGTTTAATTATATTTTGTACCTATTAAGTCCATGTGATAACATAACAATTATGTTGTCTTACCAAAAAAAGCGTCATATCAAACTATTTCCATGATTTTTTTTTATTTATTTACATATTGTTGTTAATGACGGAAGAAATACGTCGTTCCGACAGAATAACGTGTCTTACACTAAATAATTTTTTCTATCCCGTTATATGCTTTATTTTGACGCTTTTCCCTGCATATACCTGGATAGGCAGAGGGTAAACACTAGCTAGTGTTCAAACACCAATTTCCTCACTTTCCACAAAACTTTCAAGATATTGCGTGCTAGTGGAATAACTCAAAGCCGAGTTTTGTGTACCAGAATGGAAATCAGCCAATATATATAAAACTCTTACTTTACTGAGTGACTGACTGACTGACAGACAGACAACGCACAGCCGAAACTACTGAGTGTAGGGTCATTGGGTAGTAAGGGGGAGCACAAAGAGAGGATTTCTGAAATTCCAACGGGAGCAGGGAAAAGCGAGGTTATGCGTTTTATATTTCACGCAAATGAAATTGCAGGCTACAGATCATAATGTATATATATAATTATTCTTCCAAATGGGAATCGAATCCAGAACTGTCACATTTACAGTCAGTCGCTGTCTCACTGCGCCCCTATGTTGTGTAAAATTGAAGCGAACAAAGCTAAACGAATTTCCTATGTTATTTTAGCTAATCTCATGTACATTGTAGGCTATTTTTATGAACCTTTTATCCCAAACGGTTGATTTCATTACACCAACGCTCCCATGTATTAGGATACCATCATTCTATATTACTCTTGTACACGACGTTTCTTGTGTGAGGTATTATTGAATAAAGTCATACTTGAGGGAAAAATTATAGATATACAATATATGTAATAAATGGAGATTAAAAAACAAGCTTTTTAATAATTCAATTTTGGTTTTTATTTTTTAATTTTTATTTGTAGTAAGGTTAGGTTTGATTTACCGATACAAAAGCCTTAACACTAGGTTCCCCTGGTCTACCCTGTTGAGCGAGAAAAGCGTGAAGCTGTGCTTGAAGCGTGTTTTTTTGTAACTTACATAGCTTAAACGTATTAAAAGCGGAAAAATATTAGTGTTAACACACTCCGTTCTCAACTCTGGTCATTTGCTGAAGCTTAGCTAATATTGAACATATCACAAAAATGTACCAACCGACACGAGAATGTGGACGCAACATACGGAGAAGTCATTACTCTTTGAACGCTATCGCTATGTCCTTTATATAAGTGGTACAACATTTAACTTTTTTATTTATTTTATACATGAATATTTGGTAAAATGATTTCTTTTTTCGCCTATTCGTGTGCTTCTTGGTCTTATCTTTTTGAGAACATGTAAAGTACGTCTTATTTCCAATATTAGTTTACGTAACAGAATAAAAATAAATAAATTATGTTTTTTATATGCGTTTGCTTATAGATAACTAATATTTTTGGTTTGACATTTGTTTGTCAAAAAGTAGATATTGATAAATGTGCGTAATTTTATGTAATAAAATTACATTTATACGAGTATTGCCATTTTACCCTTGAACTTGGACCACACAGATCGTAAGACGCTAGATTGAAACACTCATGGGCCGCAGGATGCGCTCATTGCTGATATTTGTTCATTTATTATCCTCGGACAAAACCTATTGTTACTATCTCTGTCCCCCTCACGCCTTTTGTCATTTGGATTAAGCGAGATGACTGTATTTTGAGAATTGCGGCCTGAGTTTGCGGAACATTTTGGTGTATACATATTTGAGTATCAGGGCCTTTTTTACGAGTACTGGTGTGATTTTTTAATGCTTTGGCACATTTCTCCCAAAGTCGCTCTTGTCCAATGATCAGGTTAGATTAGTCGGCTTAAAGTTTACTAATAATGTATTAACATTACTTAAACATTTAAATATTTATTGATTATGAAACCATATGCTATGATCCAAGCCTTGTTTGATACCAAGCTTAGCTTAGCAAAGGTATGACCAAGTAATTAATTGGCCGTGTCATAATGCTACCACATTAGCGTTATAATTAATATTTTAGGTAGCATACTAAAAGCTATAGTTAACACTTTTTGTAATAGAACTAAGTTACTAACCTTGTAATGACATATACTTCGCTACTCCCAAAAAATTCGAACTTACGTCCTTCTTCTAAGTATCAGTGACATTAAGACAGTATCACACGACGACATATATATATATATATATATATATATATATATATAATATATATATATATATATATATATATATATATATATATATATATATATATATATATATATATATATATATATATATAATTCATATAATAAAATATAAAAACCCTTAGAAAAAAACGCCGTCTCGCTAACGCGGTAACCTTTTTTTTTCATCCTTTGATCTCCTAATAATGATAAAAATATAAATCTTCTTTTACATTATGTTTACTTTGTATGTATTAATTTAATTTTGGTAAACATTCGCATACATAAATAGCGTTAGCGTTAAATGGAACTTAGAATCTCTTTGTGGGATATGCTGAGTCAGTATAGCTCATAGGATTTGTTGTGGATGAAATTGAAATGGAATGGTATCTGTAATCTAATAATATAAAGCGTGGCACTGACCACCAGTCTCTATCTCTGTCAGTCATACAGACCTCTATGAGGGGTTACACCGAGCCCTAATTAACTTGGCACGACAATTAAAAAAAATAATGACAAAGGTACGACAAAAATTCCGTGGACATTTAAAAAGTATACCAAAAAAACGACTCTATCAATGTCATATTCGCTGAAAATGGTGAGCAGTCTTTGTCGTTGTTATTTACTGGAATGACACAAAAAAAAATCCAAAAAAAAAACTACACTACACTAAACACTACTCATCACTCACTATTTTTATTTTTATTACACAAATTTATCACTAATCCAATATATTTGATGTTATGATTCTCTCTAGGTCTCACTAACAGTAACTTTGCTTTTACATGTTATATAGAAGTTATTACAGCAATGTGCGATCGTAAAAAGGGGAATTATTAACGTATCATACAATATTGTATGAAGCAAAGAATGCTTCTGTTGTACGCTTGAAAATATATACCTGCCTGTAGCTTTAATGAATGTTTTTGTACACAGTAGCTTAGGGTGAGTGTGAGTTCTGTTCCCGATTGTGTTATTATATTAAAATACAGATCCGTAATTTAATTAAAATAATAAGCACTAGGTTTTACCTGCAGATTTGTCCGCATGAGCGAACGGCAATACCTACTGTTCTAATAGCCGTCACGTTATATAGCCCATAGCCTTTCTTGGTTTATGGACTATTTATATCTAGCACATTAAGATTTTTTTGAATTTGTACCATCAGTTCCTGAGATCGGTGAGCTTAATCAAGCACATACTTTAGCTTTATATACATATACATATAGACATATAGATATACTTGTAGATAGATGACAAGGACAAGTAAGTGAGATCAGGCCACGTTCCTACATTTTACTTGAACCTCACAACCTCTATTACCATACATATAGATTTTCTAATGAACCGCTAATTTAACTTTTAAATCATCTCTTTATTTCTTTCGCCTTTCTAACACCTGGACCTCAGAATTCTTAAGTATAATTAAAAAAGCGTTCCCGGAAATTTATTTCATAGACGACGTGCTAAGGAACAATTAAAAGCCTTCTCGGTGATAATATTTTGCACACAAATTTAATTTTCGCCGTTGAATTTGAAGCTTTGTAAACTTTTGTTACAACGAATTAAATAATAATCGTAATTAAAAATATCTATACAATAACGTACCTGAGGTTTCTTTGACATTATAATGACAGACATATCTACAAGTAAAATCATATGAATATATATGTTAACAAATGCACGAACCGTTTTCAAAAGAGTAGCACCCATCCAAAAAGCTACCTAGCAGATTAGTGGTACTGCTAGGCTTGCTCTCAGTACTAAGTAGTTTACATTTTACCTACATGTTAAAACCTAGTGAAGCACTCTTTTGCGCTGTGACACGTCACAGAATATACGAGAATCAGTATAAAATGCGGAATAATTTGAAATATATACAAAATTAATACTTGAAAAGCCAAGTTTTGGAATGTCTTGGAAAGACATAAAATGATCACTGACAATGACACTAGGCTCTCTACACCTACCTAAAAGAAGCAAAAAAAAAACAATAGAAACATTAGGTAGATTTAGTAGCTGTCCTTCCAGTAAACAAAACCTACCTTACTTACCTACCTTGTCTAGTTCAAAACGTAATAGCCAATTATAACAAAAGTAGGTAGGCATCAGGTACTGAGCGTGGAAATCATTTTAACTTTGGTGTACTCATTTTGCGGTTGCTATAAAAACCGTGTTTTGGGATCGCTGTCGCCGTCACGCCGAAATATAACCACAGTTTGTTCGACGTCCGAAAGTACAAAATAATTTAGCCTTTCTACGGTTTTAAGGTCATTATTTTATATTCATAGATGGAGAATAATTTCGGAATTAATGAAAGTACAGGTAATTATCAAAATCAATATGTTCTTTTCTTAATTAGGTGATATTATCATATTAAGTGTCTGTGGTGTCAGTCCTGTAGGAAGCTACCACTGACTCGGAAGATACGCTCTGGTGGGAGAGTCAGAGAGGAACTCAAAAGCTGCTCCTTCTTTTGTAACTGTACTACTGTATATTATTATGCTAACGAATTTTTGGTTGGATGCGCTTGTCTCAGGGTCTAGTGGAATATAGTGGATATGACGTTTTTTTTAGGGTATACATATATAGTCAGTCAAGTCAGAGGTTCCTCTTAATTTTTCATGCCTCATAAATTTTTTTATTATTTCAATTTGACCACAGGAACGAAGCAGGTTTGTACTAGATATTTATTTCCACCAGAGGAGTGTTTAGATTCAATGTTTATTAATTATCGCTATTCAACTATTTTTAATGAAAATATAATTTATCCAAATGCATAATAATGCTTATAGAATCAAATCTTTGGGGCACCAAATTTAATCATTTATATTTATAATCTGTAAAGAAATGGTAAAATATAGAAGAGAAGTAAAATGTACATCGTGATCATCATAGTCAGAAGGAAATTAAAAAAAAAACCTGCATTAACTATTCTTTTATTATATATATAATATATATATATATATATATATATATATATATATATATATATACATATATATATATATATATATATATATATATATATATATATATATATATATATATATATATATATATATATATATATATATATATATATATATATATATATATATATATATATATATATATATATATATATATATATATATATATATCTCGTCTTCCTGGCATTAGTCCCGGCTTTTGCCAGGGTCTGCCTTCCGACTAAGCCTACTCCACTTTGCACGGTCTTTAACATCCTCAGTGGACAATCTATTGGCTCTCATGTCTTGTGTCACGACATCCAGCCATCGCTTCCTTGGGCGTCCGGGTGGTCTAACTCCAGGGACAGACATGTCAAGGCACTTCCTTCCGACATAGTTCTCAGATCGGCGCATAACATGGCCATACCATCTCAGGCGACGCTCTTGAGCTTATCCGCTACGTCACGGACCCCAAGACTACCTCGAATGAATGTGTTGCGTATGCGGTCGGACCGCGTAACGCCACACATCCATCTCAGCATCTTCATCTCCGTGACGTGAAGCTCCTGAGTGTGCCGAGATAATGTTGGCCAACATTCGCTGCCGTATAAAAGAACCGTCGGATAATGCTCTTGTATATCAGTCCCTTGAGCTTTGGCGGTAATCTGCTATCACAGACTACACCAGTGACCTCCCGCCATTTGGCTCAGCAGCGTTTATACGGGCATGGATGTCGTGGTCGATGCCTCCAGACTCATGCATAACGGCTCCAAGGTACCTGAACTTCTCCGACTTAACGGCTGGCTCAGGCCCGATATGGATGGTGCTCGAGTCCGGGCTCCCACAAGCCATGTACTCGGTCTTCGACACATTCAGTTTGAGTATATATATATAGATATTATATATATTAATATATATATATATATATATATATATATATATCTATATATATATATATATATCTATATATATATATATATATATAATATATATATATATATATATATATATATATAGATATATATATATATATATATATATATATTATATATATAATATATATATATATAGATATATATATATATATATATATTATATATATATATATATATATATATATATATATATATATATATATATATATATATATATATATATCTATATATAATATATATATATATATATATATATATATATATATATATATAGGTTTCGGGGCAAAGATTATTTGTTTCTAGGGATTAATGCTCGGATCAAACTGGCCTGATCGGCCTTAATCGGATTACCAAAAGAATTAATCTGGAAAAGTAGTCCTTTATTTATTTGAGGTACGCTAATCATTTGTACTTCGATTATTTCTTACTTAACAATACGTAAAACTTATTAAATGTCAGTCAGCTATTTCTCTACATTCACATTATCTTACATATAATCCTCTGAGAGGTCATTGTGGTACTGTTCTCAATGTGACTGACCAAAACGGTCAGATGTTCGATGCCCACATAGCGGAGTTATTTACTCTGACAAGCGCTGCGTCATTCAAACACGCAATACCGAATTAGATGATTCGTTCAAGTACTTACTGCTTATCCTTTACTTTTTTTAACTTCACATTTTATCCCATATATTGCTATAAGTTAAAATAATACTAATAAGCTTAAGCCTCACTATTACCGCTAATTATTATTTAAATCATAATAAAATATTGATAATTATTATTTAAACCACCAAAACTAACAACGTCAAAAGTTATTGACTAAACGAATCAATTTAGTGGTCAACTGTTATTCTTGTATATGCACAAGTCAATTAAAGCCCACTTTAGTGATTATATTTGAAAAAAATATATAGTAATTATATATAGCTAACCACTATTGGTTTAAAAGCGGAAGAACCAAAATAACTAAAAATTAATTTAATTCATAGAATGCGCAGATGTATGTATGTATGTCAATTTAATTTTTGCGGTATCTCCAAATCTATCTATTATGGTGGGATATGCCATCGACATGTAGGCAACGTAGGATACTACGTTCAACTGGTCTAAAATATATATATATATATATATATATATATATATATATATATATATCTATATATATATATATATATTATATATATATATATATATATATATATATATATATATATACTCCATAGTACACATATTACCTTTTCTTGTGCACTTTAGTCTTTAATACCTAATTAAAAGAAAATAAAAAAAATATGTGTTATTAGGTGTTTTCGACGTCGGATCATTGAGTGGTTCAAAGTATTGGTAAATTTTCTAATGTATAATCTTAATTTAGCTATACAAAGCCCACCTTTATGTTCACAATGCTTCTTCAGGAGACAGGAATGGTGGTGTCACCAGCCTCACCATATATAGTAACATATAATTTAAAAAAAACATAAAAATAGCTTTCCTATACAAATAATTGATATTTAATAATAATATAATAATTGCTATTGTTACTATATCTAATTTTATATGTATTATTATGTCTAAAATTACTTAATACATAAGTTTTAAGTAAAATATTCCTTTTGATATCCAACTTGCGGTCAATACTGTCGATCAAGTCTGAATTCATCGTTAGCTAGTTTGGTTTAAATTACTATATATATTTATAACTCTACTTAACACTACAGCCATCGCCCTTACAGTTCGACGTTCAACTCCGCCACGATGACCACACGTACATGTCTCTGTATATAATTAAAGTACTATAAATCACAGCGGTCTGTCTGTAAGCGCGACGGGGTTTAATTATTTTCCTTTTCTTCGTTCTAGCAACAAGACAAATCAAGGCGTTGAGTTCCGCCGTAAAGCGTATAATGGAGTGTCTTAACACTAAATTTCCTCTGCCTACCCTGCTATGTGCGGGATACAGCGTGAAACTATAAAAAAATATCCTCAATAGGGATTTGAATCCAAAATTGTAATATTAATCATTCACATGTCCACTACGCCACAATGGACCGTGCACAATAAAATCTTAAGCATTACAGCATCTTATTCACTATCGGTGGACTAAATGCAGGAACATTGCATCAAATTGAGGATGCGTTAATAGACGGTTAACTGCGCGTGACGTCATCCCATGAGATTGCTCTAACCGCCTACAACTTCTGGTTAACTATAGTTTTGTATTATAGATTTGTTTAATCAATTTTATGTAGAACATTTGCGTGTTTTGTTTTTGTTTTTATGTTGGTAATTAGAAATAAATTTACCGGAGCTTGGGAAATTTCGGTAAATTTGGTAAGTTTCACTGTAATAAGTAATTTAATTAATGAACTTGAGGTTCTCGATGCTCACAAAGTGTATATATAATAAATAATATATATAATATATAGGTGTATTTGGCAAAAATTAGACACTTGTTTATTTCAATTATTTTCGTCTCCCTGTTTTATACAACACAACGCGGCGTTGAGCTCCGCCATTCGGTAAGTGCCTCTACTTTATATGTGAAATAAACTAGCTCTTTATATTTTTTTTTGGAAAAATTGCTAGAGCTATTAAGAAAATTATAATTTCTTAAGTCTAAATATTAGATTCTAGATAGAACAGTTACAGGTTTAACTATGTAAGACGTAAATTGCTGTAAACGACAGCAAATGGGCCTACAGCCTACATCTTCATATATGGAATGTACGTGAAAAAAAATAAACGTATTCTCAAATTAATATATTATTAACCATAACTTAAGTTTTCAATATAAAATATTTCACTTGTCATTAAGTTTAAAGAAAAATAATTTATAAATTTGACTTGTAATTAAGAATATACATGGATTAACTTAACCAAAGTGTTTGTGCTTTTTTTTGCATTTAATCAAAATCGACAGTGTACTTTCTGTTGATCTAGAGTTATGAAATTTGACCATAAAATCTAAACTTGTAGTGTAAATGCAAACAATACAAAATTAAAAAGTTTTTGGTATATCCCAGAAAAATACTATTAAAAACTTATATCTGCAGTTCATTTCACGCAAAATGAGCGCATACGACGGATAAATTTAAGTTTGTACATTTTTATAGCTTGTAGGCGAAAAATCCCCTAAAAACGGATTTTGATACGGAATCCTCGGTGCACGGATACTACTCACACTTGACCAAAATTTTTATTTTTACATTAGGGCTACTACTAGGGTCTGTCTCATATGTTTAAGCCAAACCTGCCTGACTAACTGACTTTAATATCAAAGCACCAGGGTACCTACTGTACTTAAATTTCTCACAAGCGTTTTTTCATAATATAAATGAGCACTAATAAGAGATTTGTAGAAATTCAACCCCTAAGGGGGTCAAATAGGAGTGTAAAGTTCATATGGATTTTTCTCATTTTAAAACTAAGAAGTAAATAGGTACTTAAATTTTGGTGTACAACTAAAAATTATCTGTTTAGACGAAATTGACAAATTCTCCTCCCCTAAAGAGGGAAAATGGAGGGGTAAATTTTGTATGTAAAACTTCTTATTTTTGGATGCATCAGTATAACAATTGATATATAGGGACATGATTAGAAATAAAAATGATCTGTTTAGGTGAAATGGACAAAATTCTCCCATAAAGGAGTAAAAAGGAGGGATAATAAATGGTAAAAACACGTGGACGAAATCACGGGCAAAAGCTAGTAAAATATATACGCAAAAAAAATTAACGTAGCGGGATTTGAAGCCGCACCTATGGAAAGATTTATTACATATAATTATGAATATAAGAAATAAATAATCTATTAGTCGACTCACTACCGTAGAAAGAAGGCTAGTGTGACGCGGACTGGCCAGCCATTCAATAGTGTCAATTGACCGCTGGAACAGTAACTTTTCATTCATTTTAACCATTCCACTCTGGACTAGCTCATATATTATGTTGTTTATATATATATATATATATATATATATATATATATATATATATATATATATATATATATATATATATATATATATATATATATATATTTTTGAGTGTGGGGTCCGTCTGTGAATTGATTCTTTTTAAGTTCTTATAGCTATTAGCTAGAAGACTACTTGTGAAACTTTTGTGATAGAATATAAATTACTTAAAGGATAAAAAAATTATAAAGTAAATCATTCAATCATTCAATCATTCAATCATTCAATCACTCAATCATTTGTAGTCGTACATTCCAGTTACGTTTTGTCAGGGTCTAGAGAATATGTATTTAAGAAAAAAATATTTTTGTCTTTTTTCTAATACATGATTATTGCAAGCTCACTTAGACGTAGGCTCGATTCTTTATATAAAAGTACACATTTTTTTTTATTATCTGTGACAATTCTATTCAAACCTCTAGACCTACCTAAAATATAAAACAAATACCCAAAACAACCGAATTTTGGAATTATTAAGGTTTTTATTCTGTGATTTTTTTATATAAGAGATTTATAATATGACTCAACATGTGATGTCTCGAATTCAAGAGAAAAATAGGGAACGGAGTGTTTAACACTACAATCTCTCTGTTTATCCTGCGGGAAACTAAAAAAAAAAAAACTAATTTATTAAGCTTCACGCTGTATCCCGCACATAGCAGGGTAGGCAGAGGGAACCGTAGGTTGAAGGAACCTAGTGTTAAGACATGCCGTTCCTCACTTTCCGCCAATCGAGGCATTGCATGTTGAGTGGCGGAACTCAACGCCGCGCTTCGCGCCAGAGCGAAGAAAATGAAAATACTTCATTCTCCCGAATGGGAATCGAACCCACAAACCGTCGCGTGCACAGACAGACACTGTGCCTCTGCGCCACGACGGTCCTCATACAAAAATAAAAAAAAAATATTAAATTATAATTGTATTGTTTCAGGTAATTATCTACTAACTTACAGCACCAGTTGTTTTGAAATTTACAAGGTTCTGACTTCTTAAGTTCTTCTTTTGTTTTATATTTAATTACATTAGACAAGAGATAGATAAGTTCCGCGTGGACAATACGCTTATATAATCTACTTATATCGTTATTGCCCATTTTCTTGCGTAAATTCATTTTTTTTACAAAATATCCTTGACATTATGGACTTAAATCCAATCTTTCTTTGAATTTATTGTGTCAATTAGTGAAAATCGCATTAGAATTCGTTCAGTAGTTGGAAAGGTTTACGTTTTAGTATACATCGCGTCAGTCGGTTTTCTCTTACCGCTATTCTATACTAAGTAAAGTCCTCAAGTAGGATTTGGGCCAGGAGCCGTTTCACACAGGTAAGTACCAATTGTACTATAAAAACATCGGCTTATTACATCGGAATCCACTGGATGAAAAAAGTTGAAATATTGTTATATACTGAAACTGAAAATTTTATTTATTTTCTTTACTGGCTCTACCTCTGTGGTAGAGAAGTTGCGGATTTTAACGCCGTGTTTTGTCCACCAGAAACGCCGTGTTTTGTGAGAAAGAGCGAGGTTCGAACCCGCAACCATCGTGTTCACAGCCAGACAACTTCTTCACCAATTTAAAATCCGTATTGGTATTATATGAAAATAAATATACACCAAAAACATTCATAACAAGACTTAGTTTATAAAATAACTTGTATAAATTGTCACGCTCCGTTTACTTCAAGGCAACTAACTACTTTGTTAACGAAGTTGGTCCACTAAACCTCTATTTTTTACTAATTGTGAGTGGTCAAGGATATTAAACCTGACGTGAAACGTGAAGAGTGCAAGAAGTGATGCACCTTATGGTTTAGTAGAAATATTGTCATTGGGCGATTGGCGAGAAAGTAGTGAATTCTTATCAATTAATTGTAAAAAAACGTTAAATTTTACTTTGAATAAAACAAAAAGCGTCATCATGGCGCAATGGAAAAGCGTCTGTAAACGCAACGGTTGTGGTTTCGATTCCCGAGTGTGGGAGAAGGAATTATTTACATTGTTCCTCAGTCATAGCAATATAATACACGCAGTATCTCGAAAATTTAACGGAAAGTGGAAAACGTAGTGTCTTATTATACATTTTTCTCCGCTTTCTCTGCGGTATGCAGAGAAGAGCTACAAAAACATTTTAAAAATATTTACTTTAGTAACGTGCAAATAGCTATTATATTTGCTTGATAAAATACAGTTATTCTAAAATCACAAATAGAGCGCGGCGTTGAACTTCAGATGGAACGAATGGAGTGTTTCAATACTGGAACCCCTCTGTCTATATTACAGTGGTGAAGTCCACATAACACGATTCCTTCAGGGTTACCTTTTGCAAATATTAATTATTAACTTAATAATATTAATAGCAAAAATCCCACTACAAATAAATTTTATTTCATGCAATACTAGCCTTAAACTAAGTTCAATTTATATATTATTATCGTAAATTATTTTTTTTTGACTTGTTTATTTTACGACGGCATACTTTTATAAAAAAAAACACTTGTCGCGACTGCCATCTTATATATTTATAATTATCAAAGTACAGCTAAAGTATCATCACCTCTATAAATTGTCTTTGAAATATATTTCTAGACTCTTAATAGAGTTTTCCAAAGTCACTTAATATATCGAGATCAAAATGAAAAAGCTTAAAGTAAATATGAGAAAATGTGACTTTAAATAAACACACAGAAATGAAAATAAAAATATGACTTTGTTAATTACGTTCGTTCCTTTGGGGTTTCGATTTCAACAAATAACATGTTTTAATTTATAGCGCTGCTAAATATATAATATATCAACTTATATATCCACGCTATATCAGAGTAGGTAGAGAGCGTCAAGTGCCAAGAGATTCCGTTCTACTCTCTCCGCCCAAGCGCAATTATAAAATAAGTAATTGTAAACGCTACGCCGTCGTGGCACAGCGTCTGCCGGTAGACGTGACGGTCGTGGGTTCGATTCCTATTCGGAGATAGGGAATTAATTTCATTTTCCTCGCTCCGGTAACAAGGCCTCTAGTAGTTCCGCCACTCAACACGCAATGTCTCGAAAGGCAGGAAGCGGGGACCGGAAATGTCTTAACACTAGGTGCACTCTGCCAATCTTGCAATATAAGAAATATGAACTTAAAAAAAAGTAAATATTATGAAATTACACACACACACAGAGAACGATGACTCAGTGACGCGTCACTACGTTCAGCATTTTCTATTAATACAAAACACTTTTTTTTCCACTATACCTACTTAATTCACAATCCATTAAGAAATATTGAAAAAACGCTACTAGAAGAGACTAAACGTCAAACAATTAGTTTTTTTTTAATTATACGAATATGAGAATTTTTACTCCTACTTCACTTATAATTAAAAAGACAAGCCCCAAAATGGGCATCTAGGTTACAAGTACATCAGATATGCCTTTATACCATGAAAGTTATGGTTTAGCTCATGGGGGAGTTGTGAATTCATCCTATTTATAATATTAATAATATATGTTGAAGGCCTTAACTTCTTTTGCGTGGAGTACAAAACGTTTTCCCATTTTGTCCGATTTCCTTAGGACTTTCTACCCTCACTTACTATGTTAATATCTGCCAAAAACCTACTTGTGAGAACAGCTTTCGACGACCAGTAGTTTAAGCTGTCTGTCTGTCTTGCAGTAGCGGAAGAATTTTATATAAACACAAATTGTATCACGTACATTTGCCACGTGTATGGTGTAATTCAAGTGGGATGGGGTCTGCGATGATTTTAAGTACAAAATAAATATGATTCTTCTATTTCGACTGAATTTGATTGACTGACTGATTTACTTCTTAACTGGTTCTTTGCCGCATGCTCTTGACAAAACCCAAGTACAGTTTGCAAAAAAATAGTTGTATTCAATATTGATAATTAATACTATGTGTTACTTATTGTAATTATTACAAAAGTATGAATAACATTGAATTTAGTTGGGAAGAACAGTGTGAAGCTAAAAAAATAAAATTACTATCGTCAGTCAATCATACGTGTTAAATGCACCACGATCAGGTCGTAGAAGAATATCCAGTTTTATTAATGACATTTCATATAAAGCACTAAATCTCAGCTTTAATAAAATTGAGGAGGTAATAAACTTTTGCTCGAAGTACCCACTATATTTACGTGAAAGTTAGCTTTTAAATAGAGTTCACAAAGCTTCGGCACTAAGAAGAACTGACTTAAAGAAACTCATCAGGACTATTAGTGTATTTTTTTGTAATCTTGTAAATTGCTTGCAAACGAATTCATAAATAAATACTTATATATATTTTTTTCTTTTTTTATTCCGTTTTATTCCTAGCTTTTGGTTGTTTACTAAGAGAGAACTTAGGAATAAGCTTTTTGCTTTTTGTGTAGCAAAATCTTCGAGAAGCCTATGATTATTATAAATCTTTTGTTAAATGACATTTCAAAGGATCAACTGCTGAGTTTCTCGCCAGCTCATCTCAGCAGAACCTGCCTTCCGAGCTGGTGGTAGCGTCCTATAAGACTGACACAACTGACACTCCAATGTAAATTGACGATTCAAATGTGTTAGTAATGGCCTCATTGAACAAAGAATAATTTTTGATATATATTTTGAAGTTTTTTAAAATTACGACTAGAATTATTGAATATTATGTATTATAATTATTGACTAACACTTTCATATTATTGATAGTTTTCGATATTTAATATAAGTTGTAAATGTTACTTTCACGGTAAAATATAAGGAAATAGTTAATTTTTTCCTTCACATATACAAATTGAAAAAAAGAAATAAGTGTGATAATTCTCCGCTTTACGTCGGGATTCGGGACGTGTTTTAAGAGCGGAAAGTCTTACTTCGAAAATATTTCGTTCTCTTTAGTAGGGATGCTGTACCACAGTGCCGAGTTTGCTTCAAATAAAACAGTTATCATAGTAGCTATACACTATTACATATCATAATTTAATTTAATATTAATGTAAATCAATCTTAATTAAGGTCCACTACAAATAGACGAAAGCCAACATCTCCAAAGCTTTCACTGAAAAAGTAATTAACCAAAGTTCTTAAGGAAATTCTAAGATTCTTTATATATAAGCTTTAAGACGAATATAAAAGGGCTCGGGGTGACCACGAGATCTTTTGATAACGGGATGTGGTCCTTTTAAAATTCATCTAGATTGTGTTTTCTTTTGTTTTAGACTAAATAAATCCATTTTTGTAAAATCCACGTATATTTTAAGTTTAGTTTAAAGAATTATTTTTAAACGAAGGTCACCAAAAATTTAGAAATTATGGGACAAGACATTTAAGGAGAGATAAGAGCCAAATCATGAAAAGCACGATTTAATAATAATAATAATAATAGTAATAAGTTATAATAATTATAAAAATCACCTGCCCGTTATGGCAACATATCTTATGCAAGATTGTGAAAAATGGAAAGCTTTGGAGGAGGTCTTTACCTGAGAGGTTACAGTTCATTAAAAAAATATATAATTAAAAAAAAACAATTACCTGATTAAAATAATTGAATTTTAATTATTGTTGCTATGAATATTTCTGGCTCCTTTTTTTGGCCTTTTTTTTTATTTCACTGCACATAGCAAGGTAGGCAGAGGGAACCGGTAGTGTTAATACACTCCGTTCCCCAGTTTTCACCTTTGCTTTGTTGCCAGAGCGAAGAAAATGTAAATAATTTTTTCTCTCCGAGAGGGAATTGAACCCTCAAACCATTGCGTCTATAGGCAGACGCTGTGCCTCTGCGCCACGACGGTCTTAGATATTTATTTAAGTAAGGTCCAGTCATTGATTTTAATCAGGTACATTTTCATATACAATTTTCATATTTTCATATGTCATTTTACACTCGAACCTCTCTGTCTCCCCTTTGTAGTATAAAGCAATAAACTGGAAATAAATAACCACAATATATTACAGCTCCATAATAAATATCAAAATAATATTCTAAGTTATTTAACGTAAAAGCACTTTTCGTTAGAGTGCCGACTATAGTTTTAAGTTTCAGTGACGTGTTCCAAGGAGCGTTATCTGATACCGTGTTAATGGCTCTGAGAGGTGTGGCCTCAAGTTTCAGCTTCCGTTCGCTCGTATAGCGTCAGCGTGTCTCAGATTTTTATATTATTATACATACATAGCTTTACGCGTTATCATTGGCGGAGTAGCCTACGGAACTAGTTCCTGCATACCTCTTTTGCCTCGTCTTAACCTCATTAACCTCTTCGTCATTAACCTCTTCATACATACCCTCCGGAGATTCTCATGCTTTTTAAGTGATTTATAATATTTTGAAGAATACAAGAGAATTGAAGGTGAATCCAGAATCTAGATAGACCGAAATAATGCTTTGCATTAGGTTCCATTAGGTTAATCTTACTATCTTGCAAAGTCCACTGTCACTTACCTCTTCATACATACCCTCCGAGGTTCTCACGCTTTTTAAGTGATCTTCCTCCAGTATCTGCGATAGTCTTCTCGAAGGTCAACCGAGGTCTCTCTCTAATCTTAAATTATTATATTATATTATAACATTAATAACATCGTCATTCCAGATAGTGTTTGGTTTAATGAATAAATACACCTCGTTGAGTTCCGCTGATTAACTCAACGCTATACTCAAATTTACGGAGAATGTAGTGTTTATATAGTACGTTATATGTATTTGCTTACCTATATGGTGAGTGTGAAGCTGAACAAATATATAAAAGGGTCTATAGTAAAACAGTCAAGTTCACTTTTCAAATGCACCCTGTTAGGTACAGGTTAGCCTTTCCTAGTCTAAACGAATAAAATGGTACATTTAAAGAAAGCGGTATCCAAATCTCGTTTTTATAAATAATCTCGCTTCATATTTTATATTTTGCATTGAGGTCTTTGTTTAATTTGTTTACATGAATATTTAATAAAAAAAAAATTATTTCTTGTAACATTTTGAAGAATACAAAAGAATTGAAGGTCAAGAAAGATCCAGAATCTAGATAGACCGAAATAATGCTTTGCATTAGGTTACATTTGGTTAATCTTACTATCTTGCAAAGTACCGGCGATGCGTGTAGTAAAATATTAAATATATTAAATTTATTTAAAAGAATATTTATTTTAAATATATAATAGCCACCCTAGTTATTAACAAATCTTGTTTAATTTGTTTATTAACGCTTGAATAAATATTTTTAATTACGCTTCAGAGTAATTACCTGACCGTGCTCCGTTTTTCCCTATTTGGGGCTATTTCACCTCACGCTCCTATCACACTAACGGATTTTGTGCGCTTGAAATTATTTCTACAAAAAATTGGACAAGTGCAAAATATATATTATAAGCTCAATCTTTAATTAAATATTGATTGGGGCACTTAAACAATAGGTGTGACTTAAAAGTCAGCGCTCCAGCCACAAGGGAATCGCAGAATAAGATAATTTTAAATTATCTAATAAATGATTATATTCAATATGCTGATTATTTTTACAATCGTAAATAGAATATATATATATATATATATATATATATATATATATATATATATATATATATATATATATATATATATATATATATATATATATATATATATATATATATATACATATATATATATATATATATATATATATATATATATATATACCGAGGATTCGAATATTAATATTTTGATTGTTTAATAAATACGCAAGACATCTGTTATTATTAATTATAATTTTACTACCATACCGGTGTTATAGGATTTTTTAGGGAACACTCTCCCTTTGTTATTAAACGGAAGCAGCTGACGAGGCATAATTTAAAGTTTCATAATTTTACTTTTCATCCCATCATTCAATGGGGTCAGTTATATTTTTCACAAATGTCAAATATTGAGATTTTTTTTGTAATTCATATTCTAATGAAATAATATTTTGGCAATTATAAAAAATATTCAAGATGATTTGATCTGTTAGATACGGAATCTTTGGTATTCATCAATTTTTTTGTGTATAAAAACAAATTAAGATAAATCTTAGTAAGTTATTTTATAAAAAAAATAACTTACTAAGATTTATTGTATTAATGTATTAAAAATAATAATTTGCGCAAACTTTAAGCTTATCTTTATAGACTTTTACATATAAACTTCTAAGCATGCTTTTATGGAACATGAACGTATATCCTCTTATATATATATATATATATATATATATAATATATATATATATATATATATATATATATATATATATATATATATATATATATATATATATATATATATGTATATATATATATATATATATATATATATATATATATATATATATATATATATATATATATATATATATATATATATATATATGTACATATCCTTATCCATTTATATGAATTCCCAATAGAGCCACAATAACGTCGAAATGATAGGCGTTTCAATTGCAATTATTTTGCAGTGAGGCATATTACACAGCAGTTAGACATACTAGATTAATTCACCGGTTACTAGCAAGATTTATAAGTGACGGACCAACATTGAGTATGAAATGTATCGTGAAATACGTTTACGTAACAATGGCGTGCGTTACATGCATTTAGTTATATGGAGCGATTGGATTAAGTTACAAGCGTTAGCGTTAAGCTCTACAGATAAAAAGAGCAAAGTGCTTAGTCTAATAGAGCTAGAAAATATATAGAGTAAACTAGCAACAATTTTGGTTCTGATTATAAATAACACATGTAATTTTTAAACTTACGTTTTTATGATATTTTGTCTAAAATAAAATTAAGATTTTATGACATAGTAGTTTTGTCAATATTCTCTCTTTATCGCCTAGATAAAAAAATTTAAATATACTTTTACACTTAAACCGAACCGAAGAAAGTGTTTCATTCGGTCTAATGCGGCGCGTGTCTTACTACGAGTATTTCCGACTGAGGTTGAGTTGCATCACTAATGTCCTACATGCGTGCAAGTGTTTCTTTCAATGTTCAAGTTTTCGCCGAACAATGTCGTTTAATAAAATTGTACTGTTCATTGGTTTGTTATACGCAATAGATTCGGGTTTGTGCTTGTTTTAGGGGAAAATTTGTTATTACTGTGTAATATACTTAAGTGATTCCTATCTGGTTAGATTGGGTGCGGTTTTTGTTATGTAATTTCTATATTACATATTTTTTATGTCAAATTCGTTTGAAACGCTTTTAATATATTATTTTTTAAGCTAGACGTTTAATAATGCAGCGGTTTGACGTTTTCTTTCTAATATAAATTGTATTAAGCGTAATCATATATTAGTTTTTATGTTAATACAAAAGTATAATAAAGCTAATATAAAAAACAAATATTACGATTTAAGAGTAAAAAGGATAATTATTGTATAGCATTAAAGTTAAACCATCTTATCGACATTTGAGTATTAAAAATTTAAAATTAAACTAAAAGTTAAACTAAAATTAAATTAAAAAAAAAATTAAAAAATTAAAGTAAAATTATTAAAAATTCTTATGTCACTCGTGTATATTATCTCTAAGGAAATAATAAACAAGAAATACCTCGTCTCACAAACAAGTTAAAAAATACAGTTATTTTATATAATAGAATATATTAAGCAAATCATTGGAATCTTAAATCAGCTATATAGTAAAGTTCAACGACCTTATAGAACAGAACAGTTCAAACAGTAAACTAAACTATTAATAAATGTTACAAAATGAGTATGTAAATTAACTAAGAATTTATATTTAAATATAAATGATACTTTACTAATAATTTTATCGATATAAAAATATTTTGTTAATATAGCATTAATTTTCAATCATTATAAAATATTTTCTTAACACATTCGTACTCTAATATGTGAGCGTTTTTTTTTAATTTTTTGCCTATGTATGAAAAATTTGCGGGCCAGAGAACGGAACACACAATTACCACGAATTTGATCAGATTAGGATTACTTACATTCAGATATGGCCTACATACAAACATTTTGTAATTTTTTTAGCTACATATCTTATTGCCCATACAGTACACAGAGAGAAACAGTGAACTTAGCACCGTATTTTGTTTTATCAGAGTAGAGAAATGAAAAAAAACTTATTCTTCAAGTGGAGATTAAACCCAATGCATTTACAGTGCTCCAAGAGGCATTTTTGTACATGCATCTCTTTTTTCCTAAGGATAAAATTTCAGGAATGTAACTTAAAATGTATGTATATATATATATATATATATATATATATATATATATATATATATATATATATATATATATATAAAGTAGCGATTTTCCGTTTATACTTTATATTTCATTTAAAATATTTTTTGTTTCACACATCTTCTGCATTTAACAGGTTGAGCGGAAAAACGTATTGCTAATAAATAATTAATAGACTAGAAAAGTACAGACAAAGTAAATAGCGTCTTATGTGCGCTAGTGTGAAATTTATTAATATTATAATAAATTATCGTAATGCATATATGAACGTAAGCATGGGATAGTTAAATGAAGACGCTATTGTGGCAACATTGCGCAAAAGTTATGGGTTCGATTATATATATATATATATATATATATATATATATATATATATATATATATATATATATATATATATATAATATATATATATATATATATATATATATATATATATATATATATATATATATATATATATATATATATATATATATATATATATATATATATATATATATATATATATATATATATGGAAGTACTTACATATATTAATCATCCATGTGTTATAAGTCCTCTAAATTATTCAAAATATTATATCAATTTAATGGATCAAATTTGTAATTTCAATTACTCGGAGAGAAATATGTTTATTATAATGTGATCCATACAAATGTATTCCAAAACATCATTTACAGAGAATTCTCATTAGGATTGAAAACCTTTTACTATAAATAGTTAAATATTATACTCATATACGATATTGCTACTATCGTGGCGCAGTAGGTGTGTGTGTAAAGACAGGTATATATGTGTATAGGGTTTGTGTATATGTGAGTATTCGATGGTTAGGGGTTCGTACCCACACTGGAAAATTATTATATTTTATTTTCCACTCTAGCTGGATATGGCGTGGCGTTGTATTCCGCATTTTAATACGTAGTCTCGCAATATTCAGAACAGTGTACTGAAACTAGGTTTTCTAGGGGAAAGATCTGATACAATATACAGTATACATAAAAATTCATAAAGTATAGTCATTATTTAATACTATAGTAAAATTATGAAAAACTAAATAAGTTAGTATCATAACTAGATAAATACTACTTGATTATGCCCATCAACAATTAAAATTACAAAATCACAAGAAACACAGATGGAAAATAAAAGAGTACCAAAGACACGGAAGACTCATGTCCATAGTGTATTTACAAAGTAATTTAAAAATAAAAAAGATAAAGAAGGGGGCAAGAATATGATATTATTAATCTGACGTTTTTTCTTCTAATCTTAGCTTTGTGTAAGCAGCAATGGTTTGTATAAAGTTAAATAGCTTCACGATTTATCCCGAATATACCAGACAAGGTAGAGAGAACCTAATCTCTGGTCATTGCCGCGTAATATAGAAAAAAAAAATAAACCTCAAATAGCATTTGACATGTCCAATATAGAAATCTCCATTAAAAACAAAGAATAATTCTGTTATTATTATAAAATAATTATATTGTGTCGCGTGCGAAATCGTCAACCATTTTAAATATGCCATTGTGTCACTGAAAGCAACTTCCGGTTACATTTGCTCGCTTATTACGAGTCGGGCCAAGGTTAAAGCTTTTAAATTATGTTAAGTCAGTTTGAAATTAAAAAAAACGTTGTTTTCATGGAATATAAAAAAATATTTCAACGATATTTGGAAGGAAGGAAGTGACAGTTACGTAATGTTTCTTACCACAAAATATACTTTTAAAATTATTAACTTAAACATATTAAAGTAAGGTAAAGTACTCGTATCATAAGGTAAATACAATTTTACTACAAATTAAATAAGATAGTATCGAGGAAGAATCGAGGCTTTGCAGTCCACCATATTAATGTAAAAAAAGTTACAGATATAAAATGAAAAAAAAAATAAAGAATATACTCATATAATATTAAAAGTAATAATCAAGAAAGGACTCAACGTAAGGTTTATTTAATGTAAATATTATATTAGAACAAGTGAATGAAGTAGTATACCTGGGAAGTATGTTATGTAGAGATGGATGTTGAAAATGCCGGATATATTGCCCCCGGTAACAGAATGAACGGTGCCTTAGCTGCATCTTTGAGACGGCTAAACGTGTAGCTGCACGGTTGGCCGTACACAATGCAGTTCTGGTGCCGACGCTGTTATATGGCAGTGAAACGTGGGTACTGCAGAAGAAGAATTAAAGAAAGATAAATGCCGTGGAGATGCGATCTCTTCGGAAGATATGCGGAGTCAGCTTAACTGACCGAATTTTTGGGTTTGGGTTTGGGCACGTCAAGAGAATGGTAAGAACGATGTATGAAGAAAAGTGAGTGGTAAGAGAAGTAAGGGGAGACCTTGGTTGACCTTGTGAAAACACAGTGTCAAATATACTCGAGGTAGGTCACGCAAAAACGCAAGAGGACCTCCCGGAGGACATGTATGAACAGGTTAGTGAGAATGGACAAGGCGATAGAGGTATGTAGGTACTAGATTTTTTCTCTCTGGCCACCCCCTTAATGATAAACGTGAAGCAAAAGAAAAAATTAATTACAGCTATTATCGTTTGGATAGAAAGCTAGTTAAAGTTAAATTAGGCCTCTCGATATATAATATCTAGGATACTAGTGGAAAGTGGAGGGCGGAGTGTCTCCACACTAGGACCAGTCTACCAAGCTTAGTGAAATAAAAAAAAATGCAACAACAAGCATTATAGTAGTCAGACGCGAGTTTACAATAACATGGTAAAATAATGATTATTATTTCTAAATATACAATCGAAACATGATCCGTGAGATATGACTGTGTTTAATAACTTTCAATCCAAGGATTGATTGTAGTCATTATATCGAGTGTAATTGTACAGGTATAAAAATAACGGAATATATCATTTTTTAGCATCACGCTGTATCCCGCACATAGCGGGATAGGCAGAGGTGTTGACAGACTCCGTTCCCCACTTTCGAAAGAACCATTTCGAATTTCCCCATTTTGAACTCAAATGTGCATTTTTTGTCACCAGTACGAAGAAAATAAAAATAATTCTCTCTCCCAGAAAGGGAATCGAAGCTACAACCGTTGCGTTTACAGTAAGCCACTGTGCCGATGGGCGACGGCCTCGTATAGTATAAAATATATCTTTATATAACGTTAGTTAGTTGAAATAACGTAGTTAAAAATTGTGGTGCCCATAACTTAGCTATAAAACTCTATTTTCTCCATACTTCCCAACTAGACTACGGACATAGAGAGTAGAGACTTAACTCTATTTAAATATAAATTCAAATTTAAAATATTACTATTCAAATAGACTTTTGCAAGCATATTTAAACCGTCGAATGAAGATAAGTCTACCACCAGCTCGGATGGTAGCTCTGCTGAGAAGAACTGCCAAGAAACACAACAGTTGCTCTTTTCAATATTAATGACGTTCAAACGACATTTATTTAACATTTTTTTATAATTTAAATATTCCTAGTTAAAATTTCTGAAATGGACCTATCTTAATTAAATTTTTAAAAAATACTTTATTTAGCAAAAACGTACAAATGTACACACAAATTATATTTACTTAAATTATACAAACAACATTTTCTTTAAGTGGGGTTCGAATCCACAAATATCTTATTAAATATGTATATATATGTCAGTCGGTGCGTTGTATGTCTGTCGGTCTTCCAATATATATAATTTACTAAGACAAGATAGTAACATATTACTATGTATTTGGGAATTCTAAAGTCGAAAGTGTCTATTTCAATTATAATCAACTTAGCTTGTGTGAATGAAATCTATACAAGTTCTATATAATTTATATTTTTTATTAAGTAGCTGCTGCCTTTGTTTTTGTTTCACTGGTTTATATATATATATATATATATATATATATATATATATATATATATATATATATATATATATATATATATATATATATATATATATATATATATATATATATATATATATATATATATATATATATAATATGATTGATCGCTGTCTGTACATGGAAAACATATGTATAAAATACTATTATTGTAATACTATTGTATTAAACTCACAGACAAACTGACAAAAAAATGTATAAAACAATGATTTATACATTTTTTGTCAGTTTGTCTGTGTGTTTGTATACACTAATCTCTGCAACGGCTTAGCCGATTCATACGTAGTTTTCACCATTGTATTATGGTAAATTTCTCTAAATATTGTTTTTTTTTAATGATTTCATAAATAAAAAGTTATATGAATTTAAAGTATTTCATACGACGAAATTGCTATTTTGAACTAGTATTTAGTTTCCCATATATACAAAATTGCAGGTGCAGCTACTGTATACTGAAGGTTTCAAATGTATTCTGCTAGCAAAATTGAGTTGTTTCTGGTTAAAGATAGTACTTTTATGATTTTTTTTAAAGTGTTAAAGTCTTAAAGAAAACATATATTTTTTTTAATATTTTCGTTAACTCCTTTTTTTAAGGCTAACATTTTAGATATAAATATGTCTGGCTAAAAAAAAAGGACAGTCTTGGCTGTTCAAATATCTTATCTGCCTATTTTGTAAAATACAAGGTATCTCACTCTCAGGAGGTGAACTCAATGGAAGTTAAGTAACCGTTAAACAGTAGGATATTTTTTGGCTGCCCACATCCCGTAAGCAAATATTATAGAAGCTAACATTTTTATTTGACATCTTTCGCCCAATTTTCGAGACTTGTACAGTGAGTACAGTTGTAGTGCGTAACTCAACGCAGCACTATTTCTTTTCCGCACGTTTTTTTACCACATAGAGTGAGGAAATGACATTAATTTATTACCACATTGCTTCCTCATATATCATTTGAAACCATTGTTGTCATTCCTTTTTAAATACTTTTTTTGAACACCCAAATCGTGGAAATTTTATTATTATTATTATTATTATTATTACCACGAGCGGGAATCGAACCCACAACACTCACAACACTACCCCACAACGGCCCTTGTGATTTATTATTTAATATACAAATAAGTAGATACCATACATAGCAACGTTTTATATGAAATGTATATGTAACCTTAAAACCAAGAAATACGACGCTAAGTTAACGAGAGCCTCATTTCGTCGAATTCTACAAACGACAACTATTAGAGGCAGACGCGACGTAGGTAAAGTTACATGTAATGTGTAATTACGTCACGGGAACTATTCACACGACCTGTAGATGTAGTTTTATTGAAACGGTGTGTTGGGATTATTTGTGTAGAGATTCTCCTAGGTATGTTATCCAAGTTTGTTGTAGCAGCGGAAGTTTTGGGAAATACTCTCTTAGATTCCTTATCCCAGGGAATTTATTAGCCAAAATTCAGTGTTCTATGCTGTATCTCATATCTTTACACGGTGTGATATAGTTTTACATCACACATCATCAGTCCTCGTCCACTGCTGGATATCTCTACATCCAAGTTCTTCATCCCACTTAAGTAGAAGGCGTGCTCCACTACTCCAAAACTCACTCACTCACTGACTAGGACACAAATAGCATACCTCTCCCCTCCCCTCCCCTCCTCTCCCCTATAGTGGTACCTTTAGTAACTGTCTTTGACAATTACACCGTGAAGTACAATATTGCCAGCTTTGGACGCACGCCAGCGCTTCAAACCCCTTTCAACTATTGTTTATTAGCATTCAGTTGAAAATATTCTTATGTTAGAAATAAAATGCTTTTTTCAATTAATTTAATTGAATGAATATGATGGGTGTTTTATATAACTTTCCTAGCAATGGTAACATTGAAAAATTAATTATATAATATATTTAAAAATACAATCGTATGCCTAAGAATAAAAAAAAATACATTTATTTTTATCGTTATTTGTACCTGTACCAACGTTTAAAATTGATAATGTGCACTTAAGAAATACATGTATATTTGTTATTGAAAAAACCGAGCGCCAAACATTACACTTCCTGCATACATCCTTAACTTTGCATTAAGCTTTTCAAATAGCCCTTCAGTGTCTCGTGCTTTTACTTGACCTTCTTCCAATATCATCACTATCATATTATCTTCTCGAAGGTCTTCTTCTACCTCTCTTATCAGGAGTTTTTGCTAGAATGAAGATCATTAATTTTCTAAAATGTATATATCTTAATATGTTATAAGAAGATCCAGCGTAATTACCGCCGTTTGGATTGAAGCGCTCATTCGGCTGCTTCTTTAACACCAGGAGATCAGAGGGCAGTCTTATGATAATTTTCTCGTAAAACTTTTTTTTTTCAATAGTATATACTTACTTTACTATAACAAGACGTCTCACTAACGTACGCTAATATGTTTCAAACTACGCAATAGATTTATACGGTTTTAAATAATTATTTATCATATGCATGGCTATCATCGTGGCATGGCTGGCATCATGGCTGACGTAGCACAGTGGGCAGTGTCTGGCTGTAAACGTGACGGTCGATGATTCGATTTAGGCGAAAAACAGGGACCTTGCCTACCCTGCTAAAAATCCAAAATACGTGAAATCGAAGCGAGCAAAATCTTCTGCCCTAACTTTGTTAGAAATATTAAGGTGTTGTATAAACTCAGGAATATCCCATTATTCTTATATATATATATATATATATATATATATATATATATATATATATATATATATATATATATATATATATATATATATATATATATATATATATATATATATATATATATATATACACACACATTATAGAATGCACTGTGCACTTTAATCAACCAACAAGAACATCAAACACTCTAATCGAAGTTTCATCACATGCACTAGCCAATAGAAGTAAATATACGTACAAAGGCTGAAGTAAATTCATTTCTGATGCGTGGCAAGGTTGTTAAGATATAATTGGTTTTGCTTAAATTCAATATTATATTATTTTAGGAACTTATATAATCTGTACAGTAGAAGTTATAATTGGAACAGTAATAGAGTGTAACGCTCGATCCCTCCTAGCTGGGGGATACAGAGGGCATCTGATGAAAGTGTCAAGGCACTCCGTTCTCCGATTAAATTTGACGTGTTACGTGATAAGAGGTAAATCAATGTTATGTTATTTGTTATCAGAACCATAAAATTAAAATAATTGAATCTCCAAGCTGTATTACAGTATGCTGTTTCGGCCTCCATTGGAATTGTACAATGATATTCTCATGGCGTGTGAATGTATAACGATCGACATATTTACTATAGAAGCTATAAAAACAAAATACTTCCTCATGGTGCGTCGAAATTCAGTCAGTCTGAGTCAGTCAGAGTGCTTGAACGGTTCCCATGAAGCGCGGGTTCAAATCCCGCTGCATTCAAATTTTCATATGCTTTCTTTAAGCATTTCTTCTATCCTTAGTGTGGGTTAGAACTTTAAAAATAAAAAAAAAATAGCTATAAAGACATTTTAACATCACAAAAGGCGACATACAAAATTTTAAATGAACTCATCACGTTTTCCTATACATATGTTAGCCCAAGACGTAATATGTCACGGCAATGACAGTTAAGTACATGCAAATTAATATCAATACGTGATCAATTACAATTGATATGCAGCTATATATGCAGTCCATATTAAAGATAATCGACTAGTTGCAATGTCCAACTACGCACTACTGTGACAAGTGCATAATTCTATATATATATATATATATATATATATATATATATATATATATATATATATATATATATATATATATATATATATATATATATATATATATATATATATATATATATTACAACAATTCTTTACACTTACCTCCTTCTTTACCTAGAGCACTATCTAATTACATGGTATGTGGTAGTACAGGTCAAACCCTTAGTTCCAGTTAAAAATTAGAAACCTGAACGACATAAGGGGATTCACCTTACACGGACTACGCAGAAATCGAGGGCGCTATAGAGAAGCTTTACAAGTGATGTCGCATTATTATAGAATCCTTTTAAGTTATTATTATTACGTATTTAGTATGGGTTTACATTTATCAACAATACGAGTATATAAAGAAATATGTATTTTTTTTTAGATTCACGCTGTATCCCGCACATAGCAGGGTAGGCATAGGGAACCCTAGGCAGAAGGAACCTAGTGTTAAGACACTCCGTTCCCCGCTTTCCATCTTTCGAGGCATTGCGTGTTGAGTGGTGGTGGCACTCAACGTCGCACTTTGCCTTGTTGACAGAGCGAGGAAAATGAAAATAATTCATTCTCCCCTCATGGGAATCGAACCCACAAACTGTCGCGTGTACAGGCAAACGCGGTGCCTGTGCGCCACGACGGCTAAATATGTTATTAATATTACATAGGTAATGAGTTTACTATTATTAACAAGTTATCAGCAAATAATATAATAATGTTTTTTTTTATCGCAACTAAACCTGAATGAATAGTAACTATAATATTTAATATTATTAAATCATATTTAATCATTTTTCCCCTCGTATAGCATGGAGATAGAGTTAAGGCTTCTTTTCTCTCGATTTATATTACACCAAAGGTTTTGGATGGCTTTTTTTGGGTACTCTCTTCTTTCTATTCTTTTTCTCGGTAAAATAATAATTTTATACATCTTTCCGTTTAAAAGTCTGTGTGCCAAATAATAAATATTAACTTGCCCGTCATATAATGGCAAATATTAGCTATAATGAACAAATAAAAGACGGTCCACAGAGTAAATAAATGTAAACATGACATCTTATTGCGGCTGGTCACGGTCATGACCCACATTGTAACGACCTTACAAAGTGACACAAGTTTAAAGTTAGTTGAAACTTGTCTAAAATGTTATAGAAATTTCATTTAAAATTAAAAATTTAGTTAATATTATCTATAATTTCTAAGACATGGGGTCATCCTGTATTATTTATGTACTGGCATGATAAACCTATTATGAATGATGTGCCTAGAGAAAACTAGGTATTAATGTATTTTAGAAAAAAAGCGAAGAAACCACACATTCTTAGTGATTATATATTATGATAGTAAAAAAACTCTACTCACTTCCTTTGGCAATCGTTCACTTTACTCGCTGTCATGATGCAAGAGTTTGTTCTTTCGTCGTCTTTGAAGGACAAGGATCTCACTTTTTTGTCTCAAGCACTTACAGTGCTTCCTCTTGGATTTTGTACTTTAATAGAAAAATCACTAAGATTTTTTTTTATAATAATATTAGCTGTAGCCCGCAATTTTAGATTTGTGTGGACTATAAAATGTGAAATCCCGTTTTCACCAGTTCCCGGTGGAATTGCGGGAAATCCTCTCTTAGAGCTTCCCTACACTCCCCAAGGACACTATATGCCAACATTCATATTTCTACGCTGAGTAATTTAGGCTGAGCTTTGTCTGTCTGTCTGTCACCAAGTAACGGAGGAGAAGAAGATGTATTATAATACATAGATAATTAATGAAAACAAGGCCATAGTGCCGCAGCGGCACTGACTGTACACGCACATTTGCAAATATTCCTTCATTTTTACATTTATTTATTAAAAAATATATATCTACTGGCACATCACTATATTTTTTGATTTCGATCGATATGTATGTCTCAAAATATTGACGTCGGCATCAAAGGAGGAAGGTCACGCAAGAGGAGGGATGTATGTAGAGGTTAACAACAATGGACGAGGTAAAAGAGGTAGAGTCTGTAGCATTTGGCGCCCCGTTCTCTACCTAGCTACCTCGCTAGGGATAAATCTTGAAGCTATATTGCTACTATTGTAATGCCAAACTGGTCTTGCCTTATACAAGCTTCGTTCCATTCATACTTATGTCTATTTATTTAATTTATATAATAACTTCGACATATATATAAATAAAGATAAACGCACATATTTATAGCAAATGGTGAATTGTAATAAATTCTTAACATTTCTTGGATTCAGTCCTTGATTTTGCGGCTGTTTGTTTTGGAATTAATACAGTCTTGTCTTTTTACAATGTGCTAAAACTTATACTTTATCATACACTATCATTAAAAACGTAATCGTAATATATGAGGCAACGTTTTAGCCAAAAAATAACTTAGTGGCTAAACTCTCTGTTGTCACTCTCTGTTCTCCTATAAATACCTAAAATAATTTCACATATAATACCTTTGATAAGAAATAACTTGTATGCTAATTTATATTAGAATAAAATATTTAAACTAAACTTCTCTTGCAAAGGCGCAACGTTGAGTTCCGCCACTTAACACGCAATGCCTCAAGAGGCGGAAAGTGGTGGATGGAGTGTCTTAACACTAGGTGCCTTCAACCTACGGCTCCCTCTGCCTACACTTCTTCGTGCGTATATATATATATATATATATATATATATATATATATATATATATATATATATATATATATATATATATATATATATATATATATATATATATATATATATATATATATATATATATATATATATATATATATATATATATATATATTTCAATTCCCCAGCTTTGATTGTATCATATTCAAAAATCCCTCAGCCTTTACATAACCTATTATATTACAAAGGTCCCCTGGTACTAAAATTATATATAATAGCTTTCTATTGTATGGACTTGCATGGCTTACGTCATATTTTATCTGATGAAGATGGCCAAGTGAATTATGGAGATTACTTCGTTTCTGATTTTTCCGTAAATTATCGTTGTTTCTCTTACTACCAATTTTATTTTTTACTTATTATAATTGAGGATTGCCTGTAAACGCGACGGTTTGTGGGTTCGATTCCCGGTCGGGAAGAATGAATTTCATTTTCTTCGCTCTGGTAATAAGGCAAAGCGCGGGACTAGAATTTGTACCGAACACAATCACACATCTTGTCATCATTTTAGGTATAATCAAAAAAATTGCTTCATGCTATTTCTCTTCTTCAGTCTCTACCGCTGCATCATTACCGTAAAGTATTAATTAGGTATAGCAAGTGGCATTTCATTTCAAATAAGAAATAATTGGTATTATCAGCGCTATGAAGTAGCACTCTCTTGAATAGTAATTACGTTGCATCACAACACGTGTGAGGTCTTCTATACTAATTAACATATACACATACGAGTATAACCATTGTATAACGCTTGGTTAGACAAATATTGTCATTTTCTAGCGATTAGTGAATGTGATTGTGTTCAAATCGTACGTTCAAAATATATATATATGTATATATAAATATATATATATATATATATATATATATATATATATATATATATATATATATATATATATATATATATATATATATATATATATATATATATATATATATATATATATATATAAGGGCATTTCAGTCAAATTTCAGTTTAAAATAGATTTCACAACATAATATCTTTAGTTTTGCAAACTATATCTGCTTATTACGCGTAAAATTGAAAACAAAGCCCAAATTTAAATCGATCACCTAGTCGATTCTTTGCTATAAGAAATAAAATAAAGAATCGATTTTTTGTAATTGGTTACATTCCACTTGCATAACTCTAAACAAAAGAAATGTTACTTAATAAACCGTAACAGTCGACCAGCTGTCGAATGATTAATTGGGTCAGGTGTAAGCGATTGTTTAATCGTTACTAACTAATATCTAAATTGTTCTTTTTTTAAAGAATTTATAAATAAAATCATTATACCTAACAAATAGTACGGAACCTTTTTGAAGATTTTTAAAGTGTTAATCCATACTAAGGATAGAAAAAATACTTAAAGAAAACATATAAAAATTTGAACGCAGCGGGATTTGAACCCGCGACTTGGACGGTTACCATGAGGCGCGGGTTCAAATGCCGCTGCGTTCAATAAAAATTTATATGTTTTCTTTAGGAACGAAACCTGAATCTGGAAGTAGAACAATAATAATAATAAAAAAAAATCCAGTCTTATTATTTTAGAAGCAACAATTGTTAGTTTAAAACATCGATTAAGTGGACTATAAAATGTCATATCCCGTCTTTTAACCTTTTTTTTAGAAATTTGATAGATCCTTACTTAGTCCTCACCTGTATTCCCCAAAAAGCCTATATGACAAATTTCATGTTTCTAAGCTGCGTAGTTTCGTTTGTGCGATGTCAGTCAGTCACACAGTAACAGACGAGTTTAGTAATATATATATATATATATATATATATATATATATATATATATATATATATATATATATATATATATATATATATATATATATATATATATAGCCAAAATTAATTTTGATACCATGTAAATATCTTGCAAAATAACGAAAAAAAAAAATTCTGGTAAAGTTTGAGCTCTTAAAATTCTGGTAAAGTTTTCCATTTAAATAACACAGGAATATTTTTTTATTTTCTTTGGATTTTTAATGCGTATGAATGGATAACTGTCGAGTGAAAATAAAAACTTATTCTTGTAGAGAATTCGACGATCTACAAAAAAGGTCTGAAATGATTTTTTGCTAGGTTGACTCCTTTAAAAGTTATTCGAAGTTTAATTCCAAGTCATAGTTTTAAAAAATCGTATTTCCAATTTTTATTATTAAATGATGCCTAAAAATCATAAAATATCTAATTTTTTATATAATAAAATTAAAGAAGATATTTTCATGGTATCAAATGAAAAAATAATTAAATTTATTTTGGCCCACCTTAATATATTCTAGCTTATTTAGCCTTAGTTTTCGTTTGTGTGTGCCCTTTTAGGATACGTCGAAATCTTAGGCACACTTAAGTTTCGGGCTCAGTTTGAAAACAACAAGTAATAAACTATTATAGTTATATTATAGAATATATTTGGGATCCCCGTGAGCTCAGCCCGTGAGTCTAGCCCCAAACAAACTATGGAAGTATGGCGAAGAATAAGTTCTTATCGTATATTTTTAGGTAAAGTCCAAATTACTATTACACAATACAAACATATTTTCTTTAGAGATTACTCTCGAAAAAGCGACATATAATTGGCCATGTGAAAGACATCACATTAGAAAACTTTAAAAATGAGCAGTTCCTCTACTATATTGTGCATGTTCCATACATATAAACATTCCTCTTAAATCATTCTATCTATTTGAAAAATACGTTGTGAAATTTTAATTTTTTTATATTATTTATATTACATTATATAAATTCTAGAAGACTCTTAACAGATAACATATCTATGTGTTAATAAGCGTCATTACATATGTATATCGGTAGCAACTTTAATAATTTATTTTCGCTTTTTCCAGACATAGCCCGGAGCTTTTCAGAAGATTTTGCAGTAAGTACCTTTATAATTGAATTACATTTAATTTACAAGGCAACTAATGTTTATAAATTTGTAAATATGTAAGAAAATAATGGCGATTAAGAATTAATTATTTTAATGGAAAAAATATATTTGTATAGCACATAATATATGCAGTGACCGTCGTGTCGCAGTGGCATGGCATCTGCCTGTAAACGCGACGGTTTGTTGGTTCAATTCTCGCTCGGGCAAATGCTTTTCCATTAAGTAAGGATAGCGATTCGGGAGATAAAATTATACACACAAAGTTTATGCTACATATTATGTTTTTGACGTAATCTAGGACAGAGGACATTGAACAACGGATGAGACAAGTCAAGGTTGCTTCGGACTCGCCAATTATCGCCTTGCATTATTGAGTATTGTTTAGCTTCACTTGGCATTTTGCGTCTATTTTCCTATGACATTGTAATGTAATAGCATATATATGTTACTAGTCTTATTGGCCTTCGTGGTGTCTGAATGTAAGCGTGACGGCTGCGGGTTCAATCCCAACTCGGGGGAATAAATCATATCAATTCCTCGCTCTGGCTCTTGCCAGAGCAACGATACAGCGATACCATGATACAGCGCGGTGTTGAGTTCCGCCACTCGACATGCAAAGTGTTGAATATTAGGCGGAAACGAAGCGGAATGTCTCAACAGTAGGTTCCTTCTGTCTACCCCGCTATATGCGGTATACAGCGTGAAGCTATTATTAGTTTTAAGTTATTATTATTATGTATGGTACAATGATAATGTGATGTGAAGAGTGTGTTCGATTACTAGTGGCAAAAATATACATATATATATATATATATATATATATATATATATATATATATATATATATATATATATATATATATATATATATATATATATATATATATATATATATATATATATATATATATATATATATATATATATATATATATACATATATATTATCGTTATTTATTGTTAGTATAAAATAAAATGTCTTCACATTTATATATGCTTTGTTTTTCACACTATGCAACTGATTTGGATGCGGTTTCAACTGAGGCGGTGATTCAAGAGTATTGCTTATATCTAAACCTAATATGTGCATATTATAAAATATATTATGTAAATAAATTTGCTTCACGCTCTCGATATATCCCGTACATGCCAGGGTAGGCAGAGGGAACCGTAGGTTGAAGGAACTTAGTGTTAAGACACTCCGTTCCTCGCTTTCCGTATTTTGAGGCAATGTGTGTGAGTGGCGGAACTCATCGCCGCGCTTTTGTCTTGTAACCAGAGCGAAAAAAAGTTAAAATTATTCATTTTCCCCGAATGGGAATCGAACCCACAAGCCGTCGCGCTTACAAGCTGACGCCTATGCTATGCCTCTTTGCCCGTGACGGTCCTCAAGGGTTCCACATCATCATTTAATTTAAACGCTTTGGTGATACAGAGTACGTACCGAATTCGGGCGGAAGGCGGAGAAAATAGTGTTAAAACACTATGATATCTCTGCTCGCCCTGCTAAAAGATGAATAAAGCTGCAGCTAGAATAAAATCTTTCGAATTTGGCCGAAGTGGTCTGTGATTCCGAGGCGTCAAGTGTAATTATAAATATAAATTTGTATTGATATAAAACGTAAATAATTTTTTCTTTTAATTTACATATTTATTAAATAAAATTGAATATACTATTTTTATATAAATTATTAAGTCGTTAGACATACACCTATAGGTTATTATCGATATATAACCAAAAGTTGTTTCCAGAACAATTCCACCCATTCCATCGCGTAAGTTGTTTGTTATTGAAAAATATGTCCGTCTTTACGTCATAATCCATCATAAGATATTAAGCAAATTTATTTAGAGATAACTTTGAGATATTTTTTTTAAAGTATATAATATTTCAATATATTGGAACAATATTAAATAAAAATATCACTTATACGCATCTACATCTCGTAAAGTAGTGATCTAGTGTCAAAACCCTTCACATATATTTGATGGTAAATATATAAAGAAGTGATTTGTCACTCAGTGTACAAGATGCGAAAATACCTTCTATTTTCAAAAACACCTTTCAAGTTAAAACAATTTAAGATCCAAGAAATATATTATTCGAATGCTATAAAACAAGCTGTATTATTCTCTAAGTGGAAGAAATTTCTTCATCGTCTTAATAGTTCAGTCTCGCGTTAATTCCTTTTGCGGCTTTAAAATTGCGATGTGAATGGAATGGTTTTAGTCGGAAATTTATTATCGTTAATGAATTTCGCCGTTTAAATGCGCTTTAACTTTCCGTTGGCTTCTCTTTGGTATTGTAATTTATTGGGTTACAGTGAAAAGTTGTATATAAAAATAGGTAACTAGCGTATACCTAAAAATTTTGATATAGTCGATAGAAACGCTTAATTTAATTACCTTGAGTGCTTGGACGGTCTCCAAGAGGTTTGGGCCAACCTACCTCTAAGTTCTTATAGCTTCCCATATTGTTTAATAAAGTGTGTGGAACTGATGTCATTTGAATTTTATGCAGGATATTGGTACCATTGTATTTAATAATAATTGTAATATTAATATATAAAAGAGTTCTGTTCAGTTTCTTGCCGGTTATTCCCAACTGCCTTTTGAGCCGGTGAATGGTGGTAGCGACATATTCATTAGATTCAAAAGTGCTTGTAGTGTAAGTTTATTTAAATAAAGAATATATTGAATTTTATTTATAAATACTCGTATATATATATATACTATATTTTTATCTTAAATATGTCAACAACATTTTAAGAAAACTTAAAAAAAAGATAATTGCTTGTCTGACAAAAACCAGTGCGCTGTTAATAATAAATTAAATTATTTTTACATTTTCGCTCCGTCGCTGACTAAATTTCTTTCATTTTATCTGAATTTTAGGTTTATTTTAACCTACAATATGGCAAGTTTGGCAGGCAATATATAGTGTACTGTAGCAAAAAATTCATTTATTATGATTTACAAAAGGTAATCCGATGGGAATCGTGTTATTTGGACGCTCGCCACTTGTGTACTATTTATCGAATACCATAACATCATACACACAGGTTACTTAATATGATCTCTTTGGAGGATATGCGGAGTCAGGTAAACTGACCGAATCCGCAACGAAGAGATACACAGAATGGTAGGTACCAGCGAAGAACGTGCTTAGGTGGTTTGGGCATGTCGAGAGAATGAATGGAGAAAGAACGGTAAAAAATATATATGAAGCAAAAGTGAATGGTAAGAGAGGTAAGGCAAGACCTCATTTGACCTCATTTGACCACGAAAACACAGTGTAGAAGGTACTGGAGGTAGGTCACGTAAAAAGCATGAGGACGCCCCGGAGAGCATGTGTGAAGAGGTTAATGACAGTGGAAGAGACGAAAGAGGTATGCAGGGACCGCAGCGTTTGGCACTAGGGATAAAACGTGAAGATATGTATCTATGTTACTTAATATAATAATGATAATTTAATTTTTGAATCTATATATAACGCATATATGTACATATGTTAAGATTTCCGATACACATACTGAGTGAAGGCTATAATTTCGTATGTAGATTCCTTGGGGAGTATAGGGTAGCAATAAAGAGAGATATTTCTGATATCCTATGGGACCAACTAAATATTATGTTTGCTTAATATATACTATTATACTTTTTATATATATTATTTTATTTATACTATATAATATTATACATTTTCCTGTGAGACAGTCCATGTAAATGGAGTTGTATATTATGTCATAATTTTTTTAGCAAGTCGTGCTAGTCATCATCGTGTGCTATGAAACCTTGATACAACGGAAGCTCTCAAATTAATGATCTATACTTAAATCATTTTTTACACCGACTGTCCGCTTATACTTTAATTAGGTTTATTGCGAAGAGCGCACATTCAAATCCTTTACTTTAAAATAGTAAAATTGATTCAAAAATACATACATAAGTTAAATACATAACGTTTCTTTAGCATAAGAAAAATTAATAATTTTCCGGTGTATTTAGAAATAAATTATAAATTAATGTGATCGCTGTGATCGCTGTCCTCTCTTGGGAATGAGTTATTTTATATCAAAAATTTATATAAAAAAAATAGTACCATTTACTTATTTAAGCCCATCGTAGCTAAAAATATAAAATTAAACTTACGGCGAAAGGTAATAATGTATCAGCACTTGAAAAGCACGGCTTATTCAAATTAGTATCAAAACTTGGACACTGAAAAATGAAATTGCAGAAGAGAATATATTAAAAAAGTTAAAAAGTGAGATTTGGAAGTTACAAAAGAATAATAAGGGATACAAGGGATACGTAATCGAGAAACTTGACTCGAGTGAGGTTGACTTTAATTGGATAGGCCGGTGAAATTTAAAAAACAAATTTAGCTCGCTCTTATCATTTTTATTACAGTAAAAATAAAATTATTATCAAAATGTATGAAATAATATCTATAAAAAATTTATATGAAATTGCTTGTACACAGTGCGTTGTACCTAGTGTTATTGCCAGGGTCTGCCTTCTGACACCACATTGTACGATTTTCAACATATCGATGGACATATTGCACAATTTTCCACATATCGATGGACATGTTGCACAATTTTCCACATATCGATGGACATGTTGCACGATTTTCAACATATCGGGAAAAAAAAGCATTTAAGGTTATTTTTCCCAATATACAGTATTAATCATAATTAAACATCATACAAAATTCAAAGTGACTTTCTGTGTCACAAGTCACAATTATTCTGACGTGCATCTAATTACATTTCAGAATGTTCTCAAAATCTAAACGGTCCAATTTCCCCTTTTCATTTGTTTAGGTGTGACAGGCTCGTGACAGATTGAGAGACGGAGCAATTCGGGAACCACTATACTGGTAGCCTTTATAAATATTTTCTGTTTATTATACGCTATCATTCAAAGCTTACGTCCATGTTTTTCTAGTATTGATTAAATTCTCCAATTTTATTAGTTTGAGCAGCAATGCCAATCAAATTGCGAATAGTTAGAGACAGTCTTGTATTGAGATTAGCGACAGTCTTGTATTGAGATACTCCCACGCTGAAGTCAGGGCAATCTATTTTTAATATGTACATTTTGAAGGATTTTTTATCACATGAGTATCGGTAAGACAGTATTTGATCTTAAATTCCAATTTGGGTACCAACATATATTAGAAATCAATGCCTTACAGAGCGGGGAAATAACAAAATTAAAACAAAAGAACATCTAAATTTACTTGAAAAATACGTATCAAATGTAAATTTATATTGAAACTCCTTACATTTATTCTGCCTAAGGTAACATTACATCGGCAAACGACGCAGGTAGCAAAACGTTTTATTTTATATTTCTAAATAAAGTATAGCTTCATAGCAGAGTACGTTGTGGCGCAATAAATGCAGTGCTTATGGGTTCGATTTTCAATATGTGGTATTATGTTCTTTCATTAATCTGGTTAAAGTAAAACGCAACTTCTTCTTCTTCTATCAACACGCAATATTTCGAGCGGAGCGGAGAACAGAGAGCCTTCACATCAGTTTCTCTCTGGCTCTGCTATATGTGAAAGTAAGCGTGAAACTAAAATGCTAATATGTATCGATAAAGCAAAAAACTAAATAAAATTAGATCAAATACGTATTGATTATTGATTTGAAATAACTAAGGAGTTTCGTATGACAATAACCCATTCTAAGTTCCTGAGATATTTCTGGCTGCAGTTATGTAGACTATAGCCTACATAACCATAGCCTCGGAATCCCTCAGTGAATGGACTGTCTAACACAAAAATATGTACAAATATTCAGTAATTATAGGTCCTCCTCCTCTTACCTCTTCATCTTAAAAAAAATAATATAGAAATATAGATTTACATCCAGAATTTAAAACACCTACCAAAATCATATAGCACCGACACGACGAAAACTCGTTTTAAAGCCTAGAATGCGCTTTTACACGAACTTTTAATTAAAACGTTCGCGCAAAAGACATTGAAAGGAAAGCCCAGTGACCTGTGAGCGCCGTGAAATTCATTATGTATAGAATTTTCTTTATTTTGTGCTTAAATTAAATTATAGGCCAATAAATAAGCTATTAGAGACTTTTTTTTAGTATACTTTATTTATTATATACCAAATTCAAATTCAAATTGACTTTTACAAGCACTTATGAATCGTCGAATGAATCAGTCACTGTCGGAAGGCACCGGTTCGAAAGGCAGTTCTGCTGAGAAGAGCCGACATGAAGCTCAACAGTTGCTCTTTTAAATATCATTATAATAATGATTATTAAATACAATGGTAGTAGAATCGTGCATAAAATTCAAATGACATAAATTCTATACATTTTTATCATACAAATATTCCTGTACAGTGTAATAGGCTTTACTCACGAGAACAGTTTTAACATTTTCTGTTTATTTCTGAAATGGCAAGTTTAGAGTAGATTGCGGTTTTTGTATTATAGACTCATATACATTAGTAGTTTTGCTTGTTGTTATGGTTACATTTTTTATTAATCAATTAATTAGTTAATGAATCGAATTTGGGCAGAAAGTAAAGAACGGAATGTTTTGACACTCTGTTTGTCTAGCTTGTTTTGAACGAAACATAGCGCAAAGCTTTGAAAACCATTTATATTTTTAAGTAAATTTTCATAAAACAATTAGAAACCTAAAGTGAATTCATTTTAATTTATGAAATATCGATATATTATGAACAATTCTAGAAATATTAATAATATCATCGTTGATTCTTGAATCCCTCCTACTTTTTTTTTATTATTGTAACAAATCATACGTACAGGAGTACAAATCATGTGCAATTGTATCGTCAACTTATAGGCACTATTTGTCGTAGCAAATGTATTTTTTTTAATTCTAAAAAGTCACTTAATTTTAAAATGTAGTATATACTTTTTTTACTTTATTAATAAACGGTTATTAGTTTCTCTTTAGGTATATTAGAAATGAATTAATAATAAAGAGCATCATAAAACTTGAAAAGCCATTAATATTAGAAAATTTCAATGTGACTCTACAAGAGGTCGACGCACCACGTAAAATATTTACACACAGGACAAAATAAAACTTCGTCTAATCGATGTACGGTTAGAACTTTCAAGTTTTGAAAAGCTCCATCAAATGCTATAGATTTTGATGGAGTTTTCTCCAATAGACAGATTGTTTTAAGAGAAACGTATCAAATATGCGTATATAAAATAAATAAATATATATATATATATATATATATATATATATATATATATATATATATATATATATATATATATATATATATATATATATATATATATATATATATATATATATATATATATATATATATATAGACGAAAATATGAAAGCAAAACGACGCAAGCAGCGACTGTACTGGTACAAAATAAACGTAAACAATAAGTCGACCTTTGAAACTAGTTTTGGGATCAAGGAACTCATTGACTAAATTTAGATATCAGAATATGCAAATAATATCCATAAAATACTGGACTCGATTTCCAATTTGAAGATTAAAGTTATTTTTTTTTATCGTTAATTCTTATATGAATCTAAAACTCGATTTGAAAGGAAAATTTAAATATATTTTTTTATGGATATTCTGTATTTTTTTTCATATATCATTAGAATCGGAACTTACCATCCCTTACTGTCTCTATTTTGCCCATTGCTTTCCGTTCTCCATTCTGGTGTTATCAGATTTTGAAATTATATAGAATGTATGAGATAACTGACTGTAAATGCGACGGTTACAGATTTGATTGCCACTTGGGCTTCTATTTACTTTTCCTTTACTTGCCCGCTCTAGTAACAAGGGAACGTAGTGTCTTAACACTAGGTTCTCTCTGCCTATCCTGCTATATGCGGGATACAGCGTGAAGCTAGAAGACATAAATACAGTCAATCCTTCTGGTGGAAATTGATTCGATTTTTTCTTTCTTTTTCAAAATTCTTCGACGTTATTACATAGACTTTATAAATTTGCACACGTTTGTCGCAGAATTAAGCATGGAATGCAGTAAAGTTATACAAGCCGAGGTCACGGTCAAGAGGCAGCCGCTATGTGGAGTGTGAAGTCGCTATATGTGTTCGCTATCGTTGTTAGATTTTTGATTTCTTATACTAAAAAAAATATCAAGAAACAAAACTTCTTTTGAAAAGTTGTAAATAATTAATTTGCTATGGTTTTACAATTTTTTTACCTTCTAACTCCGTCTGGGAATCAAACCCGCAATTAAATTGAATCTCATAGACAAACGTCATACACACTTTGACATGATAGAGTCACACGAGTATATCTCTAAGAAGAATCTTTGATACAGTTAGAACTTTTCCGCTCTTGGGATTAATATAATGGAATCGAAAAAATTGTAACTGAAAGAAAAAGAATGGCCATGTTGAATTTCTTCCGTCAGTTCTTCTCAAGACATTTTTTCCAAACTAAAGTTAGTTTTGTTTCTCTTAGTTCCATAAATAGAATGTAAGCCATGTTATTAAATAGTGTTGTTATTTCTTATAAAATAATAATAATAATAATAAATAAACATATATTTGGTTTAGTCATAGTGTGGGTTCCATTTCCAATTTAGAAAGTGACTTATTTTCAGTTTCTCGTTCTGATATTAAGAAGGAAGTATGAAGAAGCACTATTGTGTTATATATAATCTAAAGCAAAATTAATTTATTGGCCTATTTTTTTTAAATTATTACTGTTAGTGATGTGAATGGACGTTGGAGCCTTATTACAAAAATAGAACGGAGAGTTCTACATTTGACAACTAGATTTAGCTTTTTAATTGTTTGATTTTTAGAACAATATGAGATCTAAAACCTTTCAATCAATAAAGGGATAATAAAACGTAAATTGTAATGCGCGTTATGTTGTTAGCCTTGTGCAGAAGACTAAGGTCTTAGCCCGTTTATTATTCATTTGTGCGTTGTTTTTTAATTATTATTGTTGTTTACAATAACACTCAGAGATGATAATTAAATTTTAAACGATGTTAAGTCTATATATATATATATATATATATATATATATATATATATATATATATATATATATATATATATATATATATATATATATATATATATATATATATATATATATATATATATATATATATGAAATACGTGAAGCAAAAACTTTAGACCCTTTTTTACGAAAATTGCGCCGACGGAGGAGTATGAAATTTGGCACACTTATAGTTTATGTCTAGGAGAAGTAATGATTATAAACTTCATTAAATCAATATACAAAACACACACACTACCATATGCTTAACAATATAACATTTGTGTAAAGTGACATACACGTTGCTATGGCAATGCGTATTTAACGCAACGGTCCTCTAGACCCAAGTACAAAGGGAGTATAAATACAAAACATATAGTGTCAATAAATATTAAATTACGTTGATGAGAACATTTATCAATAAGATCCAGTACCTCATGAGATTAATTCGTTCAACCAAACGCACTCTTCAATTTTACAATATTAATTAGGAAGGCATAGTGATTTCTATTCTCTATTTTAAAAAAAAGTAGAAGAATTTCGGGTCACTAAATGCTGTTGCCAAGTTCTAAATACAATATCACGATTTACTATCAAGTGTGATTGCTTATTGAAATGCGGTTAACCTTGTATATATGACTAATACTAAACCGATACTTTACAGAGCAAGGTCTAAATCCAAATATGAAATGAACAAGTAGCTCATTGTTTCCCGAAATGGTACAGGAAATTATTAATAGCATTTATGGTGTTCGAGTATGTTCGTTACATAATAAGCTGTTGTGAATTTTCATGGCGTAGTTTTAAATAAGTATTTGTTTTAAAGTAAATGATAGAAAATGCGTGGTGGTGGCGGTGGGTTTCAGTCCCCAATCGATGGTATGGTTTTTCCCCATTTCACACAAACTTTTCTAGGGTTAAAATACTTTAACCCTAGATTCTTGCTATAGGATGGACAAATCTCTCTTCTCTCTAAGTTAATTATAATAACAGTTAATTTAGTTGTTGAATACTTTAATTATATTGACGTAAAAAGGGAAAAAAAGGAAGGCTCACTGAGTTCCTTACGCCGGTTCCTCTGAACTTCTGAATTGATGGTAAATTGTTTGAATTTCAATAAACGAAGTATATTTTCTTATTTTGAATTAAATTATTTGACTTTGACTTTGATCTTGACTTTGACTAGTGCTCTAGTCATTGGTTTGGGAATATAATAATAGGTGTGAGTTCAAATACAAATAATATTTATTTAAATATCTGCCTCATATTGCTTTTATATAGACAATAATCTTGTACGTACCTACCGGCTTCACCACTGTGGTGAAACCACCACAAATGAAAATTATAAAAAAATTGTGCACGACCGATGGCACTTTCTAAGTGATCGTTTATATCGTTTCTAAAAATTAACTTAAAGTAATATAGCCTATAGCCTATAGCTTATTTTAGCCTACACAAATATGGTATAAACGTCACAACAAACAATTTCTACACCTCAATAATAATAGTACATAAGTATACATATATAGTAACGTATTGATACTTTAATATATTTTGCTAACAACTTGACACTAAACTGACGTCATAGTGCCTTTTCTTTTTTACAATATATGACTTGATTTACCACACCTTGACCGTAGAATACCTAATTGTCATAAAATGCTTGTAGTTTCAATGCCTTCACATCTTCTTTGCTTGCGCTCAATTCGAACAGGTCAAGATGAGCGTGGTCTTCGCGAATTACATTGGCAAATTATTTTAGTGAGTGAAGACTTTACTCTATTTTAATTATAATTATTATTTTTAGTCGATATCGAGTATCGAGATATCGAGTTTATTTTTATAAGCTTTATCTATCATTATATAGTTAAAGTTAAATTATGGATCCGATGGAATATCGGACACCTTTTCCCGCATGTAGCAGATAGAGGAAAGCGTAAAGATACTTTGTTCTCGATTTTCCCAATATTTTTCAAAATGGTTCAAAACCAGAGCAAGGAAATTAAGGGCCAACTCCACAGGTTACTGATAAAGTTTCAGATGGTGACCTGTACTTAATGCTGTCTACCAGATATAGGCTGATAGTTTATACAGGTCTTTATCTGCTAGATATATCTATCTGAGACCTGTGAAACCAAAATTTATTTTTTTAACTGCCAGACAAGGAACATATTTCTCCTCTGAGACTTTATCACCAACTTATGAAACTGGTCCTAAATAAATCATTTTCTGAGCGAGAATTGAACGAATAACGGTCGCGTTTACAGACAGAGAGGACGGTGTCATAATAATATTTATATGTAAAATGGTATCTTTGTATAAAGACCATATATTTACTTTGACTGATATGTGCGCTTCATCACAATGCTATAGTAAAAAACGCAATAAAAATAAATATTAGAGGACCGGTTTAGAAAAATCATGAGAAGATCTGAATAGCACTAAAATCACAAAGTCAAAGAACTTATAAATTATATGATTCCGTTAAGTGAATTAATTATGTAAGTATTATAATTATACTTAAAAATATTTTATTTATGTATATTATAGACGAGAAGAAAAGAACATTGGCTCGTAAAATTTAATTATATTATATATAAAACAAGGTACTTGTTGGTCGGTTCGTGTACTCCATTTTTATAAAGTAAAAAATTCTCACCAGGCTTAACCACATGTGATAAGGAGCAGTTCTAATGTTTAAATTTTAAGTCTTCTGGTATTAAAAATTAATACTATGAGCTATTAAACTTTTTTTTATTAGCTTCACGCATATAGCAGGGTGGGAGGGCATCATTAGGTTCCTCCTACTGTTAAGACACTCAGTTCTCCACTTTCCGCCTTTCGAAACATTGTGTGTTGAGTGGCGTAACTCAACGCCTTTAAAATTGTAATTTAAGTCTAAATGTAATTTAAATAATTCAACTACAATTCGGATGAACACTATACGAACTATATAACCTGCAAATTCGTTTGCGTGGACTATAAAATGTAAAATGTAATTCTTCCCCGTTCTTATTGGATTTTTGGGAAATCCCCTCTTAACGCTCCCCTATACTCTCGTGTAGGGCACACATGCCAAACTTCATGATCCCACGCGACGTTGTTTGTCATTCGTTCAGTTATCAACGAGTTGTATATACATATATAGATATATATATATATATATATATATATATATATATATATATATATATATATATATATATATATATATATATATATATATATATATCTCAGAGGGTGTCCAGCCAATTATCTGTCGATATTTGGTTTCCGGCATACGGGTACGCGACCCCGGGACCTCGAGCCACCACTTTCATAACCCGATCCAATCCATGTAAGTGGTGTCCCTCCCCTATATTCCAAGTCTTTCTGCCTCTTATTCCTTTTCCTTTCTTGGTTTCTCCCAGTAATGGTTTGGAGGTCAGATGGCAATCGCTCCACAAAAAACCACTTCGCCACTCATATGGACCGATTGGTCTTAGTCGGAAGGCAGACCCTGCAAAAAGCCGGGACTTAATGCCAGGAAGAAGAAGAAAGAAGATATATATATATATATATAGATTATATATATATATATATATATATATATCTATATATATATATAGATATATATATTATATATATATATATATATCTATATATATATATATATATATATATATATATGATAAGTAACATTACAAGGAGTAACATAAATACTGTAGTATTTATGTTACTACTTGTTAACCGTAAGAAAAGAATAACACTTATGAACAACCCCATGGGATAAGGCACTTTCCCTTTATTACAGGTTATTCTGTAACCTATCTAAGAGAACAGTACCTCATCCAATTGTTGTAGTGTACGTAGTGTTTTGTTTTTATTTACATTGTAATGTCTATCATATTGTACTATAATACACTTTTATGAAATATATCATTATTATTATTATTATTATATAGGCATTAGGTCAATAGATATCTCTAAAACGGAAAGCGAAGAATAAAGTGATAAAAGCATCTTCTTTAATTTAGTTTATGCGTGTGTGATTAGGGCCTTCCAAACATATCTGTTCTTTGTAGATCATCTAAAGAATACTTTACATTAAATCTTTTGTCTTTCCAATGAAATGTGGGAAATTCGTAAAGGAAAATAAACATGCAATGAAAAATTCATAGAATTGTCTTGAACACAGCTTATATAGTGAGATATTGCTCAGCTCAAACATTTTAGATGTCAAAGGCCGGGTTTCTTGTGACACACCCGCAACTGATAAGCAAGAAAGTATTGCTTTGACGTTATTGGCTTTTAAAGGTCGAAGAACAGTCACTCGCATTGTTTGACAATATTTACGTGTGACCTATTTTCTTCAGGTGTGATTCATATGGAACTGTGGTAAGCTACTGTACCAATGAAATTGCAAGTGAAATTTTACAGGAAGTTTACAATTTGAATGACTGCCACACTGAACACATATCCGATATCTATTTTTCGCTCATTTAGATACACTAGATATTGAATATTAATATTTGCTTTGCATTCAAATTTATAGCTGTGATATGGTATATAGTGACGGTCGGCCGGAAACGAACCTGTAGCACCTCTGGCGTTACACTTGGTCGTGACCTGTGGTGATCTTTTACCATCAGGTGACCCAAACGCTGACTTGCCTTGTTTTCCTATTTAAAAAAAATGTTCAGTCAGGTATATTTCAAATGGTTCGCGACAGTATATTATAAAACAATAGACGAATGTTGTCCAAACTTTTAAATGCAATACCTCGGCCCAAAATAAGAATCAAGGCGGATCATAAACAGCCTAACTCTTAATGAATAACGATAAAACCAACAAACGAAAGGCCGACGATCATAAATTCGCACAATGTCAATACCTTCATTGTTTTTCCTATAATCCTGATGACGTCCCTTTCAATCCGTTCTGGATCCGGTTTATGGCAGTTTGAATCGCTTTGAACCGCTAATTAATATGTGTATAATATATTTTAGTATGTTTTGGCTAAAATTATGAAGAGGGTTGTTAATTGGTTCGCTCTGTTCAAATTCAAGGAATTCCCTCCTATTGACTGACATGCAATGTCTCAAATTCGGACGGAAACTGGAGAAGACATTCCATTTTGCCAGATACTTCCCCACTTTGCTATATGCGAGCTACACCGGGAAACGGAAAAATAAATATTTTATGTTTTTTTTTACAAAGATCTTCCTTTACTTTAAAATTAAGGGTCCATTTTATTTGTAATTATCAGGCTACTAGTACGTACTTACATATGTTTCTAACCAAGTATTCATTAAATTAATTTTGGTAAAATCTGAAAAACAAATGAAACTTCATGGAAGCTTAAAGCTAAGAGCTTTCTCTTTCCTTCTTTTCTTTCTCTTTCTGGTGTGAGACTAAGCTGCTTGTTGTGCTCACAACTTTTCCAATACAGTGAACTATTTGTTGTATGGGACCTGGAATATATATTTTTTAATTATCTATTTGAATTTAGTATAAAACATTTTTTTCTCATTTACCATTGCAAATTATAATTTAAAAACGCTTATAGTTTTTTACACAATTTTTATGACAAACTACGGACGTTAATTTCCACGACTCAAGCCTCTTTTACCTCGAATTCAGACAAAAAGCGGAGAACGTAGTGTCTAGATATTAGATCTCCCTGTTTACCCTGCTAATACAGAATATTGAGTAACAATAGTAAAAAAAAACTAAAAGCTAAATATTTCCATGACTTTTTATAACAATGATCTTCCCGCACTTCGCATCTTATTGTCTGGTTTTACTTCTGATTACAATCCATCTGCTGCCATTGCGGATCCTTTCTTTAGCTCGTCTTTGTTCTTTCGTGCCAATAACGTCGATATGTTTTGTTCTACCAGCTATTTATGCCAATTGATGCCTTTAATAAGCTTTAAAGGATAAAGCTTTCGTTCTTTTCCGAATTTTGTTAGAAAAAGATAAACGTGTGCGTTACGTGTTTGATAGTAGGCTTTTTACAATGACGTTTCTTTGAACCGACTTTGGACCTAGTACTTAGTTATTGATCGTCGTGGCGCAGAGGCACAGCGTCTCCCTGTAAACGCGACGGTTTGGTGGGTTCGATTCTCACTCGGGGAGAATTAATAATTTTCATTTTCTTCGCTCTGGTAACAAGGCAAAGTGCGGCGTTGAGTTCCGCCATTTAACAAGGAATGTCTCGAAAGGTATAAAGCGGGGAACGGAGTCTCATTAGCCCGCCCTACCAATACCATAATTATTATGTATAAAAAATGAATACTTATTATATATAAAATAGTCTTACCGAAGACAAGATGGCGACGAATGCTTTTATTGCTACAGTCTAGAAAGTTTTGTATTGTTTTGTTATTTGTCGGTTCTAGGTAGCAGCTGAGTACAGATTACTACGGTTTAGCTGTTATAAGTGGCAAGCGCTAGGGATGGCCGGCCATTGAAAAATATCTCATTATTGTAAATTGTTTAATATCCGGTAAAGCCATCTATATACTACATTATATTTTCAGTATGCGTGTGATGGCTCTTAAGTTAAAGTGCTAGGTTGGCACATGTGCAGTCTGACAGTAAGGCGTAGGGAACCTATTGCTCAGATATTAGGTTCCCAATTTTTAAAATATGACGTGTTAAGTTGCGAAACTGAACGCCCCGCTTAATTTGTTTCCATAGCTAGATAATGAAAATAATTAGAATTTTCCCAAGTGGGAAATGAACCTGCAACTTTATCGTTTATAATCAGATCATGTGTCATTGCGCCACTACGAAATTATACTTTTATTACTATAAATTGATTTTGTTACTATTATTTTACATTAATCTCTATGAAAAAAAGTTACACACAATTTAATTTTTTTCAATAACAAGATCGTACTCTCAAATCTATCCTTAAAGCGTTAGTTTTGTAAAACATCAAACAAACTATGGCAGCAAAGAGATTCAGAATAAACTGGAACTGCTTGACACCTTACAGTATTTATTTCTCTAGCGCCTTGTAATTTGCGGCCGCGTTTTGAATGCGAATATTTCCCAACGTCGAAATAAATTTAAATCTAAGAGAACTCTCGCTGGAGCCGTCGCCTCGATCTATTTTTAGGTTATTAAAATTTTGAAACTTGAATTTTATACTTTACCTTCACTTTGATGCATTTGGAAGGTAAAACACAATTGTTGCAAAATTGAATAAAATTTAAGGCTTTTTAAGGTTCCGTACCATAAAAGGTAAAAACGGAAACCTTTTCGGATCGATTTGTTGTCCATCTGTCTGTCTGTCCATTTGTCAAGAACATTTACTCAAATCAAGTGGAGGTATCAAGTTGAAATTCATGTTTAACATTGTGTTTACAGTCAAACGCTCTTTAAAGAAACAAATAAATAATATTTTGTAGTACCTAAAACTAGTTTTTACGTTTAAATCGACTTATGAACTAAATATTGTAATTCAGCCTAAAACTTTCCTATGAAATACTTTTAAATACTTCTTTGTAGCTCCGCATATGGCTTTGAAGTTCTTCAGTAGACTGAAAATGGTAGCAGTAATACGTATTTATATTTCAGTATCTTTATAATTTTTTTTTAGCTTCATACGGTGTATATATATATATATATATATATATATATATATATATATATATATATATATATATATATATATATATATATATATATATATATATATATATATATATATATATATATATATATATATATATATATATATATATATATATATATATATATATATATAAAATTCTAAAGTTCTTGAATTACTGACTGACAACACACAGTCGAGCGTGCGTAGAGAGCTATAATATGGCATATTTGGCAAATACGGGAACTTTATCAAACGGGATCTTACATGTGAAAATCTAGATATATGAAGTCGTGAGCTACAATTTGTTTATATGTAATGTCATGTGTCATCGGCTGTGTAGCATCGAGTACCACTACTTAGCAAACAATTCTCATTTAAAAATTAGTTCTACATAATTCTTACAAAAAAAGAAAAAGCTATAATTAGATCCTTAGATCTACATATGGGAAATTATTGAAAATAATATGTACATATATAATAAATGCTTCTTGACCTCTCGATAAGAAACGATCAACATCTTGATATTCTGGTCATATTTTCAGTAAGCACATTAAACAATTTTCCGCTCCCCGTATCAACGTTACAATAAAAAAGGGCTTTTAATCTCTACCATGGAACTCAATTTGTCACATAAAAGATTCTTTAGTGGATTTATTAAAGTGGTCTCAGACCGATACCCTGAGGGACCCCGAGGATTTTTACTTTCTACACATTTTTTACCAATGTTGTGTATATGTCATTGCTACGAGTACTTTCTTTGTTGTGGGACATTTTTTTGTGCAATTTTGTGAAGTAGGAAGGAATACAACTGCTTCAGCTAAGGAATTTAGCTTCAATTTTTAATTTCACGCTGAATAGTAGAAGCCGTTGCCGCATTTTATGTAGGATAACGTATATATTATTAATACTAGCTTTTTTCTCGCAACATTGCCTGCGTGAATATAAAATTTTTCCATAAGACATTTGGCCATGGTAACAACTAATCTATCCTCACCTATTTACAAAATAATGAAACAAGTATATCAAAAGGATAATTGATTGTCAATAATTAATCATTGTAAGTTACTAATAAAAAAAAGTCCCACTGAGGTTCTTGCGCCGGTTCTTCTCAGGCATAAACTTTAGTGAACCGGTAGTAAAATATTTGATGTTCAAAAAAAAAGCTTGTATTTTCTTATTTTAAATGAAATTGTTTAATTTTGACTTTGACTTTTATAATTGCTTATTTCTATAATCGAAAACGACGATTTCTCATTAAAATTTTCTATCATTATAATCCCAATAACTTATCAGCCATATTTTAATATCACATGTCCAGTCTAGTGCTGCTTGGGTTCTTTAATAACCTTGTATGTCAGTATCTTACAGATTTATTAACTTTTAAGTTTTATTAATTTATTAAATTAATTAATTAACAACTAATTATTACGTTAGATAGGGGTCACTTTGTCTTTATTTAAATTTTACTTAGAATTCGGTAACAATTTTTTTTATATATTAGAGATCTATTTTAGTAAAAGTAAGTTACAGTAATATTACATAATAGAATTTTAGTTTCTACACTGTGTCTGTTCGTATATATGTGTATAAAAATATACTGGTGGCTATTCGAGTGGTTACAATAAATCGTTTAAGATCGCCGAGGCCCGAGGGTATTGAGTTTGGGTCTAAAGGACCTGTCAGCGCCAAGATTTGTACTGCCTTTTGAAATTTGTTTATTTCCATCCATATTTTTTTAAAGAACACCTTTTTTTATTGAACACAGTTTTTTTTTTCTGTTAACTTTACATATATATATATATATATATATATATATATATATATATATATATATATATATATATATATATATATATATATATATATATATATATATATATATATATATATATATGCAGAATTATTTAAGTTGTGAATGTGTATATTTAAGTATATTTTTTTTGCTTCACGCTGTATCCGATTTAGAATGAACCTCTTTGCACCAGTCCTAGCTTAACCCGGTTAATCTATTATATTCTGTGACTGATAACGCAAATTATCTCGATTTACTTAACATCAGCCGCACGTCGGAAGTACACGTCACCTCACTGTCTCGTGAGAACACGATATGTACATGTACCAGGTACATACATGAATGTAGACCATAATGTTGTTAATAATGCAAATGTTGACTTACCTACAGTTTGCTGACGTAGCACAGATGAATTTTGTCTGTATTTTAGTGATATGATAAAATGCAGCGTTAATTTTCGCTGTGCAGCGTTAAATTCTGACGTGATGGGAAAGTGGAGAACGGCCATAATAGAATAAAGATGCATGAAGCCAAGAAAAAGTCATATGCATACCTGTGAAATTAATATTAAGAATTATCTAAATATTGCATTCACGTGGGAGCTTGGACTACACTGTTATTTATATATAAGTAAAATTCAGTTCATATCTAAGCTATATTACTGCAAAGTTTCATCTGAATCCGTTCTGTAGCGTTTTCGCGAATCCCGAATAAACAAATTTTAGCATGTATAATAATATAGTATATTTTGTAAACATAGTGAAAATTTAATATTTATCCATTTTGCAATCAGAATTTTTGAATAACATTAATAACTGTAACAACGGGAAATTCAAAGGAATTTATCAATGTTGAATCAATGTCATTTTCACCTGGACTCTAAGACTTAGTTACTTAGCGAACTAAATCTTACTGCCAACTAACCAGTTCTCGCTGAAGGCAACTTAGATACTAGATAGAACTTAGATACGCTAATAATTTGTTCTTCTAGTGAGGAAAGTTTGATGACAGCTTTAGCTTTTCAAGATTATTATGAGAATGAAAATGTATTTATAAAAAGTGTTGTCAATGACATTTGGAGCTGTTATTACACTTATTTATACATCCATACTCTATACATATAAATAAAATTGAAGTGTCTGTTTCTGATTTCAAAATAACTGATTTTATCAAGGGCATATTTTTATTTACACGTTACAAAAACGTAAAACGTGTCTGTCTATCTGTCTGTCTTTCTGTTTGTCTAGGCTAATCTCTGAAACAGCGGAACCGGCCAACCATGAAGAGGTAACAAGATAGAAGCGATAGAGTAATACTTAGGCTATTTTTATCCCAAAACTCCCGCAGGATCACGATTTATATGGGGAAAATGTTCTTACCAATACTAAAAACGCTAGCGAGTATGTAAGTACTCGGCAACGCCCACACAAAATATTACATAATAAATGTTTTATAGACAAAATGATCTAAAAGGAAATACAATATTAGAGTAACATGCTATATTAAAGTAAATCTGAGAACATCAATCAAGCGAAGCCGCGAACGGGTCGCTAGTTAATTAATAAACGTACTGACATGGCTGACTGACTAAAATATTTACCATAACCTTTCTTGACCTTTGATATTACAGGTTAACTCTCTGACTTTAAACCAATGTCAGTTCTATAATTGTGTTCTGTCCTTCACTGCTTAAGGAATAATTTCAGTTATTTTCAAAAAAGGATATTTTGCTATATATCTTTATCGGATCGACAGGCCAAGGGTTAAGTGAATACATTAATAGATATTATGCAATTAAAATTTAATAGACCTTTTTATTTCATGATTATTTCCAGAAAGGACAATGAAATTCGTACCAGGTCAATTGCGCCTGGTGTCCACTAGAAAATATTCTGCTACCAGGCCTAATTGATAAGATACACGTTAACAAAGTACCTAGATTAAAATCAGCTTACCAGCAAACGTATCAAGTTATAGTTAAGTTATATATACATATATATATATATATATATATATATATATATATATATATATATATATATATATATATATATATATATATATGTATTGCATGTATATATGTATGTGTTATTTTTCGGAAAAGAATACAAAAATAGAATATTTGCCAAGCAAATAGAATTCAGATCGTAAACTTTTACGAGTGTAATTTGAATAAATGATCTTGAATTGGATTCGGGGTTTTGGATCGCTCTATTGTTCTTGGCTTTGTGGTATGACTACGTATTATATGATTGTTCATAGTTATAGGTTGATTCTTCACATTGAGACTTCAGTAGATATTTTCACTTGTACCCTGTATCCATTATACAGCGGAGTAGGCAGAGGAAACTTTTTGCTCAATATTTCGAGTCATTTTGCTTACCAGACGGGGAATGAATTATATATATATATATATATATATATATATATATATATATATATATATATATATATATATATATATATATATATAATATATATATATATATATATATATATATATATATATATATATATATATATATATATATATATATATATATATATATATATATATATATGCTACTACTAAGAACATAGAACGCTATCGTATCGTATCGTTTTGACCCACTATACTTGCGATCAGAATAACGTGAAAAAGTAATTAATTTTGTCTGTCTACATACATGTAACTATATATATATCTATATGTAAGTAACACAATAAAGAATCTCATATTCTATCAGAAATAAAATTATTATTATGATACGAAATAGGACTTGACGTCAAACAAATATTTATACAAGTGTCACATTAACACGTACAAAGCTCATGCTTTCAAAGAGATCTGTTACAGAAAATATTAATAACATTTATTTTTTTTATATTATTTTCTTTATTATATGCCTTATCGGTCACAATTCACAGTCTACAGAAACTAAATAAAAAAAAAAATTTGATAATACGTTTTCATTGAGATGACGTCGACGCCTCAACATCTATATACTATAGTGAAGCCATATGCACTAGAATTGCATCATTATCAAATGTAATCTGATAACGAAAATTAGTTATTATCTATAACATAGAGGTAATTATATGTTCAATTCAAATGTAGCTCCGATTTAATTGTCTTAGGTAATGTAACTATATTATTAATTACTTTTTGAGTTTTGTGTTTTAAGTTTTTTCACTTTATGTTCCATAGGAAAAAAGGAAATAGGTATATCAGGTCGCCAGGTCCTTCCCCCATGAGAATTAAAACTCTATGACAGTTTTTATTATTATAATATTTAACATGTATATATTTATATATGTATATATATGAGACGTAAAGTTATGCCTTCTACTTAGCATTATCCTGGCCTATTGCCAGGGTCTGCTATCCTACTTAATCGATTCTACTTTGCACGGCCATGAGCATCCTCAGTTAGTCCATTGGCTCTGACGTCCAGCCATCGCTTCCATAGACCGATAGTGCTGGCCAATATTCGCTGCCGTATAAAAGAAATGGTCGGATCATGCTCTTGTATATCAGCTCCTTGATTTTGGGCGGTATTCTGCGATCGCAGACCACACCAGTGACCTCCCGCCATGTGGCCCAAGCAGTGCTAACCCGGGCGTGGACATTGTGGTCGATACCTCTTGACTTCTGCATAACGATCCAAGTGTGTCATATGATAAAATATAACTAAGACTTCAGAAACCAACTTTTGCCCAAAACGTTCCCCATTTCCCGTTAGAACTGGAGATATTGCACTATGAGTTTCGCTACTAGATACCGCTTTTTCTCTTAACCTAATAAATTGTCCCAAATTTATATCGAACCCACGACCATCGCATTTATAACCAGAAACCACTACCAGTCCCACTGCACCACGAAAGCTTCAAAGTTAACTAACAAAATGTAGAAAGTTCAAAACAATATAACTAAACTACAAAGCTTTATAAAGTACCGCAAGCATTACATCATTGCTATGAAAAAGTTGCAGACTCGTCGCTCTTGTGAAGTGTAAACAACGCACAAACTATAACAAATACGTATTTGTATTTACTTGGAGATATTCTCAAGTTATTTTCAAGCAATATTTCTTTGGGTGAAGACTTTCTTTTGTTTTATTAAGATTTAATCGCTATTATTATTTATTTATTTAGCTTCACGCTGTATCCTGCACATAACATTGTAGGCAGAAGGAACCGTAGGTTGAAGGAACCTAGTGTTAAGACACTCCGTTCCTCAATTTCCGCCATTCGAGGCATTGCATATTGAGTGGCAGAACTCAACGTCGCGCTTTGCCTTGTTGGTAGAGCGAAGAAAATGAAAATAATTCATTCTTCCCAAGTGGGAATCGAACCCGCAAACCGTCGCGGTTACAGGCAGACGCTGTGCCTCTCCGCCACGACGGTCCTCCAACTATTGTTATAATTGAATTTAAAGTAAATAGTAAAATATTCTTTGTTTTACTCCAATAAAATATAAAGGATACAATTTGCTCTTAGTTTTAAAGACTGTACAACAGACGGCCTGTCGCTAAATGAGCGATCTCTTCCAGGCAATATATATATATATATATATATATATATATATATATATATATATATATATATATATATATATATATATATATATATATATATATATATATATATATATCAAATTTCAAAACCTGGATCAACATTATTATAGAAGGAATTTATTAAGTGCTAGGAATTTACAGACAAACTTAACGTACTAATGATCGCAAATAATTACATACATATATAACTTCACGCTTTATCTGTAGCGGGGTAGTCAGAAAGAACGGAGCGTCAAATGCTGCGGTCTCTACGTACCTCTTTCGCCTCGTCCGATGTTATTAACCTCTTCATACACGCTCAACGGGGGTACTCGTGTTTTTACGTGACCTTCCTCCAGTATCTTCGACATTGTGTTTTCGAAGGTCAACCGAGGTCTCCCCTTATATCTTTTTTACCTTTCATCACTCAATCTCTCGACGTGCCCAAACCACCATATATATATATATATATATATAATATATATATATATATATATATATATATATATATATATATATATATATATATATATATATATATATATATATATATATATATATATATATATATATATATATATATATATATATATAAACCTTGGGTCGCTCGCCCCGGGCACTGCTCTCAGCTCCTCTACCACCGATATTGGCACCCGCACGGTGTGAATGCTAAGTAGGTAGTTTCTTATCAATATTCATAATCAATTTGTAGATTAGCCTTAGAATTGTCTAAGGCTTCAAGAATAGTTTTATAGAAGGCTAAAAACATTGCCGTGAAAGCCTTATTCCCGGTTGCATATATACCTACTAAGTGCGACGTCTGTGAGTTCGATGTCCAGCTTTGTACTAATTTCTTAACACTAAGTCCTCTCTTTGCGGGTTACAGAGCAGAAGCATTTAAAAAAATCCTCAAATAAACGCACATAAACACCATGTTTTATTATATATTTATTATTTATTTATGCAGTTGTACAAAATTATTACAACAAAAAAAAATATTGTAATGCATATATCGAAGAAATCTCATAGTCTTCGATAATACTAGGCTCCCAGCCAGTATGTCCCTATACATACGGGATATGCGCAAAGTAATAAGAACAAACCGCAAAAACAATAATAAAAATCTCTCAAACCAAAATGCAATTGAAACATATAAGATTATAAGAGGAAACTTTACGAGTGAGGGCCGCAAATCGTCGCACAGGGTCGAGATACGTTTATTGTGGTACACAATTTCTGCGCCAATTTCACCCTTCCAACATTCAATTCTTATCAGGGTTGCAATCGGGACGTTCTAGGCCCTAACCATTCGAGTGAAATAACAACATAATATATTTCTAGCACCTTTTCGATGAAAGAAATGGAAATCCCTTTAAAGCAGTTAAGAGATTCCATGGTCGACGGTTTCGGGATCGATTCCCGCTCTGGTTTTAAATCTAATGATGAAGACTAGAAGAATTTAAAGGTAATTAACATGGTGGCATCCATGGTAATTATACTGAAGCCATATGTAGATGTTCATATTTTATAAGTAGCTTGGGACCTTCGCCTCTGCTCGTTTGACTCTTCAAGGTCCGCTCACTTCATTGTTATGATTACAGAAAATAAAACACTTTTGAGGATAGAAGTATAAGTAATTTCATATTTATTCGTACACGATATACTTGATTTCAAACTAAAGAACACGCATATAATAGTTTATTTTTACGAATTAGATAAATTACAGAATGTGCATTTTCATAATAAGGTAAATTTTAATGTCTTAGTGTTATCGATTATAAATTTTTTTGTCCTTTGTCGCTTTTTTTATATTTATTAATTTTGTAAACTGACACAAACAAGTCACTAAGACTACCTCTAATTACCAATAATCTGGATACGTAGCACCCCAGTACTGTGCATTTTCGTAGGAACTTCTTTCCACTGGCCCCACAAATATGGAATGGCCTACGTGGCAGTGTTTCTGGATCAATATGACAAGGTCACGGTCAAGGTTATTTGAAATAACGAATCTATTTCCACTTTAAAGTCCATCAACGCACCTTTAGCTCAAATGATCATACTTTGTGAGGACTCTCCTCACTAGGTCTGGACTATCGAAGAGCTTCAGCGTATTATATATGGATCTATAAAAATTCTCTATCTATATCTATTTTTAGACCTTGATGGATATCTTCCTTTTTTTTTATACCAAAGTGCATTAACACCTTTGAATACTTTGTACAGAAACTTACCTTTAACATAAAGTATTAATCAACTAAAATGGAAAATAAAAGTTATTATATTTAATTAATAACTTCTACCAGATGCCATTTCAGTAGTTCAACTAAGATTTTATAAAAATAAATTAAACTAAAAAATCACACAACAATTTTATATGCGATTCGTTCATACAATATTCCATTGTTGCAGGTTTCGTATGCCAGCGAGTGCGCTTGGAGGACGCGGGTGAAGGCCCCTAACACCAAAGGTAATTTCCTTGCTTCGAATAAATAAAAAAGCTAGCTGTATGAATAACTTACTATATTAAGTTACCAGGGAATTAACTTAATGTGAAAAATACTAACTTAACTTAATATATATATATATATATATATATATATATATATATATATATATATATATATATATATATATATATATATATATATATATATATATATATATATATATATATATATATAATCGCAAATATTTTTATAATAATTTCTTTTTTAATTTCAAAAAAATCTTTTATAGACCGAGAAAAATGTTCCCCATTTGAATGCGGATTTGATCCTAAATCTTTAGCTCGAATTCCTTTTTCTTTACATTTTTTTAATTACAATATTTTTTTTAATTTTTGATGTAGAAATCGCTTTAATTTTCCCCATCATTCCTACATTTAAATTAGTCAATTTCATAACTTGATTTAAATTTTTTTTTTTTTTATTACTATATTATTATTAGGCCTTTATCATGAATGAAATCAAAATATATTAAATTGATCTAATTAGGATTATAGTTTAATTTAAAACATTTGATTTGCATTCAAAAAATATTAACTTTAATTTATCTTAAACAAGAAGCAATTTGCATTTAATTTCGACTTAAAAGATAGAGTTAATAACTCCTTGTTTATATTAATTGAAACCAAAATAGAGGTATATCACTGTTAATGATAAAATTGAATAAAAATTCCAATTAGAAATATATTATAATTAAGCTGCTAACTTAATATTTAGTGATTAATATCATTAATATTTCTTATTTTATATAATTATTATAATATATTATTATAATAATTATATTATTATAATATAATATATATTAATATTTAAAAATAAAAAATTTTTTTTATAAATATTTAAAGATTAATAAATCACCTTAATATCTTTAATATCATGCTCTAAATTAAGCTATTTAAATTAAATTATTATAATAATTATTAATAATATTCATAAAACAAATCTAAATAAATAAATTGTAAAATTATTTATCTGATAAATATAATAAATTAAAGAATTATTTTTAATAATTTTATATAAACCTTGACCTCTATATAACTCTCTTCACCCTAAATCAATATTTTTATATAAATTTTGACCTATATTTAAAAAATAATAATTTAAACCATAAGTTGATAACATTGGTAAAAATCACATAGTAACAAAAAAATATCTAATCTTATAAGTATATAAAAATTTATTCATAGAATAAATTTTTATATTACTAATTAAATAACCTATAACAAACCCAAATAAAGTAACATAAATTACCATTATTTTTAAAGAAAAAGGTAAATAAATTATATAAGGGTAACAAAAAATTATTCATCCTAATATACTCCCCGAAATTAATCTTATAAATAATTAAACCATTATATATATATATATATATATATATATATATATATATATATATATATATATATATATATATATATATATATATATATATATAATATATATATATATATATATATATATATATATATATATATATATATATATATATATATATAAATATATATATTATAACCGTTCATACGATTGGTATTTTATTTACAGTGTTATGTTACGCATATTAACTCACCATTTCTGTCCAGAGCGGAGTGTGTTCTGTAATTAAAAAGGAAAAAAAATTAAATGATTTTACGGTCATTTTGCTGTTAGTCCGCCTGTCTTGGCAAGATCATTTTCCTCAAAACCTTGTATTTAATATTTAATATCCATGTCTATAGTCCCTTAGAGTACAGAGGACATCAAATTTTAACAAGTCACCGCAATCAACTTGTACTTCTCGTTTACATACAATTATGAAATTTTTTTCCCTCAGCACTTCCATTTTTTACCCAAGTTCGAAATATTGTAGATTGAGTGGTCGAAATTAACGTTAAGCTTTTCTTTATAAGTGATGTAATCCAGTACTACTTCACAATATTACGCTGGCGTTTCATACATATGTATATATTCAGGTGACTGTTGTAAATCTTTCCATATAACCTCCATACGTACAACCTAAATAAATCTTTACTAATTTGCAACACGGAACTCGCAGTCGCAGTTGTGGGCGGCATACGATTTGTCGCTACATGGTTAAGAATAGCGATATATGTTTTTTGATCAATCATTCTGTAGAATAAATAAATAGCCTCAAGCTATTTTCTGAGGTAGTGGGCCTAGTGTTAAGACACTCCGTTCTCCGTTTTCCACCGTGCGACATTGCGTAGCGCTTTGTCATGTTACCAGAACAAATTGGAACGAGGAACTGGTAATCGAATCTACAACTGTCGCGTTCACAGTCAGCCACTGTAGCACAACAGCGTTCGACGTTCATTTTGTTAAAGTCATATATGTTAACAAGTTTAAAAAATCGATTTTGACGGCATGCACCATTTTATTATCTTTTCTCACTAAATAGAAAGTTTGACATATAAGATTTAACTCAACTTTATACGATTTCGATTTTTATGATTTCTTTGTGATACATTCAACGTCTTACATTTGTAGAGGAAATTTTGTATCTACTGTCTCCTGTGAGAGCTATTTTGGGCACTACATGTGTCGAACCCAGTCTTAATTATTTCTAATAGACCAAGCGAAGCAACATGTTAAAGCTAGTGTACACATAGACCAAAGTCCTCCGCAGTAGTAAAAATAATAATGTACTCGTTGCCAACCACTTCACAAGCGTCCTTGCCTTTGTTTATTGAATAACACATTAATTAGAATTAATTAATGAAATTATTTATATATTTTCATTGAAATTTAATATTCAAATACAATGTACATGTATATTGCCATTTAAAAATGTATTTATTGTTGATGTCAATATACAAACACAGTGTATATGGATATAGCAATTTAAAAAAAATATTTGTGTTCCGTATCTCAAAAGGATTAAACTTATAGAACCTTATAGAACAATTTTGCTATCCGTCTGTCTGTCAAGAGCTTTTTTATCAAGGTCAAGCAGGAATATCAAGCTAACTTTAATTGCACATATCCAGGTCTATAGTCCCCGTTCTTCTCCAAGTCTTCGTTTTTGCCATAATTTGTAAGAAAATAATCCGCCGCGTAATCAAAATCTATAGGGTACTTCTCGTGTATCCACAATTTTCAAATTTGCCAAACAGTTAGATCTTATTGTACAAATAAGTGCAAAGGAAAAAATCAATTACAAATGTATATGTGTACTTCATTTGAAACAAAATCATTGCATGCGACCGTAAAGTTAAGTTTGTCAATTTTATCATAAAGTTGGTACGGAATCCTCCAACTGTTTTTTTTTTATTAATAAATGAAGCTTGTAAGTTTTACCATTGGACTCAAATCCTAATTATTTGTAATATCAACTTTGCTTTGTATCCAGCATATCAGGGGTATAAAGGGGTCATAGTGGAGTTGACAATGGGGGTGACCCAGTGTCCAAACACTCCGTTCTCCACTATCCAAATATATTCAAAAGAAGAAGAGTTCATTAACTTAATTAACAGTAAATAATAATTAAAATAATCCTAATATATTGTGACCATATGTTTATCTCAGTAGTATTTCACACACTTTGAGTTATTTATACTATCCCGGGGGAATATATTCTGTTATCTCTAATAGCGTTGCGCGCAGACTTAATATGAAGACTTGGTGGATATACGATTGTTATTTTTTGTACTGCAGTGTATTTTAAATGGACAATACTAAGATAAAAAGTCAGTCAAATTTTTTTTTTATTAAGGTCGTGGTAAATCAATGTTTTTGTCTTTAAAGAAGTGTTAATAGAAAAAGATTAAGCTCAAGAAGGTTACCCGAAAGAAATAAAGACCGTCGTGGTGCAGAGGTGGCTAATATATATATATATATATATATATATATATATATATATATATATATATATATATATATATATATATATATATATATATATATATATATATATATATATATATATATATATATATATCTATATATATATATATACATGCTTAAAATTATTAATAAAAGTAGTAACGTTGTCTTAGCGGTGATGCCACTAAGTTAGTTTATTCAAATAAACACTTGCAAGTATTTTTAAGCATCAAATTAACCTATCACCACCTCGAAAGGCAGTTCTGCTGAAAAGAACAGACAAGAAACTCGACAGTTGCTCTTTCAAATATCAAATTTACAATTTCATTATTAAATACAATGGCAGCTATCCTCCTCCTTCTGCATGCAATACAAATGAAGCTCAATAATTAAATAATAACTTCCTCATTCCGGATTATTTTTAACAAAACAGTTGAACGAACTAAACAATTGTTTCTCGAATCTCTATTCAGACCGACTCTTGTGCTACAAATACTCGTAAAGCTTTTAATATGAAATATTTTTATGCAGTAAAAACTGATAAAAATGCATCCTGTTCAATATTTTTATTTATATTCTAAATATACAGGGATTATTTTACTTTATATGCAATACAGGGGAAATATATGCTAAAATTCTTTCAGATAAAATCTAAATTTCAGACTCCATGCCTTTCTTTCGATTCGTAATTGCACCCGTGGTGGGTTACTTATAGTTAAATACTGTACTACTGGATTTATGCTTTATCCAGCATGCCAGCGTAGGCAGAGAGAATCTAGTTCCAAAGCACTCTTCTTCTAACACTATTACATTTCCTTCAAGACTGTCAAGCTTATTATCAACACCTTGCAGCCATCAACTAATAATAATATTCTGTGCATAAATAAAACTATTCGAGTTAAAAACACAGAAAAAAATTAAACACTTCCCATTTCAAATTTGCAACCTTCCCTCGAATTCTTTCCGGTGGCGTGAATAATTAAAAGTGAAGCCGGCAAGTCGCTGGAACAAAAGAGGTTCTGAAAAATTTAACCTGCACAGTGGTTATTTCAAAGGCGTATCATCGTTTTGGTCAGTCAGTCATTAAAAATGTGTACCAGTATTTAGGTTAGATTATATCATTTTAGCTTCTATATATCAATGTTTGCTTGCAGCTTTGGAGATATTGCGGATATGTTGTTTAGACAAATATTATTGTGAGTTTCTATAGTAAGGGGTATTATGAGATTTCTCTGCGAAACTTAACTACGCTTCATGCGTTTAACTCCGCGCTCAGATATGTCGCAGTTATGCTATAATAGTATGAATATTTTAGGAAGCATTATGAAAAAGTTATTGTTTCATTTTAAAGATAAAACGAATGCTTGCAATTTATTTAGGTTATGAATTGGGAGCTTTCTAGGGAATTATGTTAGATACAGGCCGTTATTAGATTGGCCGTTTAAAAATATAGTTAAATGTTGTTCTGGTCGTAAAAATATATAATCCGCCATTTTGAGTCGGCGGCCATTTTAGATTTACAATGTTTACATAATGGCGTTGTCATTGTAACTAAAGTTGTGGTATCAATGTGAAATCAGGAACTGAGAATTGGGTTAGTAACTATATACATAACATATATATATATATATATATATATATATATATATATATATATATATATATATATATATATATATATATATATATATATATATATATATATATATATACATATATATATATATATATATATATATATATATATATATATATATATATATATATATATATATATATATATATATATATATATATATATTGAAGCAGATAGATATTTTAGAATTACAAACAGACACTTCAATTTTATTTTTATATAAATATGTATATATAAGTCTGAAATGAAGTGAACGTTCAGCCTCTTTAAATACTAAATCCAGCATATTCATTTATTCATTGATCCGTACTGGAATGTGTGCGCCTTGTGTGTTTTTATTTTTATACGTAAATAAAAAAAAATACCAATTCTTTTTATTATAAATTCGCAGGTTCAGTTCAAACTCGTTTAGAGGGACTAACATATTTTTTCATTTTATTTTTTTAGCTCCAGCACTATCCCGGCCTAATTGCCAGGGTCTACCTTACCTTACCTACTACACTTTACACGGCCTTAAGCATTCTTAGTGGTTAGTATTACCAACGTAGAATGAAAAAAACAAAGAAAATTTTTACACATCAGCCAACCAAAATCTTTACACATCTAGAAAAGTGGATCGGAGCAACTTCAGGACACTCTTCTCTAGTGATATCTATGTTCATTGATCTATATAAATAACCCTCTAAATACATATCGATTCTGAGTACCAAATACCAAAGTCCTGTCAGACATTATTTGCAAGTAAAATGAAAAACAAAACATTAAAATTTATTCATTCCAATGAATAATATACGACATCTATTGGTATTTGACGTGTCTGTCTGTCTTTTGTCATGACTTATCTAAACTTAATCTCAAATACGTTCAACGCACTCGCTATAGTACAAGTCGTAAGTTAAATTGAAGTTTCATATTATTAACAAGGTGCCATTCACGATACAATGTTACCAATTAAGTTGGCCTCCCTCGTGTCGTACTTGCATGACTGAATCCAGATCTCAGGAATCAGGCATATGGGAATTGCAATTTTCCTCCGATGCCTTTGTACTGATTTTGCATTGTTCAAGATTCAATTTGTATCTTCATATGCAGACAAAATAATAGTTGTATGTTGGCAAGAATGAAAGCTTCGATTTTTTTATTTTTTTTTATTCAGTCAAATCCCACGTAGGTAGACCAAGACCTTAGTGACAAGACACTTGACTCTCTACTTTCCGCATGCATTTGAAGCATTATATTGTGAAGTGAGAAACTCACCGTCACGTTTTATTTTACTAAAGAAAAGTGAAATAAAAATCATTCATGTCACCACAATGATTTTAATTATGATTTTTATTATTTACTGTTTCTACAAATTCATATCAGAAATACTTTAAAAAAATAAAGCTTCCCACATATAGCAGAGTAGACAGAGGGAGCTGACATACACATATATAGAGAAATACATTATATAAATCAAATCGAATCGAAGTCAAACGTACAACCTTAACTACTAAAAGCTGTCATCAAATCCACTGAGCTACAAAACTCGAATTTATAATTTAAAATTCTTTACGATATCATTACAAGACTCATTTCCCTTAAACGTAACAGAATCGTCAAAAGCCTAAAATCCCGCCGTCTTTGTAATTGGCAAAAGTTTCGGGACAGAAATTTTATGATGCCAATTTGAAGAGCAATTAATATATATATATATATATATATATATATATATATATATATATATATATATATATATATATATATATATATATATATATATATATATATCAATTAGTGAGTTTAATTGCTTTGATAGGATAGGATAGGATAGGATTCTGGCCTTTTCGTATCCATCTAGACTTGGCTGACCAATCCGACGGTTTTTTTAATTGTTGAACTCGGTTAGAGTAAAAAAACCGTCGGATTGTTCTGTAAGTTACTTTTCAAGAATGATTGGTTACCTCGGTTTATCTTCGAGAACACAATATTGAGTATACTGGAGGAAGGTCACGTTAAAAGAATGTGGCCTCCCCGAAATGTATGTATGAAGAGGTTAATGACAGTGGACGAGGCGAAAGAAGAATGGCGCTCCGGTCTCTCTGACTACCCCGCTAGGGACAAAGCGAGACTATATATATACATATGTACAATTAATTTTTATAAGCTTTCAATGAAATTTGCCATAAATTTGAACAAATATAAATATATATAATATAATATATATAATATAATATATATAATATAATATAAGGTAAATATTCAGAAACGTATAAAAAATAGTTGTTTAAAGTGTCCAACTGTGTCGCAGGTTCGAATACTTATCTGCTCAAATTTGGAAACTATCAAAAATATACTATAGCTCCTTTTTAGTATTATAATCTACCTTGTGTTAGTATCAAATATCAAAATTAATGTTAGCTAGCGTAAAAAAAATATTTGCAGCTAATATTATTGTATAAACTTATGAAGTTACATTTTTTACATATAAAATTCAGATCTTGCAATTTCAATTTCTTACAAACGATTTTGCAGACGGAAAAAAAAGAACAATGTAGCTCTAAATTACTATCGTACAAAAATACAGTGAAAATACGAAAAAATCACCACCAGAATTACAAGTGATAAAGTAAAATTATATTTCATATGCCATAGCCATTAAAACCTCTATCCATAAAATACTGCAGAAAAAAAAGCTAACCTACCCGCAATCAGACTGTAATTACGTCCTCACCGCCATCTAGTGACTAAATTAAATACTCAACATTAAAAGCCCGTTAAAAGTGCACTTTTCCCGAAGTTCTTCCGCCGTAATTGGCAGGAGTTTTTGCAACGTTTCCAAAGGATATCCTTTTAAAAACGCTGTTACAGTGTCAGCTTTGTCTGTCTTCAAGCGGTATGTCGTTATGAGCGGTTTCTCACCGTCTATAGAATTGATTGGATGTTTAATTTTTTTTAAATATAGTATATTGACGTTTTAGTAAGCTACGAGTATTTAGGCTAATCAAATTTGTTTAGTAGTGTTTTAAATAAATTAAATAACTAAGTTGGATATACTCGTAGTTTTGTGTATTCAGCTTTGCTCAGTCTACTTAATTTTTTTTTATTTTTTACTTTGAGTAAAGTGACTTAATTTTAGGCCGTCGTGATTCTGCACAGCACTGTGCTATATTTCTCCGCTCTAGCAGAAGCGCAGCGTTGAGCTACGCCACTTAATACGTTGCGAAATTGGGCAGAAAGTTTGAAACGGAGTTTAACACTAGGTTTCCTCTGGCTATATACTAGAATAAGGCAAAAATACTTTATTTAGCATACAATTGCATCGTTTTGTTGTTTAATTTGCACCATTTTTCAGATAGAGATATTCTATGATAGCAGAACTTAGCGCCGCTTTAACTAAACAGGGTAAACGTAAGCTTTGAAGTAAAATAACTAAGCGTTGCTATTGAAGCGTGACTAATAAGGTGGATCGTTACCAGTTGTTAGTTGTAATTTTGTTTGAAACTTCGCATTGTCTTCATTGAGACTCGGTCGGTATGTCTATATAGTTATTTAATACTAACGACCTCGCGGCCTCGCCTGCTAGAACTATAGGAATATACATTTCATAAATTTCATTTCTAACGTATGTAATTTTTTTAATTATGAACCGATTTTAGTAAATCAAACACTTAATGTTACTATGATACAATGGTGAACATTTCAATCAGTTTAGCCGTTTCTGAGATTAGCGTGCACAAACGTGCAGACAAAGAAAAAAAATTAAACATGTTTTTGTTGCTTGTGTTGGGTTCTGTTTCATTAACAAATGCCCCTAGTAATAGTTTTTTTTAAATGTCTTCTATGTACAGAACGAGATCAGCATTTTTATATATGTATAGATATGATGAATGTGATACCGTCTGTGTTGTTAGTTTTTTTTTCTATATATTATAAATAATCTATCTTGTTTATAAAACTATTTTTGATATTAAAATAATATTTTAGTTGTCAGTAATAATGTTTAGTTGTCCATTACCCCGCCTGAGACAAGGTACGGCGTTGAGTTCCGCCACTCAACACACTATATTAAATCGCATTCGAGTGAAGAACGGAGAGTACCACTCTAGATTTTCTCTACTTATCCTGCAATGTAATGAACAAAACGTAAAGTATAAAAAACATTATGAAATCCTACATTAAAATATAATTTTACAAAAAATATGTAAAAAAAGGTATTTTACACATTCACTCTCATACTAATTTCACGCACAAATATATTGAAATACAAAATATTACGTGATAACTCGCGGAACCTAACGCTGCACTGATTAACTTAAGTCCAAGAAACAAAAAACGTAACTTCAATATTCGTAGCGATACTTTCAAACTGTGCCCAGATTAGAAAGTTTTACATAAATATAAATGTATATATTTATTTTAAATTGATTAAAATTAGGGTCGAAAATATCATCAAAATTTGTCCCAAGTTTATTCTTACACAAAACATAGAGAAGTAATATTAAGGCACAAAATTAAAAAAAATAGAAGAAAATGGAAACTGATACTCCCACTGCGCCACTACGGTCTAACTTGTAATAATCGTATTCTTATATATATGCTTAAATTTCTTTTCTTTGTTCCAGATGAAAGCGCTACCAATATGTTTGACTTTAAGTGCTATACTGGCTGTCACCTTGGCACAACCTCAAGGTAAGATAACGATAGGTTCCTTTACCTCCCTGGTACTGGCTAAGATATCGATAGGTTCCTTTACCTCCCTGGTACTGAGTACTGGTACTAAGATGTCGATAGGTTCCTTCAACTCCCTGATACTGGTACTGGTACTGGTACCTTAAAAGGATAAAACTCTTATAGGATCTTAAAACATTATAATTCCCATTTAGCAAATTCTTATTTTTTGCCAAATATATTGGCAAAAAATAAGAATTTGCACTTTTAATAGAAAAAAAATAAAAACATACGAAATTTAGTAAATTATAAGTTATGATATTTGTAGTTCATACCGCACAAAATAAGTGCACTCGCCCGCAATTATGAAATTGGTAGCGTACCCTCGTTATGCGAGTTCGACTCGCACTTGGCCGTTTTTTTTATTAAACTAATCTTCATTGCTTTTAATTTCATAGTTTTTCTTGGGCATGTCTATCCCGATGGTAGTCTATGCTCTTCAATCGATACTATATTTCGCCAGACCAATAAAAAAAAAATTTAACATGACTTTACATATAATACATAAAAGCTTTATTTGAAATAGTCTCGTTCCTAATAAAGCACATAATTGAATATAGTTGAGTGAATATTGAGAACTGTTGGACCGATTACAAAGGGTCCTTTACATGATTACACATAATATTGCTATGTTCTATTAGATTGCTTAAAAAAATCAAAGGCAATAAAAGAACGTCGGCCAAAGGGAGGTATCTGACATTCCTTCAAATTACAATCATAGTAATAATTCACTTTAAGAAGAAACATATAGCTTAATATAAAAGCTTTATATGTTTTAGTCAGGAATCAATAAGAAAAGGATTAATTAGTGACCAGACACACTACGTCTCTTAAATAGAGTAATTAAACTTAGATATTGCACCGAGCAAAACTCAAACCCACTACTGTCATATATATATATATATATATATATATATATGTATATATATAAATGACAGTAGTGGACAATATATATATATATATATTATATATATATATATATATATATATATATATATATATATATATATATATATATATATATATATATATATATATATATATATATATATATATATATATATATATATATATATATATATATATATATATATATATATATATATATATATATATATATGTACATATGTATGGCGATGACATTTTTGTTGAAAATTACGTGTCTTCATTACTTTTTAAATTTTCAATTAGCGTTATTGAAAACGGAATAGTATTGACACTCAGGCGTTTTAAAAGCTTAACAAAACAACGATGCGAAAGCTTTTTTTTTTTTAAATATAAATCTTATGAAAATGATCGCGCATTGAAACTTTCGTAGGCGTACTTCAATACAAGTAATAGTAGGTAAATAAAAAAATTAATAGCTTCATACTGTATTCCGCGTATAGCACGGTATTATTCCGAGTATTTCGGCAAAATTCTTTCCTAATGCACTCCTTCTGAATCATTCCGTCCCATACCGAAGTTCAGCTTTTTACGTGCATTAGGTGTGTTTGTGCGTAGATCCCTTGGTCGCTATATATTATTAATTATTAATATTTTCGATACGTACAATAATTGTAATATGCTTAATTAACACTGGCTGTTTTTACAAATACAAGTATAAAATTATATTTTAAATTTGAGACACTTGTGTGTCCAGATTCACTACTTAACACAAATTTTCTTAAATTCGGCGAACTCCGGTTACGTAAGCAGAGAGATTCCAGTGCCCAAGACTCCCTTTGGCACTGGAATCTCTCTGCCTACTTTGGCGGAGAATACGGAGGAAAACGTAAAGCTTATATATATTAGTTGAAGTAAATAGTATTTTCCATAAATTCCTGCTTAATAGCAACTCAAGCATAAACAAAATAATTATTTAAACAACAAATAACAATATAAAATTACTTTCTTAATAAATCCTTTGTAAACTTTATGCAGTCGCACCGAGGACAAAATAGTTAGATTAATCTTCTTCACCTCGTTCTGTTCTTTGCAAACAATTTTCGCCACTAGTATAACGTAATAGGGACTATTTTCATGTATATCTATTATCAACGATTAAAACTCAAATTAAACACTTTGCAAGTTAATTAAAGGTATAGTAGTATTCTATTTAAGCTGTTTGAGAACGTATAAGTGGAAAGGCAAGATGGATGAGTAAAAATATTTTGTTGTTTTAAAAAAAAATCTTTTAGTTGACACTATATACGATTATAACGATAAATTCATATATATATATATATATATATATATATATATATATATATATATATATATATATATATATATATATATATATATATATATATATATATATATATATATATATATATATATATATATATATATATATATATATATATATATATATACATATATATATATATATATATATATATATATATATATATATATATATATATATATATATATATATATATATATATATATAGACTGGGCCAAAAAAATCAACTATTTTTTTTTCTAACGGTACTTCAAAATTATCATTTGTCGTTCAAAAAAAAAAATATCCTGAGAATTTGAGCTCTTAATATCAATATTAAGAGGTCTATCATCGCAATTTTAGATTTTTTTCTTAGTGAGCGGGTTTTTGACTCATAATAAAGATATGACTATCATCAAAATCTGACAGAAAATATGTATTTTTTTGATTTGAAGTCCTAAATTTTCCAATCAAGTGAAAAAATTGAGTTCAAAGTTGCAAAAATGATAAATTACTTTTGAACTCAACTTCAATGTCGAATAACTTTTAAATGAGTGGATTTAGAGAAAAATGTTAAAAGACCTTTTTTTAGCGCATCAAATTTCCTTCAAGAATAAGTATTTTATTTATTGAAATATTGTTATTAGTGGTAGTTATAAAAATCCAAAGTCAAAATACAAAATTTTAAAAATAGTTCAATGTTTGAGCCATGATTACAAGAAAACGGTTCATCTGACATAAAATTTTATTGATACCTTTATTGTAGAGCATTCAATTTCCTACAAAAAAAGTCATGAAGTTAATTTCACTCAGAGCAATGGTATAGAAGATATGAGTCAAAAACCCGCTCACTAAGAAAAAATCTAAAATTGCGATGATAGACCTCTTAATATTGATATTAAGAGCTCAAATTCTCAGGATATTTTTTTTTTTTGAACGACAAATGATAATTTTGAAGTACCGTTAGAAAAAAAAATAGTCGATTTTTTTGGCCCAGTCTAATATATATATATATATATATACAAAGATAACATATTTAATTGTGTAAATCAACGCCAGACTGTACCAATCCAGATCCAAAAGTTGTATTTTAAAATATAAATATTACCTGTAATACCAGACAGTTAAAAAAATTGTAGTCTGGAAATTTGAAATCGAGTCTAGTCTTCTTTTAACTTTATACTCCAAAAGCAGGGAACTTTATTTACCCGTTAATTAGAAATACGTAAACACGTGTTTCAGTATTATTTCAAGTCTACATTTCAGAAGTTGATATGGAGGCAATGAAAGTTTGTGTGGGAGTTCTATCATTTTTGATGTTAATTAAAGTTTGAAATACAACTTCATTATAATTTTTTTTTTGTTCAGCTTTTCTCTATATAGTAAAGTAGGATAGAGAACCTAGTTGAAAGATATTTAGTTCCGCCCAAGTTCCTTACACTTTGGGTCAAATAGGCGACCATCACGTTTACAGCAAATTTAGATTGTACAATAAATTATCAAAATTAAATATACATTATTTAAAGTATAATTTAAATTATATTTGAAACAAAAATATATAAAAATTGAAACTTTTTTTTCAAAAATGGGTGACAGCAGATAGATGCAAGGCGCCCAAAATTGATAAACGAAAACGACTTATTGTATGTTTTAACTATACATTATTACTATATTACATATACGTCTCCAGCTAGCTGTAACATAGCTATAACATTTTATATTTTAGCCTTAAAACATATATAAATATATATATATATATATATATATATATATATATATATATATATATATATATATATATATATATATATATATATATATATATATATATATATATATATATATATATATATATATATATATATATATATATATATATATATATATATATATATATATATTATATATATATATATATATATACGTTCTCCACCCAATTTCGAGACATTGCGTGTTGAATGGTGGATCTCAACATATTTATACCTTAATAGCTTTAACTATAACGTGAAAAAGCTTATAAAATTTCTTAATTTGAGGAAAACTTGAAAAGCTTCTTTCTCGTCTATTGCGGCTTCTTGAGTCAAAGAAATAGAACTAAAAGTATTATCCGACTTACGGTAGCCTAAGCCTTGTACTTGGCTGAAGGAAGGCCGTCTTGGCTTGGTAATTCGTTGTTGTTTGTAACTAGTACTTTGTTTAACTTTATTTTTTTTTCAAATTAATTAATTTGGCAATGAATATAATAAAAAAGTAGACTTTAAACTAGTTTAAGATTTAAAATGTAATTAAATCTAATTTACTGATCTTTCTTAACATTTGTAACTATTATTGTGTTATAAAAAAAAGGTTTTTCTTTGGATTGTATGATTGTAAGCTTTCGAGTATTTTATTCACGACTTCTGAAGAATTCCACTATTCAGGTCCTGGCTCCATCATCAAGCTAGTTCTATGATATCGTATTATTGTATTGTCGCCTAGGTTATATCAAACTGTCAAGTTTCATGATGATAGCTACACGCTATATCCCGTACATAGCAGAGTAGGCAGAGGGAACTTACCTAACCCCTTTGTCTTATTACCAGAGCGAGGAAATGTATGTACATAATTTCCCCGACCCCGAATCGAACCCACACCCGTCGAGTTTACAGTTTCAGATTATACAATGATTACAATTTTGTCACATTCAGTTTCTTATATTTTATTAAACACAAAGTTGCACACTAACAAATCAATCTAATAAAAACGTTGTTAATAAAGCAAAATCTCATGCAATAAATAAAATACAGATCAGATTTTAATGCGGTTTTCATTAATAACGTAATAAACTGAGAGGATAGTTTATATGTACAATACTTACATATTAATATAGTACATTTGATATCTCATATTTGATATCCACAACCAAAAATAGTAGAAGACGAACATGTCTTCTGTGTTATAGCCATATTAATTCTGAAGGGAATATAGTAGTACAGATAAAGGCAAAGGAAAATAATGTTATCGCTATCGGAATATCTATGCAGATGATATTAATATTTCATATATTTCTATGGTATATAAATGTACACTATAAAACTTAGGCTATCCAATCAAACTTTCCTATAGAGCGAGAGAACCTCTCGTCACTTCGGCTAGAAAACGCTTCATTTGCTAGAATTATTCGAGCTTGGATTCTATTCTGCCACGTGCGGGATACAGCGCGAAGCTATAATAATTACAATAAAAAAAAATTTAAAAAAAAATAGTAAGTTATTTACATTTCCCCACTCTGAAAAACAAAATGGCGGTGTTTAATTCCGCCAATCAACATACCTTGACGTTATATTTCGAAATTAGGCGGAAATTGATCACAAAATGTCTTATCTTGACATTAGGTTGAGGTGCTATCTGCCTTTGCCCACCTATCTCGCGATAAGGCATGATACTAAAAAAAAAAAAATTTTGTTCTAATTTTACGGAACCCAAATAGATCCCAAATCACTTTCAATTTAACCGAGCATTTAAGTTTTAACACATTCCTACAAAATTAAGCTTTAAAACGTAGCGATTAATAGGATCGTTGAAAAAGGACTTATCCTATAATCACCGTTAGTAATTACACCGTCTTAGACCCCTCCCATAAATGACATCTAAATCTGACCCTAAATAATTGGGAAATGGTCTGAAAGACGTTATCCCTTAGCTAACTTCCAAAGTATTTGAGATGAGTTCAAATGATACTTAACAATAATTATCTGAACGCTGCCTCTTAGACTACAAAATCATTAACTTTGACAAAACAGTACTAGTATTTTGTGATTTTTCACGGTTTATCCACACTTTGATAAAACAGTACAAAAACTGTGCCTATCTGTGCTTACTAAAAGTGATGCTGTGAGGGAGATGTTAATTCTATAATTTTATTTAATTTTTGTTTGTTTGTTTGAACACGAAAATAACTTGGGATCTACTGGACAGATGTTAATAAAACTAAAAAAAAAGATTTTTTTAATAAAATGTATTTAAAAACTCTTTTGTTAGGTGACGACAGAGAATATTTAAAATTGCTCATAAAGATATTTATGTAAATTATTATAGTATTATTTTTACGTACCGCAAGCGCCATGATGGGCATTTAAAGACACAAAGTGTTTAATAACTAATTCAATTAATTACTATAGTAAATATATATATATATATATATATATATATATATATATATATATATATATATATATATATATATATATATATATATATATATATATATATATATATATATATATATATATATATATATATGGACAATATCGTCTTTCGTATTATATGTTGGTCCGTGTGTATTAAACGTAAGAGATAAAGACTAACGTATAAGCGATCTTTCATTTCTTATCTGTGAAGGCGACCACTCACCAGTATCAAAGCTGGCCTGTGACTTCCTTACATACATACATACATACATATATAGTATATTCGATATAAAGGAACTATAATGGGATTATCCATTGTGTAATATAACAGTGGTTGGTAATTTAATATACTTATTATATTTATATTGTTATAATTTTTTTTTTGCAATCTGTATATAGTTAAGTAGGCGAAAGCCTAATATTAAGTTAAATAAAAAAAAATCCTTTTTAATTCTATTAGAATCAATGAATAAATGATAATTGTAAATTACCAACTTAAGAAAAAAGAAAATTAAAATTATGTCAACCAGTGTTAATTATTTGACGTTTAAATATGAAGCTTGCATCTTCTTATTTTGAATAGAATAATTTGATTTTGACATTACGTGTTGAGTGGTGGAACTCAACGCTTTAAAGGAATTCGGGAATCCCCAAAAAAAATTCCAAGTTGTAGCTTATGGGTTCGAACCCATAAGCATCGCATTAAGTGTCAAACATTGTTAAAAATTCAACTGACAGTTCAAAATACTGCCATATTCAACTATTTCCAACCTGCTACTACACTATTCAACCTGGAACTTTCTAGGTTGAATTAAATTGCGAGACGGTTCCAATTTTTTCCTATTTTTAGTATTTCCGCCACTTTTTATGTGAAAACACGAACTCGCTTAACTTTTGCTTAGCCAAAAAGCTGAATACGAATATATTACACATTTATATATAGAGAAGCCTTCCGTTATTAAGTGACTGACTGACAACGCACAGCAGAAACTACTGCTTAAACTTGGCATACAGGTTCTCGAAGTTTAAAAAAACGGTTACAGATTGTTTTAAATAAAAACCTCTCTCTGGGATTTGAACCCAAAACTACTAGCCCGAGATATCATAAATATGCCACGATACCGTGAATACTTAGTAAATCAAAGTAATCTTATACTGCGCGAGTTAAAGAGACTATCCAATTAAAATTAATTGCACGACATGTTGCCACCACATACTATGTCATATAGCTAGAGGTACTATTTATTAATGTATATAATAATATTATTTTACGATGACGATAATAGAATATGTTTGCAAGCTTTCACGCTGTATCCCGCATATAGCAGGATTGGCAGAGAAGACGTGCAACGTTCACTTTTTGCTTCATTTGGAAACACGTCGTATTGAGTAGCGGAACTCAACGCCGCACTCTTCCAGGTCAATTATAAAAATTATTAATTCTAACGATCGAACAGCTATTCTATCTCTATTCTGTTTTACATATTGCTATGTATATATATATATGTACTAATAAATAGTAATGCAGTGTCTGTTTGTAATATTAAGATAACTCGATCGCTTTTTACTACATGCGTATGAATAAGTATACGGTGCACATACCGAAATAACAGTTTATAAAATGTTTGTCTGTCTGTCTGCCTGTTTGTTCCGGCTAATCTCTGAATCGGCTGGGCCGATTTTGACGAGAATTTCACTCACAGGTAGCTAATATAATAAGGAGCAACTTTATTTTAGAAAAAAAATTAAATATTAGTGTGACTACGAGTATACGAAACGTATGCAATCCAGTTTACTTAAGCGGCGAAGCCACGAGCTAGCATCTAAATATGTATATATTTGAAACCTCCAAATGACATTCAACCGCCCTTACACCTTGGGAGGCTCTATTAATAAACAAGCGTAACGACGGTAGACGTCTCGCTACAAATTAATGTTGCTTAGTACTTATTGAGATACCAAACAAAATTAATTACTTCAATTCTGAATAAGTTTTGGTGATATCAATTTACAAAACGAAATTTCGTCGTCTAAGTGGAGCTTTGGAGTAGAGCTTTTAGCTATGTCTACATTAGAGCGTGATATAAAAATAATAAGAAAATTTGTTTTTCTTGTGCTCTAATTTTTCTTTATATTTTTTATTCCAGTAATAGAGATAGAGAGAGATACTACCCCCATACACCGGGTCAGAAGGCAGTGCTGCTGAGAAGAGCCGGCAAGAAACTAACAGTTTCTCTTTTAAATATCAATATAATAATGATTATTAAATACAATGGTGGTAGTGCATAAAATTTAAATGACAAATTCCATACATTTTTATCATACAAATATTCCTGAACAGTGTAATAGGCTTTACTCACGAGCACGGTTTCCATATTTTCTTTTAATTTCTGTAGTGTCAAATGTGGAGTAGGTTGCGGAATTTGACTATAGACGCGTATACTCAGACACATAAATGAGTTATAATAACCAACAAGAATCCAAAATAACCAACCAGACTGGTCAAATATTTATATTATCAAATTAAATAATAAACGGAACGGAGTATCTTAACACTAGGTTCCTTCTGCCTACGGTTGCCTCTGCCTACCCTGCTATGTGCGGGATACAGCGTTTATGAACGCTACGTACAATACAAAAGTGCTTGTAGTGTAAGTTTATTTGAATAAAAAATATTTGGTATAATGAGCTTTTCTAAAGCTAGGAATTGAATTCAAAACTTTCATGTACAAGTACACTATAATAGCGTCAAATGCATGTATTTAAAATATTTTCATTTACCTGAATCAGTAAGACTTAGCCGAGCTTTTGGTTACGCCTTTGTAACATTAATACAAGTTTTTCTTGTTAAAACCAGTACACCTCGTGGGTATTGTAGCGCAGTGGCACAGCATCTGACTCTAAACGCAATGGTTGTGAGTTTGATTCCCACCCGGTGAATATAAATTATTATTGTTACCCTCCCTCACTCTGGTAATAAGATAAAGCGCGGATTTGACTTCCACCGCTCAAAACGTAATGTCTCGAAATGTGGAAAGTGGAGACCGGCGTGTCTTAGCATCTGGTTTCCTCTGCCTACCCTGCATATGCAGAATACAGCGTAAAGCTAAAAAAAATAACACAAACTATATAAATTTCACTGTATATTAGTAAAACGTTTTTACAATTAATTTTTATATGGACATATTTTAATAAATTATGAGGTTAAGCTACTATTGGTGTAAGAGGAAATATAAACGGTGTAAACCGTATTAATCCCAACGCGTCGAGTAATTACGTTGACATTGCAAGTTTACAAAGACCGAGAGACAGTTGTATATTGTATTGTTATTGAAGTAAATACTTTGAATTATTTAAATTCCTTGTTGTTGTAGCTTGTTGTTAATTCGTGTTCATGCCTAAGGTTATCTATAACACATTAGAGTAACAACTCTGTGGAACCAACTCCCTAAATCCATCCAAATTAGTCCAACCATCATTTCCTTCAAATGTCAATTAAAAAAGCACTTACTCGCAAGTTTAAACGAGTAAATTGATTTTCAGACAGTCATCAATGTGATAACCTTATTTTCAGCTCACTTATATATGTATGTATTATGTATTTATTTATTTTATATATATATATATATATCTATATATATATATATATATATATATATATATATATATATATATATATATATATATATATATATATATGTGTATGTATGTATATTTATATATGTATATGTATGTATGTTTGTATGGTGTATTTATATGTTTGTGAATATTTATGTATTTGTAATAAGTAAGTATTTAGTATATATTATAGTTCCATATTTATATATATCAAGTTTTATTTATGTGTGACATATAATTAATTATAAATGTATTTCTAATTTATTACAGAATTAATTGTACTATATTCTTACCCGCTAGAGGTTGGCTGGAAGAGATCTTTTATAGGGATAAGTCCACCTTTGTGTACTACTTTTTTTAATGTTGTAACTCATATGTTTTTTTTAGTACAATAAAGAATATTTATTAGTGATAAGGTCGTCTTTGCATACATCCTATGGCCTATATCTGTCATAAATATACTCTTCTGTATGTTTGATTTCATATTTTTCTAGATAAATAAATAGATAGAATCCATTTATCTATTTATCTATCTAAACAGGCATATATCTTTAATTAAAGAATTACTTTAAATAAATGAAAATCTTTAATATTCACACTTTGTACCTGTATTCTTATATTATGTTGAGAAATAAACATATTTTATATTATTTATATACAGATAAAAAACGTGCATTTGCATTCAACTAACACATTACGCCAACAGTTGCCATTCGATTTATACGTATTAAACAACATGCACGAAAATGTACATCCATCTCCTAGCCTATAATCTAGGAACTAAAAACAAAATTATATTTACCATAGAATGAACTCGAGTTCATGTATACATGTACATCATGTATAGCACTCTGAAGTGTTTGAAGGAAATGAGAGCGTTAGGTAGGATGTGTGCGTGATTTTACAAATATTTAAAAATCATCATATGATTTCTTAACTATTATTTTGGTAAAAAAAATTTAATGAAATAGTAAAACGATATTAAATATATGTATTGTGTATACAAACACACTAAATTAAATGACAAATGTATTGTTGAGTGATCGTGGTCTAGAGGAACAGCGTCTGTCTGTTAACACGTTGGTCGTGGGTTTTATCCCTACTCGCACTTATTTTCCTCCATATAATAGATAAGATGTAGCATTGAGTTCCGCCAATTTATACATAATGACGTGCTTTGACTTGAAGTTAAAAAATAATTTGTATACTTACCGTTGTATCATAGGTACTTTGTTCTTACTGGGAGAAAATGATATTTTAAATATCTTGTAAAGTTTCATATGCTGTATGATATATATGTATATATATATATATATATATATATATATATATATATATATATATATATATATATATATATATATATATATATATATATATATATATATATATATATATATATTCCCACTATCCACTACAGGGGTATGAATTATTACCATGTATCTACTATGGCAATATAACAAAGGTGTTTTTCTGATTTCCGCCACTCAAAACGTTTCATTTGGGCGAAAACGGAGAACAGAGTAACTTAACACTAAGTTCTCTCTGCTTTTTCTATATAGAAGAGATAAAACGTAAAGCTTTCAATCATTAAAAACTACATTAACCATATAATAAACTCAAATTTATATATTTGAAAATAAAATACGTTATCAGCACCCCGCAATGTTTGGAGGAAACGAGGGTACCACGTGATGTATGCGAATGGATACTTTACATACTTGACGTCGTGCTCTTAGACTATTCACAGTGACTTAAATATACTCGTATGGCAGATTAATTTACTTTGAAACTGTTACTCGAAACGCTTCATGCCTCTAAATAATTACATTCTACATTGTTATATTGATATATTGTCTTATAAATGTTTAGAGCAACGGGTAGATCGAGTCCTTTACTTTAAAATTCAAAATCAATTTTTTTTATTGAAAAAAAAGTTTTTATCTGCATTTAAAGCTATTACAATAGTTAAATTAGCACAATATATAGTGATTTGGTTGATTCTATTTGCTATGGGATATGGTCTTAGCGGGTTCAAGTCCCCGTCGAGGCTATTGAGTAGCTGAAGAGCACCACAACAGCGCAAAATATTGTTATTTTCATAATAATTATCAGAAAAATTCCTGTCACTTACATACATCCCACACACCTTTTGGCTATGGTACACATCTCCATACGCACAAAAAATTCTAAACGTAACAAGTTTGTTGCAAACGAGTTCTGTACTTTTAACGAGACACGACGTACTGTGAGAAACGATTTGTAAAAAAATCTCAACACTTATATATAAGGCGAATGTATTCAAAAGGTTGATAACAACTTCCTCGCGTAGGCGTTGGAGTGTTAAAATTATAATACTCTTTCAAATAAACGTAAGTAATCATATATATATATATATGTGGCAAGCAATTTTCGTTCTAAACTCATTGGCATAATGCCTACATTGCTATGGCACAACACTGACACGGTAACATATTTGCACTCAAAAATTTACTTTGAAATATTGTAAAGTATAATTTTGTTCGGTGGTTATATAAATATTTATTACGGAAAGACCCGCAAGGGTCGAAAGTGGAAGGAACGTCCATAGATTACAAGGAAGCTTCAAATAAATCTATAGAGTAATTTGGAACATACTTCAGATATGGAATATAGAATAAAAGTAATTAAAATTAATAAAGTATTGAAATTTTATTAAAAAAAATAATGAGAGCGGAGAGAGAAGAGAGAGAGCCTCTCTTAAGTAGCTAGAACGTGATGCGTTAACTTGCGGCATCACTGCTGTGATCGAATGCAAAGCACTAAAAGCTATGTACGTCACATCCCGAGTGCCCGAGATAATTTTGAACGCAAGTACAGTGGATTACATCGACACAATAATAACACAATAATAAGATTTAGCCTTTTAGCCTAGCTCGAAAAATTGATTATGCAAAATAAAATTATTTTATATTCTAACCAGTAGTTCTATACTCAGTCATACTCAAGTGTAGTAGGTTCAAATCTCTAGGTCTTGTTAGACCAACTGTGGAGTTTAGTTCATTTGATACTCATATTGCTATAGTAAGAAAGAAACCAAACCCCATCCCTTCTTCTTTTCATCTGTGGACGCCATTGTGAAAGTTTATAGGGCCTATGTCACTGTCACAATTTTGAAAAATTCAATTACACCTTATATGTCAAAAAGCAACCAATAAATTGGGCTGTATAGCGTGTCAAAGAAATAAGTATACATACATACATACATACATGTAAATATGCTCTTAAAACACTACCCTTCTTCTAACACAGTCGGGTAATATATAATGATATTCACAACAATTCTTTAAATTATTATTTTTAAAACCAAACAAAATTATAAATTTCGAAAATGCAAATACTAAATTACTCCCCCGCCGCCTGTAAGTCCCATATGTCGTAGGCTTATGCCGTAATAAGAAAATGAGAACAGGTAGCAAAGACGACTGAAACAATGCTCAGTGCTCCATTTTCTGTAGATGAAAGTGAACAACCTACGTCTAAGAAAGTTTGCCATTTTGATTTTTCTCTCTATGCGGGAAACTAAGCTGTAGAAGCTTAAAAAAGCATACGCACAAACAAACAGACAAAAAATTATAATTATTGTTTTAGGTTCTATATCGTATATTTTGTTCCATGTACAGACGTCAGTCAGTAACAATTTTATCATATGTATAGATAATAGATATAGATAAAGATAATATTTTAGTCTCACGCTTCTTTTTCAAAGTAGTGAGAGAAAACCCAGTGTAAAGACACTTCACAACTTCCACTCTAAGGCGACACATAGCTTCTTGAATTGCACGTATAAATGCCTTTAAAAATATATAAATAATACTAAAAATAGTAATATAAAAATAGTATATATATATATATATATATATATATATATATATATATATATATATATATATATATATATATATATATATATATATATATATATATATATATATATATATATATATATATATATATATATTATATATATATATATATATATATATATATATATATATATATATATATATATATATATATATATATATATATATATATATATATATATATATATATATATATCTTCTTCTTCTTCTTCCTGGCATTAGTCCCGGCTTTGCCAGGGTCTGCCTTCCGACTAAGACCAATCGGTCCATATGAGTGGCGAAGTGGTTTTTTGTGGAGCGATTGCCATCTGACCTCCAAACCCATTACTGGGAGAAACCAAGAAAGGACAGGGAATAAGAGGCAGAAAGACTTGGAATATAGGGGAGGGACACCACTTACATGGATTGGATCGGGTTATGAAAGTGGTGGCTCGAGGTCCCGGGGTCGCGTACCCGTATGCCGGAAACCAAATATCGGACCCCGACAGATAATTGGCTTAGACACCCTCTGAGATATATATATATATATATATATATATATATATATATATATATATATATATATATATATATATATATATATATATATATATATATATATATATATATATATATATATATATATATATATATATAATGTAAAAACGAAGAAAACATCTTGCGTATAGTCTTTCAAATCACTCTCGTCAGTTCTCATTTTAAACTGAAATATTTTGTAAATTGTTCAAATTTAACCTTTATTCCAAAAGCAACAAGGTAGAATATTGTAAACGCAATAACATCAAAGTGCAATTTTTCCACTCTGGATATTACATATCTGTCTGTATTAACTTTAATCTCAGTGCAATCTTATTCAAGTTACGTCATACTTATTAAAACGTCGTATGACTTAAATCTGTTAAATATATAATATGTACATTAAAAAATGAGTACCGTCCTGCGTCTGTCTGTAAACGCGACGGATTGGGGTTCGATTCTCACTCGGAGAGAATGAACTATTATCATTTTATTCGCTCTGGTAACTAGGCATATGCGCGGCGTTGAGTTCCGCCACTCAACACGCAATATGGAGTGTCTCAACACTACGTTCGTTCTGCCTACTCTACTATGTGCTGTGCTACTGCGCAACGGTGGCCTTATCAATAACAAAAAATGTAACAATGGTACACTCGCGTACCGAGGGTTCCGTACCAATGTCATGATTGTACGTAGACGAGAAGTGTAATTTATGAAGTATTTTGGACAAAATAAACTTTAGATACGTATAAGTTCGTAATTTATTTTATTATGCTACCTTTAAATAATCATTCGAAAGTTTCCTTTATTTATATTAAATGCACATTTCTAAGTGACGCCTTGTGCCTACACGTTTCGCAAGCTACACTGCTACGGACACTGCTCTGAGCTCCTCTACCTACAACACGATGGTCGCGGCACCCGCACTGTGAACCCATGGAATGCTAAGTCAATTATTTTCTTAAGTGCTCACTTGCTACCAATGCCTGAATATATAATATTAATTCCAAGCGATCTTGAGGAAATTTGTCTAGACAGACGAACAAATAGCCAGACGGACAAGATAGGATGATCCCTATTAGATATGAAATCCTGAGAATATGTTCAATGCTCAAAAAATGTGTATATATCGAATATTTAAACGATGGATTCATGGAGAACTTAAATCTATCAATCAATCGACTTCATATGCTTTTACGAGTGCTAGAATGTCATTACTTTCATATATTATTTTACTAAAAATCTTACTATTCCATAATAAATCATAATAACCATGAAAATCTAGTAAAAAAATGAAAATTGTACAATTTCTCTAATTACAGCGCCATATCGAATGCATGAAAAACTAAGCTGTAATCCCTTCACGGGGTTATCGGTTCTAGAGCTTCGATGAACCATACGAGTGTTTTTAGTTACATTCATTTTTTTTATTTTTGGATTCACATAGCTTTTTGGGCTTGCAATATGTTTAAAAAATAGTAAACTTTGTTCTGATTTGTTTTTTTTTTATCTCCACACATAATTAAAAACTATAAAAATAATGAATTGTATGTGTGTCGATTGTAAAGTTATTTCAATGTCGATTATGTACTTGTTCAGTGTCACTCTTGTTCAAGTGCGATTGGATTCAATTTTTCCTACAAAAAAATGGAAGTAGTCATTTTTTTTATACATATAAAATAAATATTTTTGGTGACGCTTTGTTTTTGTTTTGTTACGTAACATACTAATAATTGTTTTACTTATGGAATTTAAAAATAATGTCTTTTTATTATATAGTGTACTATAATATAAACATAAATAAGTCATGGCCGACATTTCTTGTGTCGAGTCTATGGAGTCGAGTCTCCTCCATTTGATCTTGACCTTCGCGATCTCCATCAGCTCCTGATCAACCTTGCTGCCTTTTACCACCCCGACCTTAGCGGGCCACGTGTCCAGCCCATCTCCACTTCAAACGTTGTGTGTGTTGTAATGCATCTAATACTTGGATTTTTTATCTAATCTTATTTCTACAATCTTAATACCATTGCATAACGAAATTAAATACGGCCAAGTGCGAAGAAAATTTTACAAACACTTAAACACTTATTGAAAACATTCGTTCTTGTATGAATTGATCTAATAACAATCGCTCGGTCACAATGGATCATGTTATTATTTTACTTTCAAAATTAAAACGTCAAATAACGCTTATACGAGCTGTATCCCACAATTTAATTTACGTGGACTGAAAAAGTAAAATATACATATAAATATATATATATATATATATTATATATATATATATATATATATATATATATATATATATATATATATATATATATATATATATATATATATATATATATATATATATAATATATATATATATATATATATATATATATATATATATATATATATATAATATATATATATATAACAGCCGCCGCCATATGAAGTCTTATATCAGGAAAGAGCAATTATTGATTGTCAATCTAAATAATACTACACATATAAATACTTAACATACTTTTTTTCATATATCTTCATCAGAAAAGACTGAAAAAGAACGAAATGCCAACAATTCACACTAAACGTACGATTCATTCAGCAGAAACAACGGAAATTGAATTTAGGAACAATATGACAGTTTGGGTCGAATCATAAAAAAGTATCTGTTATATCATACAGATTGATTTTCCCCAGGATATGTGGCCGAGAGCTTCATCCAGGGCCTGTCAAGTGAACTATGCGCTGAATTCCAATGAGTTTTCTATATGTGGTCGTATTGAAAGCGATTGATTGTAAAACGTTATTGAGGTTTTTATACAAAAATCTAACTCATCTCTATCAAAATATTTGAAATAATTCAAGCATAGCTATTATAGCATTATGTTGTTCATAAATTATAAAATTATTTTTTTATATCTGAAAGAGCAACTGAGTTTCTTGCCGGTCGTAATAAAGAATATATATATATATATATATATATATATATATATATATATATATATATATATATATATATATATATATATAATATTTAGCTTTATGCTGTATCCCGCACATAGCAGGGTAGGCGGGGGGAACCGTAGGTTGAAGGAACCTAGTGATGAGACACTCCGTTCCCCGCTAATAAATAATAAATAATAAAGAATATTTTGGAATGTTTGTACATAAGACAAGTGAGATCGATAAGTTATATATAATTTTAATCGATATTTACTTATTATATAGAAAGTCCTTTACTTTTCGCCTTTAATAAATTTTCAATATAACATTCAATCACACAGATATTAAATATTAATCAGCGAGAACAATCGCTAGCACTGGCACCCTACAAATTTTACTCACATTTATATTCGCAGAGCAACCACGAAGGGTTTGGGCGACCTTTTTATCGGAGGTGTATCTGCAGGTTAAAATTGCTTTTTAAGCCGGTGCCTTAAAGTTTGAACATACAACTTTATTAGAAGCTTTATAATAAAATGTACACAGCAGGGAAATGTTTGATTCTAAACGTAGTGTTGAGTGTTGAGTTTGATTCTCGAGTTGAGTTTGACTCTCTTGAGGTAAATATCTAATATATATCTAATATAACTATCAAATACAAATATCAAATATATAAATATCAAATATCTAACATAACTGGTCTATGTAAACCAAGAATAGTTTTTCTTTGATTTTCAAAATTGACGACGAGTAACGACATGAAAATTGTAACTCTATCCGGCTTCTAGTAGATGGAAAAAGGGAAAAATAATTATTGTGAATATAAAAAAAAATTGCTCGTTACAATAAATGTGATGGTCACCAGATCTCCAGGGAATTTAAAAACTTTTGAAATACCACAAGCTAAGCCTAAGCTGGAAGCTATATATATATATATATATATATATATATATATATATATAATATATATATATATATATATATATATATATTATATATATATATATATATATATATATATATATATATATATATATATATATATATATATAAATATATATATATATATATATATATATATATATATATATATATATATATATATATATATATATATAATATATATATATATATATATATATTATATATATATATATATCTATATATATATATATATGTATATATATATATATATATATATATATATATATATATATATATATATATATATATATATATATATAATATTTGCTACCTAAGTGAAGTACTAGATGACATACACCGAGACAAAATAGTATATAATAAAATCCGGTTCAATTTATCAGTTTTATTTGGTTTCGCCGAGCACAAAATTACATTTGAAATTGCAAATCTCATAAGGATCTAAATTTCAATTTACTTTGTACTCACTCTCTTGTCTATTTTATGTGAGAGTAATTTGCCTTCTTATATAGTTTATTATTCACCATTTATATGTTGATATTATATACAGAGTGTTTCATTAAAGAATATGTATACTAATGCTATAAAATTGAAATTTTTTTAGGGTAAACGCGTTCATCTAAGGAAGTACTGGTTTGAAGAAAGAAATAATTGAATTATTTATATATATATATATATATATATATATATATATATATATATATATATATATATATATATATATATATATATATATATATATATATATATATTGTAGAATAGTCCATTTATGGAAGAAAGCTATGTTTCATCACGTTATATTCATATTGATACAGCCCACAGTACTTGCGATCATAATTACCACGGTCACTTAAATGTGTCATGTGTCATACACAACTCATAGTAATTTCCATTTATGTATATATATATATATATATATATATATATATATATATATATATATATATATATATAATATATATATATATATATATATTATATATATATATATATATATATATATATATATATATATATATATATATGTTTGTTTTTAATAAACACATAAATACTAAAACTAAAATGGGGATACGCAGCGCGGTTTCAAATGCGTTAAAATTTTTTATATGTTTTCTTCAAGTATTTTATTTATCCTTAGTGTGGATTAACACTTTTAATTTAAAATAAGGGATAATATTTAAAATTAAATAATACCATAACTTAGAGTCGGACACACAACTATAAATACATACAATCAGTCTCTACATCACGATAGTTCTGTATAAATGAAGTTACATATTAAAAATTTAATTAATCAGTATGAGCAAGCTCCATGAATAAAATCAATATGAAAAGCAATGAAGGCTTTTGTTTAACATAAACATACATACATACATACATACATATGTGTCAGTTTTGTACGTACGTACATATATGTAGACATTGTGAAATTCGGTTGATAATAGTATGACAAGATCAAGCGACATTTTATAAAATAATCTCTGGGGAAATCAGAAATGGATGTTTGTATTAAGAGACCATTGTAGCACGTCTGACTACACAACGTGGTTTGTGAACACTCAGAAGTATGAGTTTTTAATTATTTTTGTTTTCCCGCTCTATAAATACAAAATGCGGCGTTAAGTTGCGCCATATGTCAATATGCAATGTCTCTATTTCGAGTGAATAGTGGAGAGTCAGTCGTATAGTGTGTATAAGAAATAAAGGCGCCGTCGTGGCGCAGATGCTCAGCGTCTGCCTGTAAACGAGACGGTTTGTGGATTCGATTTTCACTCGGGGAAAATGAAATATTTTCATTTTTTTCGCCCTGAAGTGCGGCGCGGCGTTGAGTTCCGCCACTCAAAACGGAATGCCTCGAAAGGCGGAAAGCGTGGAACGGTGTGTTTTAAACCCTTGGTTCCTTGAGCATATGCTTTCATCTGCCTACCCTGCTACGGGATACAGCGTGAAGCTAAAAATAATAATAATAAATTAATACACGCTTTTTCCCACATATAGGAGGGTAAGCGGAGGGAACCTAGTATTAAAACACTCCGATCCCGACGCTCCGTCCAATTTTTGAGACATTGCGTGACAGAACTCAAAGCCATACTTTGTCTAGTTACCAGAGCGATGAAATAAAATAATAAATTCTCCCCCTCTTCGGTGTTGCACCCGCAACCGGTGTTTAGTATTAGATACTGTGCCGGTGCGCCAAGACGACCTTTTTTTTTTAACGCTGGGTAAAAATGACATTACGCATCCCCTACCCGCCGGGGGGCGGGAGAGGGGTATGTGGGACTCCCCGGTAAAGGCGTTACCGGTATACCCACTAAAAATACTCAGCGACACTCCGACCTCACCTGCGTGGAGAGGGCCTGAGAGTCCATAGCGTCCAGGCCCCCGACGGTGACTGCCCGCCCTACGGCAGGCCCTTCACACCCCTCCCTAGTGGGGAGGGGTCTTTACAATGGCCGGAGTACACGGCCATTGAAGCCCGACGAGTGGGGTGATCCTTGAGATGCGGGCGATGGCGCCCCAGCGCCTGTCGTCCGCTGATCACCCCCAGGGGTGGACAGGGACGGACGTTGTGTCTGCCGTCTTCCACCCCTTCTTCGTCTGCGGAGCGGCGCTGCGAGAGGGTCATCCTCCTGCATGCGCTCCGCCGCCTCCTTCTGTGACATGATGTCCTCACAGAAGGAGGCCGCTGCCGCCCATGCCTCCTCCCTCCTGAGCATGGCGGCGATCACGCTGGGGAGCGTGAGGTCCTCCCCGACGGCTGCCAGTCCCCCAGGACGGGCTCGATGGCATCCAGCAGCCGTCTCCCGAACGGCGTGGAGATGAGGTCCTCCAACCAATGCCGAGTGACGGCGTCCCTCATCTCCCGGCGGATTACCTCACGCTCCCAGGGCTCGGGTGTCGGTTTAGCGCCCTCTGACCCGCCGTCCACTTGTACACTCTGGCGAGAACCCAAGCCTCAAGCTCCCAAGGATGAGTTCTCGCCAGAACGCACGCCGCCGCAAGCGCCAAGACGACCTATGTTAAGTTAATTTTGACCATTACATATTGACACGATGGTTAAGATAGAAATATCCCTAAAACGTGATTTATTTATTATTATGTTACTGAAGTGGTAACCGCAATGTCAAATCAAATTATACAATGGAACCTTACATTATCTGTCTAAATAGAAGTAAAAAAATATTTTAATTTGACAAAGTTGACAGAGTGTTACGTTCTCGCGTTCTTCTTGTCAATTTAAAGCCTTTGTATGTGGAGTTTCGGTATTTAACGCGGCATTTTCATAACTTGGGCTAGAAATATATATTTTATCTGAGCTACAATAGCATCTACATATGTCTATTTCGAACATACAAATGCAATATATGAGCATAACATAAGATCCTTAAATTTCAATTAAAATTAAGCAAACGTGGCTATAATACTCTAATTTCTAATTGTATTTCAAAGTATCAAAATTCGTTAGTACTTAATAATTATTAATTTTAATAATACAAACATTTGTATTGAAACTAAAATTGTAGACTAATAAATAAGCTCGTTAATCTAATGCATTAAAACGCAACATATAACATACTATCGCTTAATATTCCATTATAATTTTAACGATTAGTTTTTTTTAATAAATATATGATTTATATCACCGTTGTATCGACCGAAGAATAAAGTATAAGAGGACCGTTGTGGCGCCGGGGCACAGCCTCTGCCAGTAAACGCGACGGTTTGTGGGTTCGATTCTCATAAGGAGAGAATGAATTATTTTCATTTTTCTCGCTTTGGCAACAAGGCAAAGCACGACGTTGAGTTACGCCACTCGACACGCAATGCCTCTTAAGGCGGAAAGCGAGGAACGGAGTATCTTAACACTAGGTTCCTTCTGCCTACCCTACCATGTGCGGGATACAGCGTGAAGATAAAAAAACAAATATTAAATGAAATTAAGGGCTTAGTCCCTTTCTCGCACCGCTTACAACTTAAATCATAAAACACCAAATAATAACGATGCATTTTTCTATATAGTAAATACTTGCAACTTAATTTGTTATTTCACACTGCTACATAAATAAATAACTAACATATACCCTCGGCTGAGCTCCCGTGGTCAAATCGAAAAAACTACCACGCGATTCTTATGTCTACATAATAAATAGACTATCCAAAAGAAAAATATATTTTAATTCCAACCAGTAGTTCTAGAGATATGCGCGATCAAACGAACGAATTTGAAACGATACTAGTATAGACCAAAATATTCCAGCGTAATTTAATTACACTCGCTGGATCAATTTCCATTAGTACGAACACTTATAGATATTTACTCGATTGTTTTATCAAAATGCCGTGGTGGGTTCCATCACATAGCACTAATCAAAATTGGCAAAAAGTTGAATAACATAACTTATTACTAGATATTTAAATTATTTTGATTAACGTGCTATTCCATACTAATGAAAGAGGTCACAAGGTTCAAAAATAAAAAATAAAAAAACAAAATAAATCTATAGCGAAATGTGTATCAGTGCATAAAGTTGTGGCATTCGTGGATTGTTAGCCATAATATTGGGTTCATTTTGGGTTGTTGGGACAAGTTAAACGCGTCGTTGAGTTACGCCACTAGAAAGCAATGTCTCAGATAGTGGAAAATGAAGTGTCTTTATACTAAGTTATTCTAGTTTCAATAAACAAAAAATAGTTAATAGTATACGAAAAGCTGGCTTTAGAATATAGTAATTTTACAAAATACTCAAATGTACATATTTCAAATTATTAACGATATAATTTTGTTCTAGCAACTAAAGACAAATCAGGGAAAGGCAGTTCTGGTAACCAGGAAGATGAAGAGCCCAAAGAAGCGTGGATGAGAGCTCCAGCTGGTGGAGTAGCAGCGAAGAGTGGAGAAGACGCTTTACTAACTTGTGTGGTTTTGGGTGCGAGAGGAAAGCCAGTGTTATGGAAGAGGGCCAGAGACCTGCAGGTCTTGACTGCTGGTGGAGTAAGAGTAACGAGGGATGAGAGAGTGCAAGTGCTCCATGATGATTGTGAGTATAAATGTTATATGTTGTATATTAATTATCTTAATTTAGATTTCTTAGAGTTGTCTGTTTAAATACTTACCGAAAATTCTATGGCCTCTCATGATCATGTTTGCTATGTGTTGTTATGTAATGTTAAATTGTTAAATGTTATTTAATTTTTCTTACGCAAAAGGTGTTATTCTTATATAATTTAAAAATCATCATATTGTTCAATATCTTACTAAATCATATTATGCTAATAAAAGGAATATCTCAATAAATATCTTTTTACCAGCGGAGGAACCTTTACAAGGGCCAGGTATAGCGAAGGGCGGGGATGTGTGGGCTCTCGTCATAAAAAACGTGAAACCATCTGATGCTGGACTCTACATGTGCGAGTTGAACACCGAACCGCCAGTTAGGAGTTTTCATAAATTAACTGGTAAGACATGTCATATTAATTTAAATAGTATATAGATTACGATTTAAATTTGTATATATTATGTTATATAATATAGATGTTGTTTGTACGATTCCTACTCTCTCTCACAATCCCTCGTACAACAACGCTCTATTCAGTCTCAAATTCGGGATGAAAAGCAGAAAATATGGTGTATTAGCACTTTGTTCTCTTTGTCTAGTCTACATTTATCTCTATGAGGTATATCGTCCAACGTGAAGCTAAAGCCATAATTAATTAAGTAGTGTCCTAGTTATACGAAGGATAGTATTATGCTCATAATTTAACCAACACCTTTTTTTAATATGGTTGGAAAATAGAGAATATGCTAAGTTATGACTTAGTTTTCTTAGTTAATGGACAGAAAGATTTTAATTTTTTTATTTTAAAGTCGTTTATTATTTTACATTATTTTTACAAATGTTAGTATAATAACTTACAATCTACAACATACAAATAACATTACTTTACCAGGCTATAAGCACCTTTAAAAGTATGTACCCATAGAAAAAAAAATTAAACACTTTTTACATCTTGTAATAAATATATGAATCAACTCACAAACAATTATTTTCTATCATGGATATAATACTACTAAATCCATTTATTAATAGCAGAATTTCTTTCTCAACATTTATTTATATATATATATATAGATATATATATATATATATATATATATATATATATATATATATATATATATATATATATATATATATATATATATATATATATATATATATATAATATATATATATATATATATATATATATATATATATAATTGTATTTACCTATTTCAGTAATATCGCAAGGATTGACTCCTCCAGAGAACAGAAACGTTACTGACACATATTCTTCAAACATACCAGCCTCAGCTCTTGCGCATAATTATACAGATTGTTGTGTCAATTCTAATGTCTCGAAGGGATGTTTGGGATATTGCAGTATACAAAGTATTCTGGATGGGCCTGGTCAGGATCCGGAAGCTTGCCAGGCCGATTTTCCATCTATTGTTAAGTAAGTGCCACTCTTTCTATTGCTAAATAAATAAATAGTATTTAAATTAAAATAATAAAAATTTTCGTTTTTCTGGGTTGCCGTACTATTATTGGTAAACATATGAATCGTATTTATTTTGTTCAAATAATTGTGCTGTATGCATGTAAGGGGCTTGGCCTAGTTTCAATTCGGAATTAAACGAGATTGATGACTATAATTAATACTACGATTTATTAAATTCCTTCATTATTGAAATAACGTAAGAAGCATATAATACAAATATTAAAAAATATATTATGGAAAAAGTATAATTTTTGAAACGAGGTTAAGAGTAGGGGTTAAAACCAGCGACTCTGGATATCCGTCCAAACGATTTCCAATAATTGTGGGCTCAAATCTCACTACATCCAAAATTTTTATACGTTTTCTAAAAGCTATTTTTCTATGTTTAGTGTAGAATAGCATTTACAAATATAATAAAAATATAGTTTTCTTAATTAAAATACATATTGAAGACTACTTAAATAATTCTTAGTTATATCATACAATTTCTCATCCAGATGTATGGCAGACGGACGCAACCACGTGCCCTGTTGTATACAGGAGCACATCCCCGATATATGCCAGGATGTTTGCAGAGGAGAGTATTCGCCTGTCACGGACAATATAAAGACGCATTACTCTTGTGCTGCTTCCATGGAGAAAACTTTGGCTTGTATTGTTGAAGGCATTGGTATGTCAGCTTTGTTCAAATTTATGTGTATGAGATATAGCTCGTTTTATATATGTACGTATATTAATTAGCTTTTAAAGATTTTTAGTTGGATGAAGTTGCTGGTTAGAGTGGAATTTCTTTTTTTTCATATATAATAGCTTATTTATCGAGGAAGTATTTGAATATTTGTTTATTTACCCTACATTTTAAATTTAAAAGTGATTCATGGCATAATGAATTTTAATGCATATAAAGAGCTTTTTTTTTTAATAAAAATAAATTAGCACTTTATTTTTTATAAATTGTCACACGACCAAGTAGGCAATAATTTGTTCAAATTTAGTACTTGGTAACAAGTCACGAATTAGAAATTTCTTTAAAATACGACTAAAACTCTGCATATTATAAGAAAATGGAGAAGTCTCTATAATTTATTTTAATTCTTACAAAAGCGATAGCTCCAATTAAACTTTTGCTCCAGAATTACTACCAAGTCCACCAGAAGACGTCGAAGTTGAGCCATTAAATGAAAAACAATTAAACGTCTCATGGACTCCACCTACAGAAAATTATGAATCGGTCACAGAGTATATAGTCAATGTGACAACTTTAAGATCGTTTGATGCCCATCTAATAGATCCCTCTGAGAGTTCACTGAAAAATGTAACTAAAAAAATCACTTCTTTCACCTACAAAGTACCTTCGAACAGAACATTTTTAATTCTTAATGATTTACTGCCGTTCACAATGTATGAGATAACGGTCACATCGTACAATATTCATGGATCAAGTCTACCGAGCTACGGAATCAGGTGACTTTGACATTTTATACCTTTTGTTTGTAATTTATTAATGATAATTGAAATGAGAGCGTGTTGCGAAACGTATTTGAGGAATATACCACTTCTGTATCGATTTTAAATGCTAAGGCAAGCAGCAGATTCTTTGTGAATCTAAATAATCTTTACTAATATATATATCTATAGGCCATAACTAATATTGTTAAATCAAAATAAAAATGACCGTCTTCTAAATATATATAGTCAGTACATCAGTCCCATAGTAACATAGTGATAAAGAGCGAGAAACTGACGTCTAACATTTATAACTTCATCAGGTCATTAACACTAACTCCTGGTAAGCGGAGACCAGCAGCAGTGGCGGCGGCACCCAAACTACCTGACGTCAGAGGATGTTGTACAGCAGCTGGTCTGAACCACTACGGTTGTGTGGAAAAAATGTGCGATCCGACGAAAACTTACGAAATTCAAGTAAGACTTGGCTATAAAGATGGGAAAACGGTTTTTTACGTACATTCATTCATATCAATGTTTTCACACAGATTTATACATATGCTTATTTGTGTATATATATATATATATATAATATATATATATATATATATATATATATATATATATATATATATATATATATATATATATATATATATATATATATATATATATATATATATATATATATATATATATATATATAAATGTTTATATATTGGAAGGCGGAGAATGGTGTGTTTTCCATTGTAACTAGTGACGTAGAAAAAATATCTAGAATAATACGGGATATGATAATAATTATTTCGATGAAAAGTTTTAGTTTTTTTTTTCTATGTTTGTAAATTTTATATGGAACTTAAATACTACACGGGAACTTAAATCACATCATCTCCATGTCAAAATTTTCATCTATTTGCATCAACCTTTAATGAGATCCAGGGTTTAAAGTTCATATATGCCCATTGTGGTGACATATATTATCTGACTGAGTCCAGCTCCTCGCTAAGACAGCGGCAAAACAATAAGTTAGTTGTATTTCTCTAAACATTCTCTAAAATATTTTACCTTTTATCTTTTATGTGAAATAAAACTTCAATAGTTATATAAAATTAGTATTCAATAAACCAAATGAGACTTGATCTCATAATTAATTAGGATTATGACGTTCAGTCAATTTTTTTTCATTAGACCTCTTTAAAAAAAAATTAAAAATAAAGACACTCCACAATATGACAAATATATGTATCATATAAAGCCTAAAGTAAACTGAAATTATTTATTTTTAACAGAATTCGCTCTAATTGCATAATATATACAAATCTTATTATACTATTTTTCATATAAAAAGTATTAAGAAGACAAAATTAAAAATAGAAGAATAGGACCTTAAGCACTTACAATTTTATAAACTTATTTATGATTTTCTAAAGCTTCTTATTAAAGACTTATTTATGCTTAAACTTATTTATGCTTCGATAAAGCTTCTTATTAAAGCTTCGATTAAAATAATACTCAAAATATGCCAAATCCAAAGCCGTTAACAATTTCTACGAACTAATCAAACTAGCCAACTTCTTTTTTTATTACCTGGCGTTAGTAACAAGACAAAGCCGCGTTTTTAATCGTTCCACACGGAACGTCTCGATACTGGGGTGGAAAGAGCAGAATAGAATGTCTTAACTAGTCTCCTTCCAACTACCCTGCTATATGCGGGATACAGCTCGAACTTATCAATAAAAATTGTAGCTACTACGTACTTGGATCATCAAATCATGCAACGATCAAATTTTTACACCGATCTGCATTTTATTGTTCATTATATATTCAAAATTGTGTGAACACTTTGTAGTGTTATAACCTATCATTCACAAAAAAAAAACCATTTTCATTTTATGTACCACCACAGAAACAAACTTCTATAGAAAGAAACACCACCCACCACCACTATCGCCCCCATTTGTGACTAACGCACAATCATCCAGAGAACACCTCTCTAATCACCAGTTGCAGGTCACAGATCTGATGATTTGCGCTCCTTGGGCGGGGGTTACATTTGGATGTTTAGCCAACGGCCTGGATCATACGCCTTGCTGTCGATCCAGGGGTCTCCCGGAACAATGCTTGCCGTTGTGCAGTGGGAATATTACTTCGTTGGATTTTAATCATTTCAAGTGAGTTCAGTTTTTTAATGTATAATTGTGTAACTTCGGTTACACAATTATAATTACTTAACATTCCGTGGATTCAACGTGGAGGTGCTGGAAGACGAGCTAAGAGGAGTGCTAAGGACTTGCGACCCAAGTGTAGCTTTAAGGGGGCCTTTTAAAACATATTAATACTAACCTCCATTACCTCAACTCCTCTCTCTACCTAACTTAATTATAATTTGTTAAATTTGAGAATAAACTAAAGCCACTTAGTATTACATGTCAACTGTTAATCAACATCGCACTTAGTATCCAGGCTGAACAAACGTTTGCAGAACTTTCATAAAGTTCTATTCAAACTCGTAGCCATCAAGAAAATTTTCGTAGCGTCTAAATTAATCTATGATAATGTGGAAAATCTTAAATATAATTTTAAGGGCTAACAGCTTTGTAATCAAATTAATAAATTAATATATTTCTCTTATATAATTATTTTGTTTTCTTCATCACGTTCTCGAGATAGCTCTAACTGCAAGTACAGTGGGTTACACAGCAACGATTAACTTGACTGTAATATAACATATAGCCTATAGCCTACCTCAATAAATTGCCAACATTAGCCAATACAAAAATAGTTTTTCAATAGGAACTAGTTAAGATTGGTCAACCTGAGATACTAACTACTATGTATATATATATATATATATATATATATATATATATATATATATATATATATATATATATATATATATATATTATATATATATATATAATATATATATATATATATATATATATATATATATATATATAAACTTTAATTAAAATCAAAGGTTATTTTTTCTAATTTAAAATAATACGTATTGTATTTGATAAGAACATATAGACAAGAGCAAACCATTCAACATTTATATTTCCACCAGGTGTCTCCGTTACATGAAAGAGTACACTAACTGTCTCCTCCAAGGCTACGGCGTCCTGCCTGGACCGCCATCTCGTCTTCATCTCACCAACATTGACACCGACTACGCAGTGGTACACTGGGCGCCGCCCGCCGCTCTAGCTGATACCGTACAGTACTACAATTTGAACTACAAATCATTGCAATCGGACGAAGATTATAGGATCTTGGATAAGGTAAAATAATAAACGGCCTCCATAATGATAAGTGTTACTTTTAAATTATAATAAGAACTTCACGAAACAACACCAAAAAAAATAAACTAATATATTGCATATACTTGTGTAAGCTCAACACAGCACTATGTGTTAAAGAGGCCATTATAGTCTACTGTGCTAAGATGACCTCTTTTACATAATTTTATTATTGAAATAACAATCGATTACCATCTTATCACCAACGTACCCTATATTTATATAAAATAATGTCATTTATTACAAATAAAGGCATTATACACGTTTTCTGGGATTATATTGTTCTTATTTTTACAATCAGATTCAATCTCCTTACATCTTAGAAGATTTAGAGTCAAATACTGATTACGAGATTTTCGTGGAAGCTGTGAATGAACACGGTGTGGGCGAGGCCTCACCCAGACTTATATTTAGAACACAAAGCCAGGTAAGATATCGTGATGTATTTATCTCATAACTAATATATACGTGCTGGTATTGTAGACAATAATCATAACGAGTTTTTAACAAAGATATTGATAAAGACATATGATTTAAAAAAAAAGTACAATTTCCACGTGAAAATTATAGAATTACCAATTTTCCCTTCCATTGGAAATAAATTTTTAAGTTCTTAGCATTTAACTATTGATATATTTAACCTGATAGCTTAGTTACCTAGCTAGCTAAAACGGATATAACGGATTCGATTTCCGTCGAGCTTTAATATTAATGTGACAAATATCAGTACCAAAATGTTAGTTTATTTATCTATTTGTCTTATATGTAGTTTATTAAATAATTTCTTTCGAAGATCTTAAGAGGTTAAGGTCAGATAGCCATATAAGAGCTAAGCTAATTTTGTTTATTTTTATACATATCACTTATTTTAAGAGGCAGGTACAATGAACGTAGAGGACAGAGTGACTACTCTATTCTTTACTTATATTCATTATGTATTTGTTTCAATATTATTGTATATTACTAGCCTTACCAATGATAAATGAAATATCCAGCAGATTTTTTTTTAATTCTAGCCAGTAGTTCTTGAGATTAGCGCGCTCAAACAAAAAATCTCTATAACATCTATTATAATCTTAGCAAATTAAATAAAACCAGGTCTTAGAGGAAGAGGAGATTAACGCCAACGCCTACAACATGACAGCTTGTTGTGAACGAGTACAGCTCTCAAGCGTGTGCATGCCTCTTTGTTCCTACAACGCCAAGATGTCAGATTTGCGGACCCTAGCGCCGCTATGTGAACAGGAATTCAATAAACTCGTCAGATGTGGAGCTGGTGGTATGTATCAATTGTATATTAATAGCTTCACACTATTTCCCTCACATAGCAGGGTGGACAGAGGAAACCTAGTGTTAAGACACTCGGTTCTCCACTTTCTGCCCAATATTGTAGCCCTGAATGCTGCGCTTTGTCTCATTTCCAAAGATTCACCCCGAGTGGGAATCGAGGCCACAACCGTCTCGTTTACAAGTTTCGCTCTGATAATAAGGCAAAGAGCGGCGATCACTTCCGCCACTCAACACGCAATGCCTTGAAAGGTGGAATGTGGGGAACCAATTGTCTTAACACTAGGTTCCTTCTACCTACTGTTCCCTCTGCCTACCCTTCTACGTATATGCAAGATACAGCGTGATATAAAGAAAACAAGACAAAAGCTACTCTAAAGTATATGTTAGTAACCCACATTGTCATTTGTGTGGACTATAAAATGTATAATAATAGTGTGTTTTGCCGTTACTGTTACCGATGCAGTCATTAGTAACGGGAGAGTTACATATATATAAAGAATACCATAAAAAATGTATATAAAATGGTATAAAGTTTTGCACTAAAATAAAGTCTAATAATAAATAAATTTTTAAAAACTGTTTTGGTCAATAGGTCGCAATCACGAAACTTGCTGTTCAAGGCGTGGTGTGCCAGCAGCGTGTCGCGGCGCATGCGCAGGCGCATACAGCGGTCTGTTCTACACCTGCATAGCTTATATTGGCAACATTGTACAGTGCTTTGAGGAAGGTGAGAATTTATTTTTGAAAATCATTTTTGAAAATCTTTTATCTTCGTCATCTTTTTCTTAATTTCTCATTTTTTTATTAAGAAAATAATTCACGTAATGTAAATTTCTATTTTTCTTTAGGCATTCCTTTATACAAGTCTCTAAATTATGTTTTAGAAGTAAATAACTATTTGAACTAAACAACAAAATTTTAAAACATTTTCTTACATAGGTACTGGTTTTCTCCCTGGACCACCAAGAGAAGTGCACGCAGTGGTATCCCACGACAAATTGTTCTTGGATTGGATAGTACCAAACGACGGCGCCAACGCTACCTCGTATACTGTGCACTGGCAGAAAATTGGCA